>JAKSZT010053770.1:55212157-55357175 GCA_026826555.1 Tolypeutes matacus | reverse complement strand
GTTACCTCTGGGATGACCTCCCGACTCTCTTTGAAGTCTCTTAGCCACTTGAACTCATTTGTCTTTACCGTTTCCCCCTTTTATTCAAGGTCTTTTTCCAGTTGTGTTGCCAGTTGGCACTTGGGAAAAGTTTTCAATTAGCAATAATCGTGCCTCGGATAAACCTCATTGGCTACGATACTGCCACTGCACAAAGCTGCCAGTTGGCACTTGGTATTAATCCCTCGTTGCCAGGGAGGCTCATCCCCGGGAGTCATGTCCCACATTGGGGGGAAGGTAATGCAATCATATGCTGAGTTTGGCTTAGAGAGAGGCCACATTTGAGCAACAAGGAGGCTCTCAGGTGGCAAACCTTAGGCAAGGTGTTAAAATTTAAAATCCTAAATATATAACAATCATTTTTACTTGATATGAACTGTGGCAGTTTGATATTATTTATGAATTCCAAAAAGAGATATTGACTATGTTTGTAAACTGGTCTTTTCCACTGGGCATACCTTTTGATTGATTTAAGTTCATAGGCTTTAAGTTTACTTGGTTAAATCAAGATTAGGGCTTTGATTCAACCACATCATTAGGGCGTCTCTGTTTGAGTTCCTGCCCACTTTGTGGTCTATATAAATGGACACTCAACCAAGAAGACAGGGAAAGAGACACACAGAAGCAGATACATGAGAAAAGAGAGAGAACTCCATAAATATGGAAGAGGACTTCGATCCCACAGCCCCAGGAAAAGAGACGAGCCATTTGCCTGATAGTTTGTTGCTGAAGAGAATAAGCTGAGCATTATGCCAACCTACAGCTGGAAGAAGCTGGTCCCATGGAGCCCTAAGAGGAAAGAGCGAGGCTGAACCCTTGCAGATATCGCCTGCCATCTTGCTTCAACATGTGGCAACAGATTTTGGTGAGAAAGTACCTCTTATGGTACTTTGAGTTGGACTCTTTAGGACCTTGTAACTGTAAGCTTTTACTCCAAATAAATACCCTTTATAAAAGTCAATGTATTTCTGGTACTTTGTATCAGTACCTCTTTGGCTAACTAATATATGAACTTAACTTCAGTTACATACACATACATGGTTTCTCACCCCTCTGCCCCTTCCTTTTTTATACACTTTACAAATGATATATTTGTATATGTATGTATAAAACCATATATTTATTGGTTTTTATGCATTAGCATTTTAGAACCTGTAAGACATAGAAAGTGGAATTAAACACTAAAAATACACTACAATAATACTGATATTTATAATTACCCAAATGGTTACCTTTCTTGGAGGTCTTTATTTCTTTATGATGCTTTGATCCACTGTTTAGTGTCCTTTCCTTTCAGTCTGAACAACTGTCTGCAACATTGCTTCTGTGGCATGTTTAGTGGTAATTAACTTTTTTTTTTAATTAAGTTTTTAAAAATTTTTAAAGAAGCTTTAGATTACATAAATGTTGCATAAAAAATATAAAGGATTCCCATATGCCCTATTCCCTCCCCCTCCCATACTTTCCCACATTAACAACATCCTTCATTAGTTTGGTACATTTGTTACAATTGATGAACCCGTGTTGAAGCATTGCTACTAACCATGAACTATATGGATTATAGTTTACACTCTGTCCCACACAATTTTGTAACTTATGACAAAATATACAATGGTCTGTATCCATCACTGCAACGTCATGCAAGACAAATCCAATGTTCCAAAAAAATGTCCCCCTAATATACCTATTCTTCCCTCTCCCATCCCTTAGAACCTTTGGTGGCCACTGCTTTTACATCAATGATAAGAGTTCTTCTATTGCTGGAATAATAAAAAGTCTACAGTAGAATTGCTTTTAGTCCATTGTTCATTTCCCAATCTTGAGGATTGGGGGATGGTGATGCCTACTCTGCTTCTAATTGAGACGGGCTGAGATCCCATGGGACAGATGGTTGGAACTATCTTGCTTGCAGTTGCAGACACTCACTGTTTCTTGGGATGGGCTTATCCATTGTCATCTCCTTGTTAGTTGTCCTAGGTTAATCCAATGAACTGGAGTAGGTATTGCAACTCTGCTGAAATTCAGGGCTCAACTGGCACATGGACAGACAAAAGATTTAAGTTTCTCACACAAATATTTATCAAGTATAATGCCAATTACAGGTTCAAATAAAAAGGGCAGAAGAGCCATATGTAGAGAACCTATAAATGAGTCTAACTCTGTTACACCGGGGAGCATAAATTCCAAAGGCCCACTGACAGCTCCTCAACTTTTGTTTATGTGGGAATGTCTTAATCTCGCCCTCATTTTTGAAAGAAAGTTTCATTGGATATAAAATTTTTGGCTGGCTATTGTTTTCTCTTGGCACTTTAAGTGTTTTAACCCACTGTGTCCTTGTCTCCATGGTTTCTATAACAAATCAGCACTTAATCTAATTGGAACTTCCTTGCATATAACACATGGCTCTTTTCTTGCAACTTTCAGAATTCTCTCCTAGTCCTTTGAATTAAACAGTTTGACCATGATATATTCAGGCATGTTTCTCTTCATGTTTATCCTGTTTGGTGTATGATAGGATTTTTGGATGTGTTATATTCATGTCTTTTGCCATGTTTCAAAAGTTTTCTGTCATAATTTGTTCGACTATTCCTTTCCCTCCTTTCCTTCTTCTCCCTCTGGGACTTGCATAATGCATATATTAGTTTGCTAGATAGTATCTCACAGGTCTCTTATGCTATTTTCACTTTTGCTAAGTCTTTTTTCTTTCTGGTTCTCAGCCTGACCTATTTCAATTGTCTTGTCTTTGAGTTCACTGATTATCTCTTCTGCTAGTTCCAATCTGCTGTTGAAAACCTCCTGGGAATTTTTCATTTTGACTTCAGTAATTTTGTTTGGTTCCTTTTCTATCTTTCTATTGAGAGTCTCATATTGCTCATTCATTCTTTTCCTGATCTCCTTTCCTGATCTTTTTCTCTGTATTTTCCTTCATCATCTTTAGCATTTTGAGAATCATTTTTGTTTAAGTCTTTGTCTGGTATGTACACAGTTTGGTCTTTTTCATTGATGTTTTTTGGATTTTTATCCCCTTTCTTTGGATGGACCATCATTTTCAGTTTCTTTGTTTATCTGGTAATATTTTGTTATACTCTATACATTTTAATATTTTAAAATGTTAACTCTGGGATTTAGTTCCTGAGTTGTCTGTTTTTGAGTTAGTATCTAGTTAGTGATATGACAGAGATTTTCTTGAGTGTCAGGAGCTAACAAATCTAAACAAGCCAGTGCAAGAAAAACACCTTTCACAGTATTTGCAAATTGTTTTTATGTTGGCTGGTGCTTAGTGTTCAGCCCTCTCATCAATAAGGTCAGCCCAAGGCATATAAAAAGTATGTGTCTTCCCTGTCTTTTTTCGGCCTGTATTGTCCTTGGCTTGTGCTTGCTAGTGGCCTTAGGAATCCCCCTATTTACAGGAATTTCACTGCTCTGTCTTCTCCCTAGTAAATAGGCTTTCTCCCTCTCCTCAATGCTCTGTCCCAGGACTTAGAGCAGGAGGTAATATGTCAGTTTTCACCTCAGTTTCCACTTATTTATCCATGTGACCATGTTGTAGTTTGTCTCTAAAGTGAAATGAAGGTTAGAAATAGTTATGTGAGGAACTATTATAGCCAGGGAAAACCATCATATATGGAGGAATGTATTAAAATGTAGTAAGTAAAAAGAAAATCTAAAACTAGAAAGGACAGTGTTAGATACAAAAGGGAGGGAATGTTTCCTATTAATTTTTTATATTCTCAAAGAAACATTGCTCTCCATTGGACTCTTCCCAAAATTGATGGGATACTTAGAGAAAATGTAGAATTTAAATTTGATCTCTCAGAGTAGATGAATATTCTCAGTGGATGATAAATGTATTTCCAACTGCTATTCAGTTCCAGTCTAAAAGACAAGGAAACACAGTACCAGTAAAACCAGGTTTGGTGTTACTTTCTAAACACCTCTACTATTTACAATTGAACTGCCTTGTAAAGATGATGAAAATAATAAACCATTGCTAAGTATCTCATCTAGTAGGACCTTGAAATATTTGTGTGCTTTCATAAATGTTAATGAAAGGGAGTAGGTAAACCAATGTCATTGATAATTTAGAGTTTGGAAGGGCAATAATATGTAGCATAGTGTTTAAAACATAATATTCCTCAATCTTTATCCACTAAATGAATTTTGATGTTGTAGCAGATATCTTGAATAAGGAAGAGGAGTCATGACTCCTAATTGCAGAGGTACAGATCTAACCTTGATGGTAATATCATTGAATAATTATATTAGAAAGTAGCAGTTTATATTGTGAACCTCAATGAACAGAATCATAATGTCACAAAAGACAGTCATTAATTAAGCATGAATTGCTATGTTTTAAAGTGCTGGCTGTGGAAGAAGGAATGCCACCTTTGAATGAATGGCTTTTTCTGTCTGATCTGACCTCCTTCCATTTAGATGTGAAGGCGATAAATCACAGAGTGCAGTAACAGCAGGGATCCTTATTAATAGCAATCTCCAAGTCTCCTGGCAATCACTGCAAGTACAAATGACATGCACAAAGGTTTTCCTTTTCAACTGAAAGGACGTGAATTTTCCATGAGAATTTCTTAGAAGTGGATATTAGATTTTCTGGGTTGTTCATATGAGTGTTTCATTAATTAGACTGTGTAAGGATTCTTAGGTTGTATTCCATCACCATATTAAGTCGTCATTATGTTATAACAATTTGGAATGATGATTTTATATTTATTTTATAACTGTAGCTATATTCTTAAAACAAAAACAAAAAATCTCTTCAACTTATTTCACTTTAAATGGAAGCAAAAGAGAGGCAATAGACAAAGCAGATAATTTTTACTAATTTAATCATTTGAAAGATGAATCAAATTTAAAAGTGACAATCATAAAACAAAAATTGGGTTGTTTCCCTCTCTTCCCATCCCAATTCTTCTAATTAAAATGTGTCGTTGAGTCTGATCATGATTTTTAAAAAATTATCTTTGTTCTATTAATAACTTGACTATGACAGTTTCCTTTGAAATAACCCAATCGGATGATAAGTATTGAAGTTCAGTTTTGATTTTAGAGCTTTTTAGTAATCCTGGTGAAAGACTTGTTTGAAGGAATGTAAACTTAGAAAGCCTGAGTTTAATTCTTCAATTAATCCTTGTTTAACCTTGGACAAATCACTTATACTTGAGCATCAGTCTTCACATCTATAAAACTAAAATAACTGTGCTAACATTATTTAACTAAAGGTTTTTGTGTGGGCCAGATGAAACAATATATGCACATGAGCTTTGGAAATAGTTAACTGATATACAGATTTAAGGTAGTTTCATAAATATTATTTCTGAAGAAAGAGCAATATCATTGACAAAAATAGTTTGGAGATGAGATGATAAATTTGCTTAACTGTATTCTTTGTTCCTTTATCAACATAGTTATTCAAAAATTGGCCTTTATATATCTTACTTTACACTTTCCTTTCTTTTTCCTCTTCATAGATTTTAACCTTATAATTTAAAAATATTTATACTCCAATATTAACCAATGAATGCCCACAGGTTATAGACTTAACAAGACCAATTTTTTATTTCTATTTATCAATCTAATATTTTAATCATTATAAAAATAATGTAACAATGTTAGGGAACTCGACTTAAAAATCACTCATAAGTTTGTTTCACATATTCATTTGTTCACTACATATGCAGCATAAATATATATATTCATGATATTCATCATTAAGTGTATTTAATATTTTGCTGGTACAGAAGGGACCAGAGGCAGGCTAATGATAAAGATGTACTCAGAACTTTACATGACATGAATATTGTTATGTAAAAAGGAATCTGGCTACCATTTGATCTCCTAAGTGGGGAGTAACTTTTCCTGTCAGAGGTTATTTAAAATGGTGTTTCCTGAGTCAAGACCACAAAAATACTGCAGAGAGAAAATAGACATTTTTTTCCATAAGGAGGAAAACCTATCATTTATTTAAACACCCAGCAGAGTGTCTAGGACCAGGAGTGACCATATGCCTGCTGTTCTGGTGTAATTATTAACATCCACTCTAAGACTTCCCCAATTTGGACAATAAATGTTATGATCACTGACATAGTAGGAACTTAACAAATGATAACTTTCTCTTTGGCATCCCAGTGTAAATAATAATTTTTATGGTCACTATTTAATAAATGGTAATTCCTTTTCTTCTACTGAGGGCTTTTAAAAACATGTATAAAAACAGTATTGTGGTAAAACTAAAGGCATATATTTTTTGATCTCTGAAGAGGTGACATTTGAGAAAAGACCTGAGGGAGAGTTGCGTCTAAGTACCTTAGGGAAGGACATTACCAGGAAAGGGAACATTTAAATGAACAGCCACTGTGATAGAAAAGAGGCTTGGCATATGTGAAGAGCAGCAGGATGACCTGCACAGTTGGAGCAAAGACAGTGGGGAGAGATATAAGGTTGGAGAGATGTGCGGTGCCATGGTAAAGAGTTTGAACTATGTTCTAAATGTAATGGGGAGCTATTGGAGGTTGAAACAATGTTAGTAGCTTCTAAACAGATTACTCCAGCTTCTGTATGGAGAGAAGACTCCAGAGAGAAATATCATATTCCTTTCATGCCTCATGGGACACTCTCAGCCACACCTGTCTGTGGGAACATCATGACCTCCAGTTTAATATTGGAAACAACCTGACGTTGTTTCCTCTTACCTGCACGTCATGCCTCTTGCCTCCCTGAAGTCATTGAGGCATAAAATTTATGAGAATTTATACTAGAGTCCAGCAAACATAATCCCAAATTGTAGGGGAGTTAACATTCCAGGGTGAATATTTGACCATTAGGAGAGGGAAGCCAGTAGATAAATTCTTCTTTCTCCCTCTCTCAGAACAGACTGTCTTGAGATGGAGCAGTTCATGTGGTCTGTTAAAACCTCACCCTACAAGAATGAGCAATCAGTTGTGCTTGATACCACCCCATGGCCAGCACAGCATAGTAATGCAGCCCTCTATTGGCTCTACCTCCTACTCTTCCTCACCTATCTATTCCCTCTTTCCTGCTTCCTTGAGATTACCCTTTCTAATGCAAGAAAAGCATGAAAACTTTTGCACCGGCTCAGATTTCTGGGAAAACTTGGCTGAGACAGGAGCAAGAGGAGAAGTAGAAAGATCAGTTAAGGAGACATTAAAGTAGGCCAAGCAAGAGATGATGATGGTTTAGACTGTTAATGGTTGCCATTGAATGGTATCTGCCTGATAAACAAGAATGTGATTTAATTAATTATACCCTTTTCCCTTTTTCCCTTTCTTCATTACCATACTACCTACCTGGAATTTGGTCTACAGGGCTGACATGTTCTCCCAAGTCTTTTCTCTTTATTTTAGTCTCTTTTTTCCCCCTCCAGCAACTTAAAAAAATTTTTTTTATTGCCCCTCCCCTCCCCCTACCAAAATGGCTCCCTCATCTGTCTGCTTGTTGTCTGCTCATCTTCTTTAGGAGGCACTGGGAACTGAACCCAGGACCTCCCATGTGGGAGGTGAGCGCCCAACCACTTGAGCCACTTCCGCTCCCTACTGGTTGCTTCCTCTGCTCGTTGTGGTGCCTGTTCCTTGTGGCGGTTGCAGCGTCTGCTGGTTGCAGCATCTGTGGCATCTGCAGAGTCTGCTGGCTGCAGCATCTGCTTGTGGCATCTGCTGGTTGTGGTGGTTGTGGCAGTTGTGGCGTCTACTCATCTTCTTTAGGAGGCACAGGGTTCCGAACCTGGGACCTTCTATGTGGGAGGTGGGTGCCCAATTGCTTGAGCCACATGCGTTCCCCTCCAGCAACTTTTTCATTTATTTAACTCTACCGTTCCAGTGCTCTAAGGCCTTTAAGTACCTTCAGTTTATCACCATATTAAATTTCAATTCCTTTGGTGGTATTTAAAGACCCTGCATAATATGACCTTATTAAAGTTACCCAGCCTTATGTCATATTTCTTAAAACACTGTACTCTGCTGCTGCTCAAGGTTTGTTTTCACTTATGTTATTAGCTTTCCATAGCCAAATTATTGTCCATCCTTCAAAATTCAATTCCTTCATGAAGCATACAACATTTGTATCTCAGGCCACTCAATAATAATAATAATAATAATAATAATAATAATAATAATAGTAATAAATCAATCACTTATCTATGTGCTTTACATATATTATTCCTTTCAGAATCTGTATGGTGTACCCATTATATTTTATTATAGTTTCCTATTGCTGCTAATATATTATTGTAAACTTAGTGGCTTAAAACAACACAAATTTATGATCTTACAGTTCTGGAGGTCAGAAGTACAAAATGTATCTCAGTTGGTTAAGATTAATTTAACACATGTTCCCCTCTTCTCTTTTATATACAGATAATAAAGTCCTGTCAATATATTCTATAACATATTAGACACTTCAAAATTCTTACAAACTAATATATTCTTAAATTCCAAATAAGTGATAAATTGCTGTGAATATAGAAGAGAGGAAAAATCTCACCCAGAATGAATTGGGGAGACTCCAATGGTGGACTAAGAAATTGAGCTGGAAGGGATTTTAGGTAGAGAGGCTAAACAGGTCAGGAAACATATTTGAAGAAGCAGAGGGTTCATACAGAAAAATGTTTTAACCCATAAAGTTAAGTTAGGTCTAATAATTATTGTATATCACTTTCTGCAAAAATCAAGAGGATTAGACTTGTTCCTGTAAGCAATAAAAAGTCATTGGCTGTCCAATTCTATTAAATGTCCATAAAATCAACTAGAAAAAATTTTTATATGAAAACTGGGATTCGTGCAATTACTTCCTCCATTTTTCTGAATGCTCGCATTTTACAGGAAACATGCTAAGACACTGTGTAGTTCTGTGTGGGATGCAAATTTTAATAAACTGAAATTCTTGTCCTTGGGAGCAATTTTCTTCCTTGGGAAGTTTACCTCTTGGGCTATTGGGAAAATATGTATGTGTGGAGAGACTTAGGTGCTGGATAACTATGAAATGATAAATGTCTGTTACAGGACTTGGGTATTAATATGTGCTTAAAGGTATTATTTAGTCCTAGCTCCAGTACAAAACTGCTGTAAAGGCAATGACATCAAAAATGTTAGAACTAACAGCACTTAAGTGACCAGTTTTCCTGATTCCATGTTTTTAGTGTATGGCCTTATCTCTATACATAGAAGTGATGGTCTATGCATGGCTCTTCTGCCTCTTTTATTTGAACCTATAATTAGCACTATACTTGATAAATATATGTCCCAGAGATTTAAATCTTTGGTCTTTCCATGTGCCAGTTGAGCCCCGAATTTCAGCACAGTTGCAACACCTACTCTCCAGTTCATTGGACTCACCCAGGACATCTAACAAGGAGATGATGATGGACAATGCCCATCCCAAGGAATAGAAAGTGTCTGCAACTGTAAGCACGATAGCTCCATCTGTCTGCCCCATGAGATCTAAGACTTCTCTCAATTAGAAGCAGAGTGGTCATCACCATCCCCAAATCCTTAAGAATGGGGAAGGAACAATGGACTAAAGTAGAATTATTGTTATTCTACTATAGACTTATTATTATTCTAGCAATAGAAGAACTCTTATCATTGATGTAAAGGCAATGGCCACCAGAGCTTCTGTATTTACCATTTCCCCCTTTTGGACAAGGTCTTTTTCCAGATGCATTGCTATTTGGTGCTTGGTAATAATCTCTTGGTGCCAGGGAAGCTCATCCCTAGGAGTCATGTCCCATGCTGGGGGTGGGGAGAGGTAGTGTGTTTATATGCTGAGTTTGACTTAGAGAGAGGCCACATTTGAGCAACAAGGAGGGTTTCAGGAGGTAACTATTAGGCAGTATATGATACTAAGCTAAGTTTCAATTTTACAACAAAAGGTTCATAAGTACAATCATCAATATCAAGGGCCTGGAATAATGGTCTGTCTTCCTTCACAAGATATTACCCTTGTACTCAGGGGATTCTTGCTGTCCTATTAGAAAATGTAGCAGAACTCCCCAGGATGGGAATTCAATATTCTTTTGGTTATTGTGTGAATCTCCACCCACCGAGACAATATCCCATGAACACTTGAACTTATTCATGTGTCTTAGAGGCATGCCCCAGGTGAACTCCTTCCCATGCATCCCCACATCACTGACACCCTGCACCGGTGATCCTCCCCCACCACTGCTGTGACCCTTCTGTAATCCAAAATGAATCTCTCCAAAAATGAAGCCAACAAAATAACCAAATAAAATTAATAAGAAAATGATATAACAATTTAAAAAATAACCAATAAAATAAAGAAATTTAAAACAATTTGAAATTAAAAAAGAAAAACTTTTTAGACATTGTGTCTTTCATCACTGTAAAATCTGTTGTCTTGTATATACAATGACATTTTCTTCCATATAGTCCCCCAGTGTCTAATTTTTTTCCTTTTTATCTTCAAAGAAGATTTATGATACAGGAAAGTCACATAGAGAATACAGGTAATTCCCATATACTCAACACCCTCCCCCTTTCCCCTCTTCCTTATTAATAGTATTTTATATGCAGATGGTACATCGAATATTGAAGCATTGCTACTAACCATGGTCAATGGTTTACATTATGGTTTATGTTTTGGATTGTACACTTTTATAGCTTTTGACAAAATTTGAATTGGACTGTGTCCATTATTGCAAGATCATGCTGAGCAATTCTAATGCCCTAAAAATGGCCTATGTTCTATCTATTCTATTCTTGCCTCCCTCTCCCTCAGAACCTAAGAATCACTTGAAACCATAGGCAGTGCCTAATAAAAGAAAACGGACCAATATGTCAAGCTCTCAATATTACTGCAAGTAACTATTCATCTTATTCTTCAAAAATATATGGGACCTTTTGATTAGATTCCATTAAGGGATCTTTTAATTAGATCAGTTTGATTAGATCACTTCAGTTAAGGGCCTTCGATCGGACTACTTCAGTGAAGCAAGACCTTGGCGGGGGGAGGGCGGTCTCAGCCCCCTTGCTAGAGTCTTGTATATACGGAGGACTGAAGGCAGAGACACACAGAGAGAGCTGCCATATAGTGCCATATGAGAGGGGACTCGAGGATTACCTACAGCTGCAGAGAGGATTACCCGAGCTGCTGAGAGAGAGGTCCTAGATGCCAGAGGCTGGAATCAGCTGGGCACAGAGGCATGGAAAGAGGCCCCTGACAGGCAGAAATTGACAATGAGAGGTGAGGTCAGAGACAAGCCATATGCCTGATTGCACATGGCTGAGCTTGAGGAGAAAGGGAGCCTGGAGGAGAAAACAGAGACCAGCTGCCATTTTGCCTTGCCACATGCAGGAGTTCAGGATTGCCAGTAGCCAACCTTTGATGAGAGAACATCTCTGGTAATGTCTTGATTTGGACATTTTTCACTGCCTTGGAACTGTAAACTTCTACCCTAATAAATTTCCATTATAAAAGCCAACCCATTTCTGGTATTTTGCATTGGCAGTCCTTAGCAATCTAAGACAATGGCCGAGGGGTATTTCTCACATCAAGGAAGCAGACGTTGGGACTCTCCTGATGGTACCGAGCGCCTACCACTACCCAGCCATCCTATTCCACCCCTGATGTCAACCTTACCCATAGCCTAAAAACTGTAATAAATATGTATGCTTGGAAAAGAAAATGGTAATGTCCTATCAGTGGGCACCATGCCCAAGCTTACCATCATGTGCTACTTGGAGGAGAAGCCTAATGCCCAGGGAAAGCTAGTTTGGACCTCCAGGAACTATGCTACTGTCATCTTCCACAACCCCAAGACCAAGAAGACTCAGTGATGGTACCCTTAACTCCAAAAAGGTCATCTCCTCTGCCAACAGAGCTTTGCGGTTGGCATGGTGGCTGGTTGTTGCCGCATTGACAAACTCATTCTGAATATTGGCCGTTCCTACCACAAGTATAAGCAAAGAGAAACTGCTGGCCTTGAGTGCCAAGTGTGGCCATGAGCCCGTGGAGCATTCATTCAGATGTGGCAACCACTAGCACATCAACAAGCCCTCCACCATCTGCAGAGACACACCTGCTGACCACAAAGTGGGTCTCATTCATACCTGCCTGACTGGGAGAATCCAGGGACAAAGATTGTGCAGGAGAAAGTTCTGGAAAAAGAAGTAATATGTACACAAATGCTAGTAACAAAAGAAGAGTCTATCAACTTTCTATGGGAGAAACCAAAACCATGATACAGGTGTTTATGACAGAAAGACTACATCAGCTAGAAAACAAAAAAAGAATAATTCCTCATGGAAAGGTTGATTGGGGTAGTTAAAATAAAGTAGGTTAACAGAAGGTGGATATTTTGAAGAAATGGGAGAAGAAAGGTCTAATTCTATATAAATATCATATAAATTCCCATTTTTTTCTGGGGTATAGAGCATATAAAGGTTGTAGTAGAAGGTAAGTTAGGAAAGCAAATAATTTGAAGTGAAACTATGGACAAATTTAGTTTCATTTTAATAAGTTAGACTTTATTCTCAGGTAATAGGGATTCACCTAGTTTTATGCAGGTGATAAAGAGTTGTGTATCAGGAATATTTAACCTGGCTGTGGTGTAAAGATGGTTTGGCGCATGGCAAATTTTTAAGTTGAAGACCATTGAAACAGTTTGGATAACAGCTAATGAATATTTTACCTAGAGACGTAACATGGAAAGAAAGACATTTTCTCAAAATATTTCACAATAGAAACTGCTAGGATTTTGGAGCTAATTGGATATGACACTTTATCAATAAGGAGAGGTCAAAGAGATGACCCTAGAGAGACTCCAAGGAAGAGATCACAGGAAGAGGCGAGGAGGGAAGACTAAGAATAGAGCTCTGAGAAATTTGCCTTTAAGAAGTTGAAAAGAAGGAGGGTCTGGGAAAGAAATATAATAAAAGAAGAAAATTGAAATAGGAGAGGAATAACGAAAGACACACAAACACACAACACACACACACACATACACGCACAGAGAAGTTTGTCATCCATACTATCATTTACAACATAAAAACTATTTCAAGACATGAACTGAAAAATATTGAATATAAATTAGTAATGAACTAATGATGTGAGCATAATTTCTACTTTATCTAGCGCTATCTATTCCTAATTTTCATATTCAGAACTCACATCTTTCTCAACCACATTGACTCCTCAGCACTGACTTAGCAAAAGATATACTGCTTCAGACCTCTGTCTCCCATCCTCCATTCAGCATTCATCCACCACAGGATTCATCTTTCTTCCCGATTGTTTTCTGCATTACTTCAACCAGATGAATTTCATGGCTACTTCTCTCCACCTCCAAAAACATACATGAAAATGACATAGAAGTTTAATATATCAGAAGCTTTTGAAATTCCATGATGTTTTAACACGTTTCCTATATTTTTGCACAAGTCATATGTACAGGTATTTCTGAGATTTTGATAATTAAATATTGTTTAAAAAGTCCCATTATCAACATAAGGATGTATTGGCCAGTGTATATAAATCACGATGTACATTGTGACTTTTGGATTTAGCAAATGAAAAAATCATCAATGAAGATAATAGGGCTGATATTGGCATATGAAGTGGAGTAACTCACACCTATAATCTGTGTATATGGAATACTCATTCTTGCCATTCAGTTGCTTGTGTAGGTATCGATTCTATAGGAAGCAACAATTTCCTGAGGGATTTTTTATTAGAGGGTAAATCCCATTAGAGGAAACAAATTACCTTGTTGAGGACATGAGATGGGATTGGCTTGTTTGCTGGTGACTGAACAATGGAAATGTCATCAAGGAATGTTGATAAGTTCTCATACTAGTTTTAGTTGCAGTTTTCACTAATTAAAATTAACCAATACTATTCAGATATTTATGTTCAAAGAGCTATGTTTATTATATGTTCATGCTTATATAGGGTAGATTGATGCTACTAAATATATCATGGGTCATCCCAATGCACATGTTTCTTTGAAATTACATTCTTTGAAATCATTTAAAAATATGAGGAGTGTAGGTTACAAACTTTGAAAATGATTCATCTGAACAAATAGACCTTTAACCATGCTTCAGATGCCCTCACTTTCATTTGTTAATACTACAGTAAAGTTACTGCCATGGGCCTCTTACACGTGCTTTCAAATCTGGATATGAGGTTAGGCGATGCTCTGTAGAGGGAGTCAAAAGCATATTTATTTTTTCTGCTGCTGCTGTTCTTTTATAAACGATTGAAAGGTCTTCACTACAGGTGTACATGTTTTGTTTTGTGGCTTATGCATAAACTGCATATTACAGGCACAATATAAAATATAGTTTACTTTAAATAGTGCTGGAAATGTTTTGAAAGTTGAAAGGACACCAATGTACATGCTTCAAGAAGTAATCCCGTTAGGGTTAAACTCATGAATAAGAATTAATTTTGTGTTTAACATGGTTTTACTCACTCCATACTTTATGTCCTGCCACATGTCAGTCTCATGGCTGACTGCACTCATTTTCATCATTTTATTTTCACATTTCTGAATTGTGATTTGTCTATTTACATTTTCAGATTAGACATTTTTGAACTTGAAGTAATGCATGGTAAGTTTTTCACACGATTTCTCTAAAGGGATTACTAAAGGATGTTGTGTGGCTTTTCCATTAAAATCAAAACGTGTCCAGGTTTTCAAAACTCAAAAATGTGTCCATGTGTTTGATGCTTAATAAACAACATAACTTATTTACAGCTAATTATATCTCTGCTGTGAGGATTTTTAAGAGACACTCTTTACAATCCTTAAGTAACCAATGGTAGTTCTTAATATACTTGCAATTATGCAAGTGCTCGTTTCTTAATTTTGCTGAGTTGTTTGGACTGCATAGTATAGTATATCATAAATAGTAAAATACTATGGATTCTAACACTAAAATAAGATGAGTTAGGGTTCTATTACTTATAAAAATGATAAGGATGACTGAATGTATAATGCTTTAAAAAACATTTTTGAAGCAAAGAGAGAGAAAACCATCCCTCATAATTCTTTCTCTATTAGCAAGATTTCTCCTCTTCCATGATTAAAAATTATATTCCTTAGCAAAGACTGCTTAAGAGTTAGTCTAGAGCTTGATTTTTTTCTGTTGTTTCAAGTACCCTACATTTTTTATTTACAGGTGCATTGATTTCTGTCTGGCTCATTGCTTTCATTACTTATCTACATCAGGCAATTGAATTTACTCTAACTCCACAAATGAAATAAAATAGACTACAAGATGAAATAGTAAAAGAAAGAAATGATCTTGAGATACTGGAAATGAGACCGTTTTTGAACCAAAGCAATTAGCTTTAAGACTCTACCGTAACATGCAATTTCTATTGATAATTTTGAGGCATTATCTAAGTAGTTAGAACTCTTAATTTTTAGGATTATATGTAAATATATGCATTATGCATACTTGACCTACCTTTTCCAAATTAATAAGTCCTTCTTAAGGTTCATTTCTTTCCTGTCAAGAAGCATGGAAGGCATTCTTAGGAATGCGCAGGTATCAGAGATGCTATCTGCCCTCAAGGAAGTGAAAACCTTAAAGACAAAGCTTATTGTTAGGAAAAGTAATAAAATAATTAAATAATTAAATAAGTCAACTTATTGTGTTGTGGAATAACAACACAATAAGACAATGTATAGCAATAAGGGATTTACTTTCAAATTATCTGTATGGATAATAAATGCTATAGAATTTCAGGAAGAGAAGAAATAACTCCAGTACATTGGAAAGGGACAGAGTGACATATGAACTATCTTGACCAAAGGGAGCTATTTAGATATGCATTGAGGCCACAAAAGGGTATTTTAAAGGATGAAATGGCCAGAGCAAATTATAAGGTGAGTGTATCTATGGTATGTCTTGGGAAAAGTGTTTTAATTGAAGTAGAGAGTTGGTATGGGAGACAATAAGAAATATGAATGACAGAGTCAACTGTGATCACCTTTGGATGACATATGGGTGGACTACAAGATGAATGACTGAGGAATTATCACTGAACTGAAAGAATCTCAAGAGACAGGAAAGAGTATATAAAGGGCATATTCAGCAAAAGATACAGTTCAAAAATGGGTGGCCAGAAGGCTGCAGGAGATGAGTACAGTATTGATCCAACAATAAGGGAACTGAACATGAGTTACAATTGTCAGACAGGGTATAGGCAGATAAATATTTACTTAGCTGAAATGTTTGGATAAAGAGGATAAATTGTGCGGAGAGCCATCCATATTTAGTTCATATTTTGAACTAAAGGAGAGGAACTGGGAAAATAAGGACATAATAATAGTCGAACAGAAACTTTTGAATATTTGTATTACAGTAAAATATATTGTAATATATCATTTAAATTACAACACTTTTCCTGTTTATTATAAGTTAATTTTTGCAAGACAGTATACCAATTAAAAAGAGAAAAACAAATTATGGACTTAAGAGTACATCTGATAGTCCCAGAAGCTCCATTTAAAAAACAAATTATTTTATATAAGATAAACACAAAAAATAAAAGGAGAAAAATTGAATACTCAATTTTGTTAATCATTAGTTTAAATAAATTATTCATTAATACTTAAAAAATATAACCACTTCTTTTATTTTAATTCTGGTTAAAAGTTTTGTAATATAATATTTCAAAGTTCTGGCTCTGAGTTCAATTAAATTTAATATTTGGATTTAATATCTGTCCTAGATGCAAGAGATTCTTTAACAAAACAGGTAAACACAAAAGATAAAAGGAAAAAGTATATCATTGTCCATGTTTACAAAATCATTTACAAATTCACTCACCAGTTATACAAAGAATTCTGGTACTGTTTTTGAAGCTGAAATTTAGCTGGTTATAAGTGCTTTCTTCACTAATGACAATCAGTTGCTTGGGAGAACTTTGAAGGTTTGCCATCCTTCCCCCCTCAATACTTTCAACAAATAGGTTTAAAACCCACTGAAATTCTTTATTTCAAGCATTTCAAACAGATGAACAAATTCTGTTTCCAAATATAAGTGTACATAGTATCCATAGGGACTTGATTTGCTTCAAATATTACCCAGAAAGGACAGATTAAATATATTTATATTTTCCAAACTATCTACTAAGTAACATTCTATTGAAAGTAGGTAAATTCAGATTTCTTTCTCTTATAAAAGAAAATGGTCCAAAATACCTTTAAATTTGATTCTGTTAAGTGTTTTACATGAGAAAAGCAGCAAAATATTCTGTAGTGCAAATGATGTCCATGGTCACTGCCCATATCATTATAGTGTATTGCAAAAACTTTATAATAGATCTTAAAAACAAGCAAAAAAAACTAAAACTAAGTATTTTTAAAGCATCCTGTGGTGCTTTGGGCCCCTCTTAGTTTATTTCTCTCCTGCATTAGCTTGTTCAGGAAGGATGCCATGAAAGAATTCCACAGGTAGTGCTATCTCTTGGTAACTTTACTTCAGAACCTACTTCAGTGTTTACACAAACATGGTGGTCCCCCCACCACAAACCACCACTGTCATTAAATAAGTCATCTATCACTCATATCTTCCTCCATACATCTTTTTATTTATTATTTCAAAACTTATTTTCATAAGCTAAGATGTAATTTTAAAAAAGCATTCATATTTGTATCCCACTGTAGAGCAAGCTTCCCAAATTACATAATTTCTTATTCCTATTCTTCCAACTCGTAATAATTTTTGTGTGGCTTCCAAAAAGAGTTTGCTAACAAAGGAGTACATTTGCTTTGTCACCAGCTTTTCCCCAGATACTCTTTCAGTTGTTTTTTTTCCACCAGGGCAGAAGGAACCTTTGATTCCCTAATAATGGTATGATTTAGTTTTCATTATGAGTTAGAAATTACTAAAGAAACTTCAAAATATTATTTAACTTAGGAAATATCTGCGAAATGATGGATTATCATGAGTTTTAAATGTGGCTGGAAAGTGGTAGAGGTTTGTCTTTATTATCTGATAGGACTAGACTGTCTGTCAGCCCTACTAGTCCAGAGTAAAAGAGTAATTAGCTTTACGATTTTCTTGTTTGCACACTTTGTCCTATCTTCAGGTCACGCTTTCTCTACACTTTCCAAGCCCTATATTTGTTTTGTGATGGTTGGCTTATGCTACTCTAGATCATACAAACCTTTGCTCTCCTGGCCAACTTTCAGGAAACTCAAATTTAAGTTACAAGCTGAAAGTGAAGGAATGATGGAGGGTGCCACCGCTAATCCCTTCCGGTTGATGAAATCCTGACCTGTCCTTGGAATATTAAATATGCCAAGTGGCCTGCATGAGGCTGGCAATACCAATTTGTACACTAAATATGAGTAATACTTAATATTTCTTATTTTATAGATAAAAATAAATATGACTAAAACAGTTTCTTGCAACAGTGCCTCCCAAACAGTAATGTGCATTTGAAATACCTGGAGAATTTTTGCAAATTCTGATGAAGTAGGTGGGACAGAACCTGGGAGTCTGCATTTTAACAAGCTTTTGGATGCTGCCGATGCTGCTGGTCCCTGGACCACACTTGGAATGGCAAGATCTTCCAACACCCAAGAACATTTCTTAAAATGGTCTTAAGAAGCTTTGTTTTCAATTTGGGAAAACAGTTGTGGACAATGGGGTGTTATGTAATGGCCTTCTAAGAGAAATCAACATTTATTTTAAGAACACAAGCTATAACAATTAGTAAGTTACTGCAGTAGTGAAATAAAAAGGGTTAAAATTATTATTGATGATGAAAAATAATGGATAGATCCTCAAAGAAATGTCAATCTCATTATTATGAGTGAATGAATCCTATTGATATTGGAAGAGCTGTAGGTATTGTTTTGAAATGCTCTTCTGTTATTTATTTGAACAGCAGAAATACCAAATTTACTTCTAAGTAAATTGGAAAAACATAAAGAACAAGAAGTCTTTCGCTATTTAAAAATACTAAATCCTAATTGGTGTTCCATATCTACCCAGTGTGTTAAGTTGTCAACATTGTTTATCAATTATTTTAACATTTTATGAAAAAGTCATAAATGAAGTTATCTCTTATAATAGGTAGCTCTATAAGTGATATGTTTATTAACTTAGTCTACCAATGGCCATGGTTTGACCTCTTCCTTCCTCTTATTGTGAGTGCCATCGTGTTGAGATTTCACACTTTCTGGTTAGAGTAAAAGAGAGCAGGGAGGGGGATTGCTGCTGTAAGAAAGGATGGAAACTTGATGGCCTGCAAAAGAAGGTAGACAAGAAGGGGAAAGGCAAAGAGATGTTCAAAAAGTAGTGACCGAGGGCTTTAAGAGAGTGGAAAATGAATATATTGGTGATATTGGTAACATAATCTCTGGGACTCAATTTCACAAATATGTGTCCCTTGCCTACTGCATTTTTGGCACAGTGGCAGAGTACAGCTGTCCCCTTGTCAGTTGTAGCCTATATTTTTTATTAGAAACACAATACTTATAATGTGAAATAATATCAGCACTGGGGGCTCAGGATTAAATACAGATTAATTTGGATGCCTGTGAAGTGAGAGCAGGAACTCTTGTCCTCTAGCCAGTTGTGAGTGTATCATGTAGCTCTCCTCAGTTCCAGCAGCCACGTCAAGAGCTGTGCACCAAGCCTCCGGTTTCATTATGAGAGAAAGAGAGAGAACAAGAGCGAGAGGGCTGGGGGGTGGGAGGCTGGGGTGGGCATGAGGAATTGTTCTTAGATGACTGAAATGGTAATATAGAAAGCAAAAGACCCACTAGGCATGTAGTATTTATGTTTTATGACTCCCAAATCAGTGCTATTTTCTTCATACTATGGATGATGTTATAAGGGGAAAGTAACTTAATTTCAGCCCAACTCATACACTGCTCAGGATTCATATGGTACTCAAAGATGAAACAGCCAACGTGGAAACAAATGTGGGTCCAAATTGCATTTCTTCTTGATTCAGGTATGCCATTAGGGAGTCACAATCCATTTAGAATATCAGCACAATCATTGTCCACCCCAATCAATTTACTGCAAATGGGGGAAAGGGAGTCATTAGGGCACAAAAAATCAATTGTGGACATCTGTCTGCATGCTGACCTCAGGCAAAAACAGATTGAGAACCAAAAAGTAGACAAAAGGGAAATCCCGTGTTTCACTGTGCAGTTCTTTGGTGCTGCTCCTATTATATGAGTAATGAACCTTTCATTTTGAATCAGTGTGTTTTACAGCTGCACCTATCATTGTTCCTGAGACCTAAAATTATGATGTATACTAAAGGTGTAGATGAGGTGAGGTGTGATGGATTGTCATTGTCAAATTATTAATTTAAAAGTTCATTTTATATTAGAAATTTAAAATATTGTATTTTATTCACATATGCCTTATGAACTCTGGTTTCAGCTGCTGCCAAAATGGAGTATATCATTCATGACTACACAACTTTGCCAAAGGATGTAGGGAATTTGGCAGAATATATATTGTTAGAAAAGTTGTAGGTTTACAGAAAAATCATGCAGAAAATAAAGAATTCCCATTTACTGCCCCCTCACACACATGGTTCTCCCTATTATCAATACTTTGCCTTAGTGTGGTAACTTTGTTACAATTGGTGAACAATAGTAAGCATTTTACTGGGTGTGAAGTGGTATCACATTGTGGTTTTGATTTTTATTTCCCCGATGGCTAATAACATTGAATCTCTTTTCATCTGCTTAATGGATATTCTTTGGAGAAATGTCTATCCAAATCTTTTGCGCATTTTTTAAAGTGTCTTTTTTGTTGTTAAGTTATAGGATTTCTACATATATTCCAGCTCTTACATCCTTATCAGATATATGGTTTCCAAATATTTTATCCTATCTATAGTTGTGTTGCTTTCATGATGAAGTTCTTTGATGCACAAAAGTTTTCAATATCGATGAAGTCCCATTTATGCATTTTTTTCTTTTATTGCTCATTATTTTGGTGTAAAGTCTAAGAAACCATTGCCTAACATGAGGTCCTGAAGATGGTTACCTGTGTTTCTTCTGTGAGTTTCATAATTTTGGTTCTTATATTTAGTTCTTTTTTTTTTTTATTTGTATTGGTTTATTAAAAATATGGAACGCTTCACGAATTTGCGTGTCATCCTTGTGCAGGGGCCATGCTAATCTTCTCTGTATCGTTCCAATTTTAGTATATGTGCTGCCGAAGCGAGCACTATATTTAGTTCTTGAATGCATTTTGAATTAATTTTTGTATATGGTATGAGGTTGGGGTCCACTTTCATTCTTTTGCATATGGATATCTAGTTTTCCCAGCAACACTGAATAAAGAGAATATTCTTTTCCCATTGTGTGGACTTGGCATCCTTGTCAAAAGTCGATTTGCCATAGAGATCAGGGTTTATTTCTGAACTCTCAGTTTAATTCTCTTTGTCTATAGGTTTGTCCTTGTGCTAGTACCATACTGCTTTGATCACTGTAGCTTTGTAACAAATTTCACTATTTGTAAGTATAAGTCCTCCAACTCCGTTCTTTTAAAGATGGTTTTGGCTATTTGGGCCTGCTTTCCTTTACATATAAATTTGATGATTGGCTTTTCCATTTCTCCAAAGAAAGCTTTTGGAATTTTGATTGACATTGTGTTGAATTTGTAAATCACTTTGGGTAGAATTGGCATCTTAATAATATTTAATCTTCCAATCCACATTGAATGTCCTTCCATTTATTTAGGTTTTCTTTGATTTATTTTAGCAGTGTTTTATAGCAGTCTGTGTACAAGTCCTTTATATTCTTTTAGTTGCGATTGTAAATGGACTTTTTTTTTTGTTTCCGCTTCGGAATATTCATTACTAGTGCATAGAAGCACTACTGATTTTGGGGTGTTGATATTTTACCCAGCTACTTTGTTGTATTCATTTATTAGTTCTAGTAGTTTTGTTGTGAATTTGTCAGAATTTTCTGTATATAGGATCATGTCAATAAGGAATGTTTTACTTATTCCTTTCCAGTTTGGATGCCTTTTGTTTCTTCTACTTGCCTAATTGTTCTGAAAAGAACTACCAGGGTAATGTTGAATAACAGCCGTGACAGTGGACATCCTTATCTTGTTTCTAATTTTAAAGGGAAAGCTTTTAGTCTTTCACCATTGAGTATGATGTTAGCTGTGGGTTTTTCATTGGGGTTCTGCTACTATGTGCATATATATTTATAATTGTTATGTCTTCTTGTTGAATTGACCCCTTTATCTGTATATAGTTACCTTCTTTGTTCCTTGTAACAGTTTTTTACTTAAGGTCTATTTTATCTTATATTAGTATACTAACCCAGCTCTCTTTTGGTTACTATTTATGGTGGATTTTTCCATCCTTCATTTTCAACCTCTATTTGTGTTTATGGTGAGTTTTTTGTAAACAGCATATAATTGGATCATGATTTTAAGCCACTCTTCCAATCTGCCTTTCTGATTGGAGAGTTTATTCAATTTTACATTAAAAGTAATTACCAATATCCAGGACTTTCTTCTCAAATTTGTTATTTTATCTTTGAAAGGCTTATACCTTTCCCCTCCTATCTTCTGCTAGTGGCTATTTATTTGATTTTTTTTTTTTTTTATATACCATTTTGTCTTTCTTCTCATTTCCTTGTGGGTATATTTTCTTTGTAGTTACCATGGGACTTAAATTTAGCAGCCTAAATCTGTATCATTTATGTTATTTTGATACCAGCTTAACTTCAATAGTACCCACAAACTATACTTGTACTTCTCCTCCCCCTACCTTTCTGTTGAATATGTTACAGATTACATCTTTATACATTGTATGTCCAAAACCATAGATTTATAATTACTCTGTATGCATTTACATTTTAGAACCTGTAAGAAGTAAGAAGTGGAGTTGTATATCAAAAATACAATTTCATAGTACTGGCATTCATAATTACCCATATGGTTACCTTTATAGGAGGTGTTTGTTTCTTTATACCCCTTTAATCCACTATCCTAGTAACCTTTCCTTTCAGTCTGACTAATTCTCTTTACCATTGCTTGGAGGGCAGGTCTAGTGGGAACAAGCCAGCTCAGCTTTTACTTATCCCTCCCATATTTTTGAAAGACAGTCTCACCAGATATAAAACTGTTGCCTGGCAATTGTTTTATTTTGTCACTTTAAATATTGGTGTTGATGTCCTCTTTGAATGTATATATTTGTCAGTCATTAAATTTCCAAGTTTCTGCCATAAATTCTTTAATTATTCCTTCTGCCCATTTCTCTTATTCTTCCCCTTCCGTGAAGTGGTAACTCATTGTGATTTTGATTTCGATTTCTCTGATGACTAATGATGTTGAACATGTTTGCATGTGTTTATTGGCCATTTACATGTATCTTGTGTAGTCAAATGTCTATTCAGGTCCTTTGGCCATTTTAAAATTGGGTTATTTGTCTTTATGATGTTGAATTGTAGCATTTCCTTGTATATTTTAGATAATAAGTCCCTATCAACTGGTGATGCAGCTGGACCTCGAATGAAGGGGGGAAGAGGTAAAGACAATTGAGTTTATATGGCTAAGAGACTTTGGGGTGAGTTGGGGATCATCTCAGAGGTAACGCTTATGCACATCTCGGCAGGATCTTGTAGATTGCCAAAGTGGATGTTACCCCAGGTGGTGGGGCTCCTAAGGGCTCTGGAGACACCCAGGTCCTGTGGTTGGGCCAGAGAGTTTCAGAGTTTGGTTCCTTGCAAGTGGGCCCTACTTTGGAGTTTGTGCTCCTGAGAGTGATAGAGTTAGACTCAATAATGGTTTCCTTACACATGGCTCATCTGTCCCTTCTATTTAAACCTATACTTGGTGCTGGAGTTTGTAGATGTACGTCCAGGAGACTGGAGTCTTTGGGCTGTCCATGTGCTACCTGGGCCCAGAGCCTCAGCAGAGATGCAACACCTACTCTCCAGTTCATTGGACTCACACAGGACAACTAAGGAGGTGAGGATTGACAACCACAATACCAAGGAAACAAGAGAGCCTACAACTACAAGCAAGAGAGTCCCATCCATTGGCGGTATGGGATTGAAATTCCCTCTTAGTTAGAGGTGGAGTGGGCATCACCATCCCAGAATCCTCAGGATTGGGGAAAGAACTATAGACCAGTGGATGTACTTGTATTCTTCTGTGGACATATTGTGATTCTAGCAATGGAAGAAATTACAACATTGATGTGGAGGCAGTGGCCACTGGAGGCTCTGGGGACAGGGAAAGGGGAAAACAGTTGTGATACAGGGACTTTTACGGGACTTGGGAATTGTCCTTAATGACATTGTAGTGACAGATAAAAGCCATTTTATATTATCCCATAACATGCAGAACTGTGTGGAGAGAGTGTGGACTACAGGGTGAACTGTGGTCCATGCTCAGTGTCAATGCCCCGGGATGCATTTATCAATTGAGATGAATGTGCCACACTGATGATGTGGGAGGGTATGGGGGTGTGGGGAATGGGGCATACGGGAATCCCTATATTTTTTTGTGTAACATTTATGTAATCTAAATATCTTTAAAAAATTTTTTTTTTAATTAAAAAAAAATCCCTATCAGATATGTGGTTAGCAATTATTTTCTCCAATTTTGTAAGTTGTCTTTTCACTTTCTTGATAATGTCCTTTGGCATAAAAAGTTTTAAATTTTGATGAAGTCCATTTTGTCCATTTTTTTACTTTTGCTTATGCTTTCAGTGTTATTATATCTAAGAAATCACTGCCAAATCCAAGGTATTGAAGGTTTTCCCCCATTTTTCTCCTAAAGGTTTTATGGTTTTTAGCTCTTATGGTAACAGGGTAAGCAGTGGTATGTAATAGAGATCCAACTTCATTTTTTCACATGTGAACAACCAATTTTTTCCAGCACCATTTATTGAAGAGATCATTCTTTCCTCATTTAATGTTGTTCCTCATTTAAAGTTGTACTTCACATCATTGTCAAAAATCAGTTAGCTATAGTTTTGTGGGCTCATTTCTGGATTGTCAATTCTATTCCATTGGTCTATTTTTCTATCTTTATCCCGGTACCACACTGTTTTGATTACTGTGGCTTTGTAGTAACTTTTGATATCAGATGTGTAAGACCTCCAAGTCTGTTCTTTTTTAATATTGACGAGTTAGTTGGGGTCCCATCTGAATCCATATGAATTTGACTATTGGCGTTTTCATTTTTGCAAAAATGCTTTTGGGTTTTTGATAGAAATTGCATTGAATGTGTAAATCTTTGAGTAGTATTGATATCTTAAAAATCTTAAGTTTTCCCATCCATGAACATGAGATATCTTGCTATTTATTTAGGTCTTCTTTAATGTATTTCATCACTGTTTTATAATTTTCAGTGCACAAGTCCTTCAACTCCTTGATTAATTTTATTGTGGATATTTTCTTTTCTTGTGTTGTCTTTTTTGGGATTTGGTATCAGAATAGCTCTAGTCTCATAGAATGAGTTAAGACTTCCTTACTCTTCAAATTTTTGGAGTAGTTTGATAAGGCTTGGTGTTAATTTTTTTTTGACTGGTAGAATTAAACAGTGAACTTATCTTTGTTGGGAGGTTTCTCCTTTTAATTTTGTCAATGTTTGGTTCATTTTGGGTTTTTGTTAATAGGTGCTATATGTTTATAATTGCCATACTTTCTTTTGGATTGACCCTTTCATTAATATATATCCTTCTATGTTGCTTGCAACAGATTTTAGCTTAAAATCTATTTCGTGTAATATTAATATAGCCACCCCAGCTCTCTTTTGGTTACAATTTGCATGGATTAGTTTTTCCATCCTTTAACTTTCAACCTATTTGTGTCTGAGTCTAAGATGAGTCTCTTGTAAACAACATGCAATTGGATCATGGTTTTTTATCCATTCTGCCAATCTCTTTGTTTGGAGAGTTTATTCCATTTACATTCAAAGTGATTACTGATAAGTCAAGGGTTACTTCAGCTATTTTTCTATTTGTTTCTTGTATATCTTATATCTCTTTTGACCCCCCCTCCCATTTCCTCCAATGGTATCTTTTTGTGTATAGTTGATCTTTTGTAGTAAAAGTTTGATCTCCTTCTCATTTCTTTCCCTCTATATATTTTAGATATTTTCTTTATGGTTACCATGGAGTTTATATTTAACATCCTAAATCTTTAAATATCTGATTTGAGTTGACACCAACTTAACTCCCATAGCAAAAATAATCTCTGCTTTAATACCCCTTCATCCTTTCTCCTTATGTTGTCCTTGTCACAAACTACTTCTTTATATTTTGTGTCCAGTAACATAGAAATATAATTAATTTTATGCATTTGTATTTTGGATCATGTAAGGAATAAAAAGTAGTGTTTACATACTGAGGATACCATACTGGTGATTACATTGTCCACATAGTTACCTTGACTGGATATCTTCATACCGCTTCCAGCTACTGTCAAGTGTCTTTTTCTTTCAACCTGAAGAACTCTCCTTAGCAGTTCTTGAAGGGTAGGTCTAGTGGTGATTAACTACCTCAGAATTTTTGACAGGCAATTTTTTTCTTTCAGCACTTGAAATGCATCAACTCACTGCTTTTTCGCCTCCATGGTTTCTGATGAGAAATTCTTACCTAATCTTATTGTGGCTTCCTTGTCAATGATGCATTGTTTCCTTTTGCAGCTTTTAGGAATCTCTTTTTGTCTTTGGCATTCAACAATTTGATTCTTTCAGTTTATCCTGTTTGGAGTTCACTGAGCTTCTTGGATGTGTATATTTAGGTTTTCTTTTTTTCTTAATCAGCATTCACGGAGTTTTCCCTATCCTTGATCATTTCCTAGAGTCCTAGGAATGTTGATTCTGACAGCTTCTGCATTTTTTTTTCCTGGGATGTGGCACTCACTAGGAACATGTTACTCTGCCATCTTTCTGCTTAATGACATCACCCATATTTTCTCTTTTTAAAACTTGGTTACCTTATTGCTTGCAATAAGTTCAAAATCAGAGTTTTTCTTCTACGCATTATCAAAATTTAGTCTTAAATAATACACTGTGTGGGGGATAAGTATGTACATTTGCAAACACATGAACACTTTTTTTATCCTTAATTAAGTTTTAACGAGGAGACATTCAACGTGTCCGGTAGTAAGCGAAAACGTCAGCATAGACCTCTCCACTATACAATCCATAGACTCGTATCAGAGGACAGCTACTTGAAAATGTGTAATAAGGAGATCCTTCTAATACTGATCATGAATATCCCAAAAGAGGAGCTGTCTTGTCTGGCTTTCAGAATCACATTCACAATATTGAGTTCTATACTAGAAATGTTTATAGTTTAGCTCCAGAACAGTATGCAATCTAATATGCTCAATAATGTATAACGTTTCATTAAATGGTAATTCCATTTTTCTGTGTACTTAAGCAAAAACCTTACTGTCATCCTCGACCCTTTCTTAATTCTCATGTCACAAATTTAATTCATTTGCAAGTCATGTGAGCTCAATTTTCAGACTGTGTCCCCAACCCCACAAATTACAGTGATTCAAACCACCATCATCTCTCCTTGGATTATTGCAATAGCTTCCTCCTTACTGGTCTTGCTTATTTCACGCTTGCTACTTTCGAGGCTATTCTGAATTCAGCAGCTAGAGTACAGTTAATCCTCCAATGGCTACCCATTTCACTCAGAGTAAAATGCAAAGTCCTTGCAATGTCCTTTTATGTCCTATGTGGTAGATCTGTTTTATCTAACTTCATTTTCTACTAATATCCTTGTTCATTCTACTCCAACCCTACAGATCACCTTCTTATATTTGAAACACATTAATCATGTTTACCCCTCAGAGCCTTTGAATTCTCTGTTCCCTCTGCTGAAATGCTTTTCTCTCAGATATGTATTTAGGCAGCTTCCTTAGTTCCTTCATATTTTTACTCAAATAAGAACCCTATTATTTTAGTCCCAAATAAAATTGGAAAACAAATCAACCAAGAAATAAATAAAGTGTTATTTCCCATTTTCCTTAGCTGCTTTATTTTTCCTTTTAGTATTTATTACTAACATACCATTGAATTTACTTATCATCTAGGTGGCTTTTTGTCCCCTCTACTAGAATGAAAGCTCTGTGATGGCAGGGACTTTTTGTTTTCTTCATTTCTGTACACCAAGTACTTTGAAGAGTACCCAACACACAGGAGACAACCGATCAATATTTGTTGAATGAATAAATTAATTTAGCTCAAGAAAATACTTCACAGAGATGGAAAATATGCAGGTTTCATTGCTCTTTTTATTTTGTACATAATCAAATATTTTACCCTATGGTTCTTGGGAGATGATGAAGATAATTGTATGGATATTAGAAGTGATATTTGGCATATGTAAAACATTTTTAAAACATGTAATTTTTTTTCCTCCTGGTCATTATTTTAAATTCAAATTTCTTGCATATCTAAATCCCAAAAGAAGGATATGTTCAAATTGTTAATGTCTTATGAATGTAACACATCTCAATGTAAAGAAATAAAGAAAGCAAGGAGAGAGAGGCATTCTCCCTAGAAATGTAAATGGCAAGGAAACAAATTAATTCTATGACCTTGGGCAAAACGCTTACTGTTTCTGGGTAAAATTTTCCACATTTTTAAGTAGATGTTGAAATAGATGACATCATGAGCCCCTTACAGGTCAAAGATATTTCACTACTTTATACAGAATATAAATGTGTTCTTGTTTAAGGTACACAAACACATGCATGCACATACTGAGAATAGTTACACTTCACATACTATATTGGCCAAAAAATATTTTTTTAATTTCTGTTGTGCATGAATGGAGAGTTGTGAAAAAAATTTGAATAAGACAGGAATGTTATCTGACTTGGTTAAGTTTATACTTTAAGAATACAAACATATTATTTTGATAAATGTATGTTAATATATGAGATAAGTAGTATGATGATGATATATAGTGCCATGGGACATTCCGAAGGAAGAACTAACAGTATATAGAGGGTAAATGAAGATGTTATGGAACAAAATGCCACTTAGTCACAAGTTAAAAGAGTAGAAACTAATCAAAAGAAGATTGGAAGGTTATGAAGCAGAAGAAACAGCATATTAAAGGGTCTTGGAGGCAAAAGATAATGAGAGTTCAGTGTAGATGTTGCAGAAAAAGCATTAGGGAGAGAAGCTCCAAATGAAGTTGGAAAGGAGTACTGGGGCCAGATTTTGGAAGGCCTGGAATAGCATATGAATTTGAGATTTTTACCCAAGATCAATGGGAAACCAATAAAAATGCCAAAATCAATTTTCTAATTTAGAAAGATCGCTATGGCTACAACTTGGAGAATGACTTACAAAGAAGCTTGACTAGGTATAAGAAATAGATCTGGGATTCATAAATATGTGAATAGTAATTGAAGCCATGAGATTAGATATAACCACTTAAGGCAAAAGCATATAGACAAAGAAGAGAAGAGGGCCCAAACAGAGCCCTAAGAAACAGCATCATTTAGGGGATGGGTAGAGCCGAAGGAACCAGAAAAGGAGAGGGAGAAGGAACAATCAGAGTGATGAAAGCTACAACTATGAGAATCTGAAACACATGGAGAATTATCCATGTGCACTCAAGAAGAATGTGTATTCTGTCATCATTGGATGAAGTTTCTATATATGTCTTTTAGGTCTAGTTTGGTTTAGAATATCATTCAAGCCTTGAATTACCTTATTGATCTTCTGATTAGATGTTCTATCTATTATCAAAAGTGGTATATTAAAGTCTCTTACTATTAATGTACACCCATCAATTTCTCCCTTCAAATCTGTATTTGCTTCATATATTTTGGGTCTCTGCTGTTAGGTGCATATATATTTATAATTGTTACATCTTGTTCAATTGTGCCCATTATCAGTATATAATGGCCATCTTTGTCCCTTTTAAGTGTTTTTTACTTAAAGTCTATTTTATCTATTATTAGTATCACTACCCAAGCTCTCTTTTGTTTACTATCTGCATGTATATATATATATATATTTCCATCTTTTTACTTCTGACCTACTTATATCTTTAACTTCACTGTGAGTCTTTTGCAGACAGCATATAGTTGTGTTATGCTTTTTTTTAATCAATTATGCAAATCTCTGCCTTTTAACTGGAGAGTATAATCCATTTTAATTTAAAGCCACTACTGTTAATGAAGAACTTTCTTCTGCCATTTTGCTACTTAGCATTTGTAAGTCTTATCTTTATTTTGTCCCTCAATTCTTCCATTAATGCCTACTTTTTCATTTTTTTGTTTTGTACTATATTGAGTGATTTCTCTTTTCTATCTGGGTATATTTTTGCATATTTTCCTTGTGGTTACCATGGGATTAAAATTTAATATTCTAAATATGTAACAATCATATATGGTTTGACACCTACTTGACTTCAATAGTATACACATACTTTTCCTGTACCTACATCCCCCTACCTTTTAAAAAATATTTATTACTATATCTTTGTATAATTTATATTAAAAATCATAGATTTATCATTACTTTTTATGCCTTTACATTTTAGCACTTGTAGGAAGAAGTGGAGCTACCTATCAAACAGTAAAATATGATAATACTGTCATTTATAATTACCCAAATGCTTAACTTTACTGGTCTTTATTTCTTTATGCTGCTTTGAACCACTGTCTGGTATCCTTTTCTCTCAGGTCTGAAAGCTCCTCTGAGCATTTCTTCTAGGGCAGGTCTAGTGATGATATACTCTCTCATCTTTTGTTTTTCTGGGAATGTTTGATCTCTCCCTCTATTTTGATTGAAAGTCTCACTGAATATAAAATCCTTGGTTGGCAGTTGTTTTCTCTTGGCACTTTAAGTATTGTAACCCACTGCCTTCTTACTTCTATGGTGTCTGATGAGAAATTGGCACTCAATCTAACTGGGACCCCTTGTACATAACACATTTTTTTTTCGCTTGCAGCTTTCAGAACTCTCTCCTTGTCCTTTGCATTCAACAGTGTGATCAACCTATGGTGGGGTATATTTTTCTTCATGTTTATCCTGTTTGGTTTCCTCTGGGCTTCTTGTATGTGCATATTTATGTCTTTTGCTATGTTTGTGAAGTTATTTATCATTATTTCTTTGAATATTCCTTCTACCTTTTTCTTTATTTTACTTCTAGGACTCACACAATGCATATATTGGTACACTTGATGGTGTCCCAGAGGTGTTGGAGGCTACTTTCACATTTTTTAAAATTCTTTTTTTTTCTTCTACTTAACCTGACTCATTTCAACTACCATGTCTTCGAGTTTGCTAATTCTTTCTTCTACTAGCTACAATCTGCTCTTGAAACCCCCTGTAAATGTTTCATTTTAGTTATTGTGGACTTCAACTCTAGTAGTTCTGTTTGGTTCCTTTTTAAAATTTCTAACTCTTTCCTAAGAATCTCGTAATGCACATTCATGGTTTTCCTGATATCCTTTAGTTCTTTCTCTGTATTTTCCTTTATTTCCTTGTGTATTTTAAGATCATGTTTTTAAAGTTTTTGGTATGTCTACATTCTCATCTTCTTCCTTGGTGTTTTCTGGATTTTTAGCCTCCTCTTTTGGATATACTATCATTTCTTGCTTCTTGGTTTGCCTTGTAGTCTTTTGTTGCACATTGTACATTTTAATATTTTAAAATAGTAACTCCAGGATTTATTCCATGAGATGTCTTTTCTTGATTTTGTAATGAACTGGTGACTTTAAAAAGGAGCTTTGCTTGAGCTTCATCTCTACTAACAGGAAGGTCAGCATAAATCAATTGCAGAGTTCAGGGTTCTCCATTTATTTTCTGGACAATGTGTCTTGTCCTTGTATTGTGCTTTTTTGTTGTTTTGGAGTCTTCCTATTTACAGGAATTTGAATACATCTTCTATTTCCCAGGAGATCAACTTCCCTTCTCCCATGTGTTTAAAGCAGGCAAGCTTTTGCCCCAAACTCTCTGTCTCTATAGCTTATTAAACTCCTTTGTTGTCTCAATCTCCTTTCACTTGGAGGAAAAATTCTGGGAGGGGCCAGTAACTCATTGGAGAAGAGTTTCCCAAGTCAGTCTTTCCCAGTCAAAACAAGGCCAGGGCCCATGGATGGGGCACATACTGACTCCACAATGCCCTGGGGAGGATATCAGGAATGAGACCAGGAATGTCTTCCATGGCTCCCCTAAGATGAGGTTTCTTGGCCTGCCCAGCAAATGCAGCCCTTCACCTTACTGTGCCCTGTAGCCCTGAGGAAGGGTAGAGTCTTTAAGTTTCCTCCCCTCTGCCACTGTCTGGAGCAGTTTGAAGCAATAATCTCCCTCAGAGCTGGGCTCCCAGTGATGTGAAGTTGCTTATCAAAAGCCATGTTCAGTGATCAGCTGTGTCACCAGGGAGCTACTAGAGGCTGGACTCTATGACAGCCTGCTGCAAGTGTGGTAGATGGATGCTGATGACCACTCTGTGGAGAGAGTAGTTTACTGGTCTTTATCATCATTTACCAGCCTTTTCCTTCTACTCTTCTCTGAATGCTGCATAGTGTTCTATGTGCCCCCAGGGTTTCAAAATAGTCAACAGTTCCTGCCTTTTAGGCATATGAGTTAGAAGATAATTACTAAATAATCTAGTGGATTCTGAAATTAATTTATTTAAGAATTTAGAGAATTTTACACTGTCAAAGCTAAGTTCCAAAATCCCAAAGTCCAGAGACCAGGGACTTGGAGGGAAAAACAGAAAAGCAGGACTCTGTGGCTTAAGGGGGCATGGATACCTTATAGTGGCCACTAGACAAGATTAGTTGCCTCTGTTTTATTTCCCTATAGCACACTGTATATCCTCATTATCATCTTTATCATCCTGTATTGTAATTTTTTTTTAAAGATTTATTTATTTATTTACCCCTCCCTCATTGTTTTGAACTTGCTGTCTGCTTTCTGTGTGTTCTTCTGTGTCGACTTGTCTTCTCTTTAGGCAGCACAGGAAACCAATCCTGGGACCTTCCAAAGTGGGAGAGGAGAGGCGCTCAATAGCTTGTTCCACCTCAGTTCCCTGGTCTACTGCATCTCTTATTGTCTCTCCTCTGTGTCTCTTTCTGTTTTGTCATCTTGCCATGCCAGCTCTCTGCAGGCCAGCTCTCCTGCATGGGCCAGCTCTCCTGCGCAGGCCAGCACTCTAGCCACGTTCCAATCACATGAGCCATATCCATTTCCCTGTAATTTATTTTTTATGTGTTAAGTACCCCTTCATATTGATGTCCTGCTATGTGCTGACCAGAGAAATGACTTAGATAAATTAGTCCTGTGGCACTTCAGGACTGGAAGAGTCCCAGAAGAGTGGAGATAGTTGGAAGAAGGGCATTCCTGCAGCAGGAACTGCATGTGGGAATCTCTGCACATGGAAGAGCATGATATGTTGGAGAACATTTTGGAAATTTTAGAGAAACCTAAGAAGGCAAGAGCTATGGTTAGAAAGAGGTAGGAAGAATCGTTATTAGCCCCCTACTCAAGGCAGTTATACATGCTTTTCTTTGTTCCTCAACCAATATTATTACCACATCCTGGTAAGTTCTCCTCTTCGTGGAACCCTAGAAACTCCACCCAACCTCTCCAGAGTGAATGGATTTCCTCCAGTTTTTGTTTTTTCCTTCTTGATAAAAATGTTGGTCTTTTCATGTGGTTGCAGGAAAAACAAACAAAACAGAAGTTGATTTACCTTTCAATATTTACCAAGTATATTTCATGTTACAAAGTATTCATTATTTACAATTTTTCACCCCTCCAGGAAATTCAGAGATGTGGGAGCAGGAGGTATACTAGGCACTATGGAGGATCTTGTGCTATTTTATGGCAAGTTAAATAGGATGAAAGTCCAGGGATTCTGCAGAAGCTTAATCCAAATATCTCTAGTTCCAAATAATATTATAGCTTGAGTAAACAGCAAAAACCTTTACTAAAATAGCACTCTCTTTTTTCAATAAGAGACTATAAAAATAATATAATAATTCTCAAATCAAAATTCTATTGCTTTGTGGAGAGGAAGGGAGAAAAATATTAACATCAGGTTATATTATGAGTTCTGTTTCATACACGTCTATTTATGACTAGTTTAATCGCTCTTCACCAGTTAAAAAGAGTAGAACCATTTTGAAATGGAGATCTTAAAAATCGTTTTTAAGCATTCATCATGTTTTTTTTTCTCCTGTTAGAATTGCTATTGTAGTATGTACTCAATAATACTAAAACGATTTTGTTTTGCTTTAGAGAGTTCTTTTATATAAATTGTATATATAAACTGGAAATTTCCACTTTTCCACAAATGAAGCACAATGTGATATAAATGCAGTTTTGATTTCAAATGAAAATAATCTGATTTTCTCACATGGGATTACTGAATTAGCATAACTTCAGTACAATTATCCAATTCTTTCATATTTAGCTTTTTCTTGAACAATGAATAAATACATCTAATTCCTTACCCCAACTGTTATTGACTTGGAAGTGTAAAGTTATTCAACTAAAATCCATTTGACTGTAAAGAACTAAAGAACCTTAGAAAACACTTGGGCAGACTTGGTCTAATGTAAAGGAAAATGAGAAGAATACTGTCCTCCTTTGGGGCTCCTTCTTCATGGGACTATTCCTGATTCATTCAGCTAACCTCAGTGTACCTCTTGCACTGGCCACACTGAACAATCTGTTGTACTTCACAATCTTGGAATCCTTTACGTTTGGATGAGAGGAGCCACGTGGGAAGAGGAGCATTAATGAGAGAGAATAATGATCCAGAGTTCTCTGTGTACACTCTGTTTTCTGAAAAATTGGGTCAAATGGTAGCTATTAGCCCAAAATATTCCCATGGCTAGACTAATTTTGGATAACTACTTTTTTTCTCTGGCATTTTAAAATAAGAAAAGACTTTCTTGTGTTTGCTTAAAGAACAAGAGGTGAAAGGTGGAAAAGTTTTCTTTAATTCTACCATCAATGTGGCCTAAATGAAGAGAAGCAAAATCATTATTCAGAATCATTATTTCATGTATATGAAAACATATACACATATAATATTCAGTTTATTACAAGAGCCTCTAGTTTCTAATTCTGAACAAATTAGAATATAAAAGTGTCTACCTCATAGGGTTAATGTGAGAATTAAATGAGAAAATATATGTAAATCACTATGAATGTTGCCTGACACCAATTACAATCTTTAAAATATTATTATTTTAAGAACACATTTGAGAGCTTCAATGCTGCAGGATTTACATCGGTGCCTTAAAACTGTTTTTTGACTGTGACTTTCATTAAGAAATACTTTAAAATTGTGACCCAGATAAAGACACATATATTACACATAGCTTAAAAAAGTTTCAGGAAATAATACCCTTGTTTTATATATATTGATTTTCTTTTACTTTTTTATTCTACTCTTTTCTATTGTATTCTATTCTCTTTCACTTTTTAAAAAATGAGTAGACATGACCTACCTATTGGCTGTGATATGTCATATGAAAAAATATTATATGCCCATCATTCTATTTAATAATATCAGAACCATGCTAAGAGTTCAGGATCCACTGATAAGAATTACGAAGTCCGAGTAACAAGAGGAAATGTGACTTCAGTGTACCTGTTGAATTTGCAGATGTTTGCCCCTGTACTAAAAAACATCAGGTTCCCATGATTACCTAGGTTTATAAATATAGGTTGAGGTCTAATTGTTTTCTTTCATCTTTCTTATTTATATATATGTATATATATATATGTATATGTATATATATATATATATATATATATATTTTTTTTTTAATTAAAGAAGTAGGTTTACAGAAAAATCATTTAAAAAATACAGCATTCCCGTATACTGCCGTATTGTTAATGCTTTTCATTAGTATAGTATCTTTGTTACAATTGATGAAAGGATATTAAAATTATATAACTGTAGTCTGTATTTTATATTAGGCATATTTCCCATATGCCAGTGTAGTATTAATAACTTGCATTAGAGTGGTACATTTGTTATGATTCATGAAAGAACATTTTTATAATTGTAATATTAACTATAGTCCATTCCTTACACTAGGGTTCAATGTGTTGTACAATCCTATGTTTTATCCTTTAATATTTATTCTAGTAGTATATATATATGACCTAAAACGTCCCTTTTTAACCACATCCACATATATAATTCAGTGCTGTTAATTACACTTGCAATATTGTGCCACCATCACCACCGTCCATTTTCAAAGGTTTACAATCAAGCTAAATAGAAATGCTATACAAATTAAGCATAAACTCCTGAATTGCTCCCCCTATCCTAGCCCCTGGTAACCTATATTTTAGGTTATAACTGGATGAGTTTGATTATTCTAATTATTTCATGTTGGTGAGAAAATGCAATATCTGTCCTTTTGTGACTCAGCATAATGTCTTCAGGGTTCACCCATGTTGTTGCATGAACTAGAAATTCATTCCTTTTAAATACTGAATAATATTCCATTGTATATATATACATTTTTTTTTATCCATTCATTGGTTAATGGACACTTGGGTTGCTTCCATCTTTTGGCAATTGTGAATAACGCTTCTATGAACTTTAGTGTTTAAATATATGAGTCCCTGCTTCCAATTCTTTTGTGTATATACCTAGTAGAGAGATTGCTGGGTCATATGGTAATTCTATACTTAATTGTCTGAGAAACTGCCATACTGTCCTCTGCAGTGGCTGCACCATATTACATTGCCACCATCAATGAATGAGCATTCCTACTTCTCCACATCCTCTCCAACAACTTGTAATTTTTTCTTATTTTAATAGTAGTAATTCTAGTGGGTGTGAAATGGTATCTCATTGTGTTTTTTAAAATTTTATTTTGAAAGAAGCTTTAGATTATAGAAATGTTACATCAAAAATACAGAGGGTCATTGTGGTTTTGATTTGTAATTTCTGATGACTAATGATGATGAGCATGTTTTCACATGCTTTCTGGCCATTTGAATATCCTCTTTGGAGAAATGTTTGTTCTAGTCTTTGTTCCCATTTTTAAATTAGTTTGTTTGTCTTTTCATTGTTGAGTTGCATGATTTTTAAAAATATATTGTGGATATTGAACACTTATCAGATATGTGGTTTCCCAATTTTCTCTCCCATTTGAGTAGGTTGTCTTATCAATTTCATGATGAAGTCCTTTGATACACTAAAGTTTTTAATGTTGAGGAAATCCCATTTATCAATTTTTCTTTTGATGCTTGTGCTTTTGGTATAGAGTCCAAGAAACCATTCCCAACACAAGTTTCTGAAGATGCTTCCCTCCATTTTTTTCTAGGACTTTTATAGTCTTGGTTCTTATATTTAGATTTTTGATCCATTTTGAGTTAGTTTTGTACATGGTGTGAGATGTGTCCTCCTTTGTTCTTTTGGATATCCAGTTCTCCTAGAACTATTTGTTGAATAGACTTTTCTTCCCAATTGATTGGACTTGGCAGCCTTGTAAAAAATCAATTGACTTTAAAAGTGAGGGTCTATTTATGAATTCTCAATTTAATGCCATTGGTCTATATATATATCTTTGTCTAAATACAGTGCTGTTTAAACCATTGTAGCTTTGTAATAAGTTTTAAAGTCAGGAAGTGTGAGTCTTCCAATTTCATTCTTCTTTTCCAATAGGTTTTGGCAATTCAGGACCCCTCACCTTTCCAAATAGACTTGATAATTATTTATTCCATTTCTGCAAAATAGGCTGTTGGAATTTTGATTTGGATTACATTGATTTGTAAATCATTTGGGGTAATATTGATGTCTAAATATTTAGTCTTCCAGTCCATGAGCATGGACTGTCCTTCCATTGACTTGGAGCATCTTTAATTTTGTTTAGCAATTTTTGTAGTTTTCCAAGTATTTATCCTTTACATCCTTGGCTAAATTTATTCCTAGATGTTTTATTATTTTAGTTGCTATTGTAAATGAAATTTTTTCTTGATTTCCTTCTCAGATTGCTCATTACTAGTGTATAGAAACACTACTGATTTTTTTTTTTTTTTAAGATTTTATTTATTTATTCATTTATCCCCCCCTTGCTGCTTGTGCTCGCTGGGTCAGCTAACCACGCCGTGCGGGCGGGCTTTGCCTTCACCAGGAGGCCCCGGGAATCGAACCCGGGGCCTCCCATATGGTAAACGGGAGCCCTACTGATTGAGCCACAGCCGCTTCCCACTACTGATTTTTTGCATGTTGATCTTGTACCCCACCACTTTGCTGAATTCAATTATTAGCTCTAGGAGCTTTGTTGTGGATTTTTCAGGATTTTTCTGTATATAAGATCATGTCATCTGCAAATAGGGAAAGTTTTACATATTCCTTACCATTTGGATGGCTTTTATTTCTTTTTCTTGTCTAATTGCTCTAGGTAGGACTTCCAGTACAATGTTGAATAACAGAAGTGACAGTAGACATCCCTGTCTTGTTATTGATCTTAGAGGGAATGCTTTCAGTTTTCTACATTAAGTAGGATGTTAGCTATGGGCTTTTCATATGAGCCCTTTACCATGTTGAGGATGTTTCCCTTCTCTTCCTAGTGTTCTAAGTGTTTTTATCAAGAAGGGGTGCAGAATTTTGTCAAATGCCATTTCTGAATCAATTAAGATGATCATGTGCTTTTTACCTACACTGTGTTAACATGGTATACTACATTAATTGATTTTCTTATGTTGAACCAACTTTGCATACCAGGAATCAGTTCTACTTGATCATGGTGTATAATTATTTTAATATGCTGCTGGATTTGGTTTGAGAGTATTTTGTTGAGGACTCTAGCATCTATATTCCTAAGAGATTTAAAAAAATCTGCTATACTGCCAGAATGCAATATACCAGAAATGGGTTGGCTTTTACACTGGGGATTTATTAGGTTTTAAGATTACAATTTTGAGGCTGACAAAAATATCCAATCAAGACATCATCAGATGATGCTTGGTCTCTGAAAATCAGGTGTAGGAGATCCTAGACTCCTCTCTCACATGGCAAGGCACATGGTGACATCTGCTGGTCCACCTTTTCTTCTGGGTTTCCTCGCTTCAGCTCTGGCTTCCTCTGATTTTCTTTCCACTTCTGTGGGCTTCTCTCTTCTCTGTGGCTTTCTCTCTCAGATTCTGTTGTTTTTTTTTCTCTGCTGCCTCTGAGTATTCATCCCATTTATAAAGGACTCCAGTATGAGGATTAAGACCCACCCTGGATCATGCCCTACTGAAGTAAGATAATCAAAAGGTCCCATCTACAATAGGTTTATGCCCATAGGAATGGATTAGCTCTAAGGACATCTTCTTTTCTGGGATCCATAAAATTCTCAAACTACCACACTTCACTGGACCCCCAAAAGACATGTTCTTTTTGTATGCAAATACATTCACTCCATCACAATATCTCAAAAGGCTTAAATCATTTCCATCTCATCAAAATTGATTATTAGGTGTGGTGTGTCCTGGGACAAAATTTCCCCTTGGACTATGGACCTATAAAACTTAGAAAATGTTATCTGCTTCCAATATAGAAAGGAGGTTCAGTCATAGGATACATGTCCCTTGCCATAGGGAAAAACAGGGATTATGGGTCCCAAACAGTTCTGAAAATGAGGAGAGGATATTCCATTAGATTTCAAGGTCTGAGAGTCATCTACAGAACACGGTTTCTTGTCTTCAGGGGTTGAAAGAGTAGAAGCCCCACCCCTTCCAAGGCCTTGCCCAGTGGCTATACTCTTGGCTCCATCTTTGTAAAGCATCAGGGTGGCGGCTGACTTTGAACTCTAGCCTCCACCCTTGGAGAACAATGTGGTGATGGCCAGGCTCTCCCCAATCTCTAGGACATAGGCTCAATGCCTTCAGAACAGTGGGGTGTTGGCCAGACTTTGCCCAATCCCTGGGGAAGATGTTCCTCCCTCTTTGAAACCTGGGATGGCAGCACTCTTCCTGAAAAATGGAGTGGAAGGCCTGCCCTCTTCAAGTTCCAGGGCATATACACCCTTTCCACATGCATGAGTAGGCTTACTCTCCTGGCCTGGGACTATGTTTTCAATCCAGATGGCTACTTCCATGTTTCTGCCTTTAAGTTATTTATCCTTTTATCTGTCCCTTTTCTGTCACTTTTAGTCCAGACTGGCAGTGGTTCTCATACAGATCTTGCAAAAAACTTGTTGGTTTCGCAAGTAGCACATGGGTATCTGAACCATCATCAGACAATAGGACTTTCCACAAATCCTTTCTGGATAACTGTATTTTCAACTGTGACTTGTAATCAAATGGTAGACTGATTCCATGTTCAGTTAAGTCCTCACATGAGACTTATGTGAGGGGACTCACTTTCCAGAAGCTTAGAATTTTCCAAATCATCAATTTCTGTTTTGTGTGTGTGTGTGCCCAGGAGTTCAATTCTCAGCTTATCCCTTTCCTCTTGAATTTTACTATAAGCTTCAAGGAGAGGCCTAGCTGTACTTCTCACATTTAGTTTAAAAATATCTTCAACTAAATATCCAAGCCTGTCACTTTAAAATTCTGCCTTCTTTCTGACAACAGGACTCAATTTTGCCAAATTCTCTACCACTTTAAAACAAGGGTCACCTTTCTGGTTTGCAGTGACACATTCATCATTTCTATCTAAGGCCTCTTTAGAAGTATCTTTAGCATCATATTTCAACCAACAGTCTCTTCAAAGCAATCTAGGCCTTTTCTATCAAGTACCTCACAATTCTTTTGCCTCTACTCAGCCAACTTAAAAGCTTTTTAAAGAATTTTTCTGGTATTTGCATGATTATCATAGCATTCCACTTTCCTGGTACCAAAATCTGTTTAGTTTGCTAGACTGTCTCAGGATGCAATATAGGTTAGATTTTACAATGGGGATTTATTTGGCTGTAAGTTTACAGTGTTGAGGTTGACAAAAATGTCCAATCAAGGCATCATCAGGTGATAATTTCTCCCCAAACACTAGTTGTCGGTAATCCCGGACTTCTCTCTCACATGGCTTCCTCTGGCTTTCTTTCTGCTTCTGTGGCCTTCCCTCTCCTCCTGTGGCTTTCTCTCTCAGCTTTGGTTGCTTTCTCTCTGCAATCTCTATGTATTCATCCTGCTTATGAAAGACTCTAGTAAAAGGATTAAGACCCACCCTGGGGCACACCCTACTGAAGTTATCTAATCAAAAGGTCCCACCTATAATAGATTCACACCCACATGAATGGAATAGCTCTAATAAATGATCTTTTCAGGGATCCTTAAAAGGCTCAAACTACCACAGAGCTATTGGTCTTCAGTTTTCTTTTCTTGTGGTATCTTTATCTGGGTGATGTTGGCTTTGTAGAATGAGTTAGGGAGTTTTTCCTCCTCTTCAATTTTTTTTTTTTTTTTTTTTTTTTTTGGGAATACTTTGAGCAGAATTCGAGTTAAGTGTTCTTGGAATGTTTGATAGAATTCTCCTGTGAAGCCATCTGGTCCTGTTCTTTTCTTCATAGGGAGGTTTTTGATTATTGATTTAATCTCTTCACTCATAATTAGTTTATTGCATTCTTCTATTTCTTTTTGAGTCAGTTCAAGTATTTTGTATGTTTCTAAATATTTGTCCATTTCTTCTAGGTTATCTAATTTATTGGTGTACGTTTGTTCATAACATCATCTTATAGCCCTTTTTATGTCAGGGAAATTGATAGCAATACTCCCATTTTCAATTTTTGATTTTCATTATTTGTATTCTTTCTCTTTTTTTTATTTGTCACTCAATCTAAAGGTTTATTAATTTTATTCATCTTTTCAGAAAACCAACTTTTGGTTTTGATGATTCTCTCTATTTTTGTTATTTTCTGTTTCATTTTTCTCTACTCAAATCTTTGTTATTTCCTTCCTTCTGCTCACTTAGCATTTACTTTGCTCTTCTTTTCCTATTTATTCCAGTTTTGATGATAGGACTCTGATTTGACATCTTTCTTCATTTTTAATGTAAGCATTTAGAGCTAAAATTCCCTCTCAGTACTGCCTTACCTGTAGCTCATGTTTGGATAGATTGTAATTTAATTTTCATTTGCCTCATGATAATTTTGAATTTTGCTTCTTATTTCCTCTTTAACTTATTGGTTATTTAAGAGTATGTTGTTTAATTTCTACACATTTGTGAGTTTTCAATTTCTTCCTCAGTTATTGATTTCCGGTTTCTTTCTGTTGTGGTTAGAGAATATAAATTGTATGATTTCAATATTTTTGCATTTATTGAGACATATGTTTTATCCTGAAGAATGATCCATAAGCACTCGAGAAGAATTTGCATTCTCAATTCATTGGTTGCTGTGTTCTATATATGCCTGTTAGTTTTAGTTGGTTTAGTATATCATTCAAGTCCTGTACTTCCTTACTGGTCTTCTGACTAGATGTTCTTTCCACTACTATTAGTGTAGAACCAACAATTTCTCCCTTCAACTCTGACAGTATTTGTTTCATATATTTAGAGGCCCTGCTGTTAGTTGCACATGTATTTGTAATTGTTACATCTTCCTGTTGAATTGTTCCCTTTATCAGTATATAATAACTGTCTTTGTCCCTCATAACTCTTTTTGGCTTATAGCCTATTTTATCTGATATCAGTATAGCCAGCCAGCTTTCTTTTTGTTACTACATGCATGTTGTACTTTTTTATTTTTTATCATCCTTTCACCCACAACCTATTTATCTTTTTGAATAAGGTGAGTCTCTTCAGATAGCATATAGTTGTCATGCTTTTTTGTTCTGTTTCCAATATCTGCCTTTTTACTGGAAAGTTTAACATTTACATTTAAAGCCATGACTGATAATACAGGACTTTCTTCTGCCCTTTTGGTTTTTACCTTTGTAAGTTCTATACCTTTTTTGTATCTCAATTCCATTAATGCCTACTTTTATATTTATTTGCTTTTTTGTGTTATACCATATTCAGTGCCTCCTCACTTCTATCTGGATATATATATATTTTATTTTATTTCCTTGTGGTTACCTTGGAGTTAAAATTTAATATCCTAAATATGTAACAATAATATTTGGTTTGATATTAACAACTGCAGTAGTATGCACATATACTTTTCCTGTACCCCTTTGTCCCCACACCATTTTTTTGTACTTGCTATCATTTATATCTTTGTATTTGTGTATCCAAAAACAGATATATCATTACTTTTTTTGTAAATTTTTTATTTTTATTTTTAAAGAAGCTTTAGATTACATAAATATTACATAAAAAATATAGGGAACTCCCATATGCCCCACCTCCTCCCCCCCCTCATATTTTCCCACATTAACAACATCCTTCATTAGTGTGGTGCATTTGTTACAATTGATGAACACCTCCTGAAGCATTGTTACTAACCGTGGACTATAGTTTACATTATAGTTTACACTCTATCCCACACAATTTTGTAGGTTATGACAAAATATATAATGGCCTGTATCCATTATTGCAACGTCATGCAGGACAATTCCAATGTCCCTAAAATGTTCCCATATTATGCCTATTCTTCCCTCTCCCTCCTCTCAGAACCTCTGGTGACCACTGTCTTTATATCAATGATAAAAATTTTTCCATTGCTAGAATAATAATAAATTTATAATAGAATATTAATAAGTCTACTTTATTATGCATTTGCATTTTAGCACCTGTAGGAATTAAGGAGTGGAGTTACATATCAAACAATACACTATAATAATACTGGCATTTATAATTACACAAATAGTTACTTTTACTGCAGGTCTTTATTTCTTTATGCCTCTTTGAACCACTATCTAGAGTCCTTCCTTTTAGTCTGAAAAAGTCCCTTTAGCATTGCCTGTAGGGCAGGTCTAGTTGTGTGATGATCTCCCTCAGCTTTTGTTCATTTGACAATATCTTAATCTCTCCTTCATTTTTTGAGGAAAGTCTCACTGAATATAAAATTCTTGGTTGGCAGTTGTTTTCTTTACACATTTTAAGAATTTCAACCCACTGTCTTCTTGCCTCATGGTTTCTGATGAGAAACCCACATTTAATTTAATCAGGACTGCCTTGTACAGAACATGTTTCTTTTCTCTTGCAGCTTTCAGAACTCTCTCCTTGTCCTTTGCATTTTATAGTGTGATCAACACATGACAGGGTATATTCGTCTTCATGTTTATCATGTTTGAGTTTCTTGAATGTGCATGTTCATGTCTTTTGAGAAGTTTGAAAGTTCTCTGTCATTATGTATTTGATTATTCTTTCTGCCCCTTTCTCTTTTTCTTCTCGTTATAGAACTCTCATAATGCATATATTGTTTTGACTGATGGAGCCCATACCTATCTTAGGCTATTTTCTCTATAATATTTTTTTGGTTGACCATCACTTCCTGTTTCTTTGTTTGACTTATCCTCTCTTGTTACACACTTATCTCTAGAATTTATTCACTGAGGTGTTTGTTACTTGGTTTTGTAACCAGTTGGTCATAAGACAGAAATTTTCTTGAACTTCAGTCCTCCAATCAGGAAGGTTTCCCCAAGAGAATTCAGTATGCAGAGTTTTCCCTGTCTTTCTGGGCCTGTGCCTGGTCCTGAGCTTTTGGGTGTTAATTATTTTGGAGTTCCACTGTTTATAGGAGTTTGGTTGTCCCTTCTGTTTCCCAGGAGACAGACCTCCCTCTGCTGGGTGTTTGAAGCCATCAGGCCTTTAACCCAGAATGTCCACCTCTACAGATTTTTACTCATCTTTCATTGTCTCTTGCTCTTTTTCTTCCTGGAAGGCAAATTGTTGGAGAGGGTCAATCCAGAGAGGACTTTTCCAAGTCAGTATTTCCCAGCCCAAACAGGGCCAAGGACCCACATGGGGGCCAAAACCCTGATCCAAAGTGCTCTGTGGAGGGGATCAGGAAGGGTGCAAAAAGCCCCTCAAACTGAGCTTTCCTGGACTACTCTGTAAATTAGGCTTTATGCTAACTTTGCCCCACAGCTCTGAGAGTGTCCTGTTTCTTTATATCTCCACTTCCTCTGAGGAGGGTTGAATCAATGGCTGCCACTGCCTTCGTCTGGGACAAGTTGAACTCATAGCTGCCCTCAGAGCTTGAACCCCAGCAGTCCAATTTCACTAATTAAAAGCACTGATCAGTGATTAGCCATGCCCATCCCTGTTCTTGGAGAAGAATTTTACATCCCTTTCTGTCACCTACGAGGTAGCCAGGGATGGTACCCCAAGGTAGATGGCTGTGAGAGTGATGAAGGGTGTTGATAGCCACCACTTGGAGAGAGAAATTTACTGTTCTTTACTGTAGCTTATCAGCCTCTTCCTTCTGCTCTTCCTTACATGCTGTATGGTATTCTTCTGTCTTCTGGGCTTTCCAAATAGTTGTTTCAGACAGTTCTTGCCTCTTTAAAAGTTGATTTGGTGGTAACAAATTGCTTTTCTCTTGCTGCTTTCAGAAATTCTCTTTTTTTTTTTTTTTTTTGGCATTTGACATTCTGATTAGTATGTGTCTTGGAGTAGTTCTATTAGTATTTATTCTGTTTGGAGTATATTGCATTTCTTGGACATGTATATTTATGTATTTCATAAGACTTGGGAAAATTTGGGCCATTATTTCCTCAAATATTCTTTCTGTGCCTTTTCCCTTCTCTTCTCCTTCTTGTACACCCAGAATGCATATGTTTGTGTGCTTCATGCTGTCACTCAAATCCCTTAGAAACTACTTGATTTTTTTCTATTCTTTTCTGTTTTTATTCTGACTATATGATTTTGATTGACCTGTCTAGTTCATTGATTGTTTCTTTTGCCTGTTTGAATTTCTTTAATTAGTTATTCCAAATTCTGTGTCTTCTCTGAAGTTTTCATTTTTTCCCTAAACTGAGCCACATATTCTTGTTTCTTAGTACGTCTTGTAATTTTTTGCTGATGTCTGGGCATCTGATTATCTTGGTGAGTTAACTCTAAAAGTCAGTTTCTCCCTCTTGTCTAGGATTCTATTTTTGATTGGCTTTGCACTAAGACTATTCTTTGATTTTTGGTCCAACTTATTCTGGACCTTTAGAGTAGCATGTGTTTGTTCAAATTTTCTCAATTCTTCTTCATCTGATTTTTGCCCTAGATATGTGGTACAATTTTTAAGATTATACTCTTTGTGCAATTTTTTCACCTCCAGGAGAAAGCTTCCTTTCCTTTGTTCCTTCTCCAGGAATTTTGATCTTTTCTGTTTGTTTTTCTGGGCAGAATTTTCTCCCCAGCTCCTACAATTTGTTTGAATTCTCTCCCACACTCAGTGCCCCCATTGCCTTACACTTTTCAGTTCTGGGATCCATCCTGAGTTCTGAATTGTCTTAGAACAATTTAGTCCAAACACTGCCTCTCCCCCCTTTTTTTCCTGTGAGGGTTGTCTGCTTCATGTTTCTTCCCCATTAAGGTATCCCACCCTGGGGACACAGATGGGGTAAGTCTGGAAATGTGGGTCAATCCAGAAAAGTCTGTTTTGCGTTTAAGTGGTTTAGCCAATGGAAACTGGATGGAGTGTGTGTATCTCTTGCCAACAGTTCTGCTGTGGTCTGTCTCTCTTTTTTTCTATGGGGTACTCTTGTTTGCAACATGCCTCAGCAGTTTGTGTTCTGCCCTGGGTCTCTGTGGATTTGGGTCCCTGTGCCTGGATATGCATGTGTCCTAATTCACTGTTGTGACTGACTCTATAGTCTACATCCACAGCAAGAGGGACCCTGGTTGTTCTGCTTCTGTATGACTCCCACTCAGCATGGGACTGACTTAAGGGGAGGGGTCCAGACTGGTAGATACAGGACAGAAATATCTTACCTGATCTTGTAGAGTATTTTTCTTTTTCTTTGATTCAGCATTTCTCCAGTCTCTATTATCTACCAGAGTTCTAATCAAGTAGCACATGTCCTTTTATTTGTTGGTTCTGAGGTGTGGCTTTTCCAGGGGTTGTCTTATCTCACCATGTTGATGTCACTCTTCTACTTTACTTTTGTCAGCTACCTTTCTCCATTAATTCTGATCGTTCCATGGCAGGGAGAGAGCACTTCTCATTTCAATCAGAAAAGGCTGGTTCCTGAGGCCACTTTCTGTCTCCATCATGCAGCTAAATCAATCTTGTCTTGTATCTTTTAATGGTGTGTATTAAAGTCATTGGGGAAATATAATTAAAAACAAAATGTCACACAGCCCAGAAAATCTCTGTACAAAAGTAGGAGAGAAAGAAAAACAATTTTATTATTGAATAAAGCATTAAACCAGAATATGCTTCATCCCAGGCAATATGCAAAGAAATTGCTCCTAATTTTTTTCTTAATCCTAACAAAAAAATTAGAATTGTCAATGAATAATATATACTTAAAATTGCTGGTGTAGGGGCAGGGTGACAGTAGATTAAGACCTCATTCTCCGAGCACAGAGAGGCAGCAAAGTCCTGTTTATGGCTGAGAAACTAGCAATGAATTCATATTTGATCATATTTTTTTTGAACTGATAGTTGCCATTGCAACAGGTCATGTCCAAGTCAAGCTGGAAGAAGCATTTAAAGATGAAAGGATTATAAGCATGAATTTGAACCTTGTGAACTGAGGTCAGTTATTTTTTTTTCCTTTCTGGCTTGTTTATTAATTTCTTCTAGTCCTTCTTCCATTTGAGAAATGGAGGGAAACTCAAATTGCCAAATCTTTGCATTATTTAACCTGAGTGTGTGTTTACTGGTTCAACAGCAATATGCTATTCAAAAGTGTTAATTAATGAGCCATAGCTTTAAGAGCTACAGATTAAGGCATCTTGTGTTTGGAAAAGTTAAGAAGATTATCTGTGTACTCGTTAATTCTTTTAATATGTATGAGTACATGATCAGAGGCAAATTGCGGTATCATGCTGTGACCGGTCAAAGGAGGGAGAAATTTGGCCCTTATTCTGGGCTTAGCATTGTTCACGTTGGAAAGGACTTAAGTTCATCTAGACTCTAATATTATTTTCTGTTCTCTGTATGAATTATGCCCTTTATTGTCATATAAGCTTCAAGAAATATTGTTAGGGAATTGGTGATTTCTATATGGGAAACAAGGAAGTTATACTCCTAAAATAACAGACAGTTTAACATGTATATCATTTATCAACTGTAACTTGAATGTGAGATTTGATGTTAAGATTAAGTAGAAGACACTTTAAGTATATAATGCATAGTCTAAGGTTGCAGCACCAAATCTGAGAATCTACTTGGGCCGTTCTGGCACCAAGTTTATCTGGGTCATGGATACTTAAATTCTGGCCAGTGGCTGTACCCATCAGAAAGGGAAGTAACTAATAATATTTGGGGGGAGGAAGCCTAAAATATAGTTCCTAGATTAGTGATCATATTTGTGTAATATCAAAAATGCTGGTCTTTTCCAGAGGTAAATGTTTTCAGTAGAGGCTAAGTGACATCTATATAATCTGTCAACTCCTAAACAAATGGCACTTCATGCTATAAAAATGGAAAAAGTTATCTGTTCGTTTCCCTGGTTTATGATTCCATATTTGTGGGGAATAGGACCCAGCAATTTGTGTTTTAACAATTTTCCAGAGATTCTGATGCTTGCTAAAGTTTTGGAACCATGACTTTAATGCATGTAACAGATTTTCCAAATTTTTAAATAGTAGTTATTCAATTTATTTTGTTTATAATAATAAAACTAAATTTGAGCTAAAAATTCAGAAGTTTCTGCAGTTCAGTGACATTAAAGAAAATGTAGATAACACATATATTTGATTTGTCCTTTAAGAGTTAGTGGTCAACAAACACAGGGTGCATAAAATTGTGCACCAGTAGAAATGCATGTTGCATTGAATTCTTTGGGAAGCCAAAGAACCTTCTGCTTTTTTACCTTACCTGGAAATATACAAAGCTTCAGCTAGTAGGAAACACATTTTTTGGAAAACAAACTTGCTGTGCTTTCTATGGCCTCCCATTCCTGATTTACTTTCTAAATCCATGGTGATTCATGGATTTATGTGAAACAACTACACATTATTAAAAAAAAGGGACCATTTTCTGCATCCTGCAGAAATTGGGTCCTTCCAAGTATCTAACATAGCATAATCAAAGTCGAGCTAAACTATCACATATGTGTCTCTGAAGACCTTATTCTTATCTATCAGGTACAGACTGAAATATAGACTAAAGGAGACAGAATGGGTGGAGAAGGGACTCCTGTTTCCTTTCACTCTAGCCATGAGTTATATCCATAAGATCATATGTGATTCATAAGTGATTCCACTTACCATAACTCATTTATCAGGCCAAATAATGAGATTGGTAAGTCAGAGAGCATAGCAGTCCTGACAGCCAGGTAGTGTGTAAATCATGTCAGCAGATTTTTATTAACTCAATCTGATCTGACTATAGTGTGTATAAATTTTTGTGGTTAAAAGAATCAGTCATTTAAGGGCTCCCCTTTGCAGCTATGTTCGACAGATGCAGCATGGGCAGAGTGCCTAGAACAAAGCAGGAACTCAATTAATATTCTGAACGAATGGTTAAAAAAACTACAACCCTGTCTTCTTCATGGACTACCTCAGGTAAAACTCGTGATTTCCATGAGAGTAGGAGTCATGTCTAATTCATTTTTATATTCTGAGAGCTTAATATAGTATTTAGTGTGTAGCAAGTTAAAAATCATTATTCAATCACTCCCTTTTCTGAAATTTCTTATAATTTTATAAACCATTTATGATCATATATTGCTTAGATTTTCATTGTGTTTCCTATGCTGATTTACTTTATTTGCCCTCATATAATGTCTAAACATCTAGTAGTCACATTCAATGATATTCTGTACCACTAAACCCCTTAAGGATTTATACTTAGTTCATTCACAATAGCTATATGTTAATAATTGTGGTATTCACAAATTATAATACAACATATTAGACCATATACAAGAGTTAACATTTAGCAGAACACTGTCTTCTGTGTAACCCAAAACTTTTGAATTCAGAGAAGACAAACATCCCTGTGCTCAAGTAATGGAGAAAATGTAATTGCATAGCAGTTCAGAGCTAAAGTGGAATTTAGAGATAATCTGCACCAAAGTCCCCATGTTACAGCTGAGATCTAGTTCCTGAAAGATTAAGTGATTTATTTTCAAGGTCATATGGTTTTATGTTGATTTGTACTTTATTATCTCAAGTTCATTGATCATTGACTGATGTAATTAAAAGTTCTTTGAGCTGGAATGTTGTTCTTTTGCACCCTCACAGGAATCAACAAATATATTAGAAAGCAAACAATGAATTCTTATTTATGGTTCTTGTTCATTGTTATTTTATTTTTTCAACCTGTGGAAACTTTCTCAAATCTATGGAAAACATGAGCAAAAACCATTTGGTATTAAACATATTACCTAAGATTATAAAGTCATCACTGATTTTTAACAAATATTTCTACATTGACTAAAGCAATAATTATGAATTTAACACTGAGTATTAAATTATAAGTATTGTCCTTATATTATCTCTGTAATATATAAAATATCTGCTTAATTAGCTTTAACTCCAGGCTTTGAGCCAGATATTTCGAAGACGAAAAAGTGTGATTAGGAAAAGAAAAGCTGAAATGTTCTTCAAGATTATAGAAAGAGGCTGAAAAACAATATAAAAGGGGAAAATTGCAAGGAATATTTGAGTGACCCCTTGGCATTCCTCAGTTTAATTCGGTTGCATGTTATTTTTTTAGCCAGTTTATTGGCACATTATCTTGGGTTTAATAAATCATGGGCAGGAGAAAAGATTACATGTTTATCCAAACTTTTGACAGTATCTTAGAAAAAATAAGCAGAAGAGATGGAGAGATCCTGGAATAAAATATTTTTATTTGTATGAGCTTCTTTAACTTTCAAGAGTTATTTTGGCTCAAGCCAAATGAATTTCAAAGGAATATCTAATAAGCATTGAAAGATGCAGAGATGAAAATGGGAGTGTACCACAAGCTGCTGAAGGCTTTAGAACAGATTCCTTAGGGTCTTGGAGCTTCTGGTTTAGATGTGCATTTTATATTAATTAAAAATTAAAATAATATTTCTCCCCTGTCAGGGGAAGATCTTAGTCTCTCTGATGGTTTTGCCTGCTAGGCACACACATCTGGGGTTTTCAGAGATTATAATAATAGAATGTATTGATTTTAGCTAACAAATGACAAAACAAAAGTCAGTTGCAGCTCCCCTTACAATAAATTTTCAGGGTGTACCATAATTCCTAAACTCAATGGAATTGTATATACTGATTTGGCACACAGCCAACCCACTTGATATATAAGGCAGGATGTCATCAAAAACAAATTCTGTAAAAATATTAGTAGCACCATAACTGAGAGACAGCATCATACCAGGAGGGCAAAAAAGCTCTTGGAAAGACAAGCACTGTGATTACCTTCCCACTGTGGCTTCACTGCGATTTACAACTACTTGGGAGTGAATTAAAAGAAAAGAAATGGAAGGAATCAGAAATGTTCATGGTGCCCTGACTAGAGACTAGGAATCGGAGGTCTGTTTGAATGTGATGGTTCTTTCAGGGACAGAAAAGGAATATCTCGTTTTCTAAACTCAGTGGAGTCCCCTTAGTTCAGTCCATAAATCATCCTGGAAACTTGTTCCATTTTATATTTAAGCCAGTTGAATGTTTTTGTAGAAAATTTTTTTCTAGCTTGCATTTTAGTCTCTCTTCAGTTCATGCTAAAAGAAAGAGAGATGGGGAGGGGAAAGGGTAATGAGAGAAAGAGAAGGAATTCCATCAATGAGCAGCTCTTACATACAGAACAAAAACCAAAAAGCCCTAAATCAGGGCTGAGCGGATTGCGTGGTATCTGCAATGTCAAGATAATGATAAGAAGATGACAAATCACTTACTTGCCAATAATTAATTGGTTTTTTAGACTCTGATAAATGTATTTTAATGATATTCCCTTAAGCCTGGGCTTAATCTTTCAAAGTGATTAGAACACATTTCCTCTGTTTTGTATTATTTTACCTGGTTTATAGATATACCTTATTTTAAGAAGTAAATGTGTTCCTGATAAGCAGTTGATAATTTTTAAGAGCAACCTTTTAAATATTTTAGGTTATTTTCAAAACCCAAGTGTTTATAAAGAATTATCTAAATTAACAGGGTATAAATGTAGGTGTTAATTCACTATTGAACATAGGAAAGCAGGCACAGTCCTGTCTTAATAAATTAGCCTTGTGAATAAAAGTAGAATATGCGATTACCAAAATATAGGGATTAATTTTGCAAATTAATGTCATTTTTCTTTTCTTTCTGAAGAATTGTAGTCTCTTACGGTCATTGTGTGCAATCCCACTTGCAAGTTCACTGTGATATTGTCTGCTTGAAATAGTCATTTGCACCCCAATGAAAGTAGCACTTAGTTTTATAAATATCTAGTTTGTATTCCTAGTCACAACCACAGCATTTGGGTTGACATTGGGACAAAACACGTGGTTTTAACTATCACAGAAAGAGATGGTTATACTAATGCAAAGCGATGCCTGTTCAGCAGCACATTTTTAATGTAAATATGTTATCTGACAATATTACATTTAGACTTTATCTACTTGGTGTAACAAACTTAGCATGAATTTTCAAGTGTAAAATTATGATAATTCTGAAACATTTTGTAAAAACCAAATCAGTGGGGTTTCAACGTACAGTCGTATAAAGCATAAACTGAATCCTTTGTATAGCATAGAAATGCTAGTTGATATATTATTGATAATTGTGTGCATTTATTATCACTGTAACATTATGTACTCACTCATTTTATTCAAACAGCCTATATTAAGAGCCAGCTGCAAGCATTCTTTTGTGATAGGTGTTCTTTGAGACACAGAATAACAACAATATTGGAACAATATGGAAGATGGGGCTTTTGACCATGACAGATAATTAGATATGTTGGCAATCTTTAATAAACTCATGGACTAATTTACAAAAAAATAATTTGCAATAGGTTGTAGTACTCCAAAAACATTTTCCCCTAGGAAAAGGAATCATTTCTAAATCACTAAACCAATTTAGATAACATGTACCTAAGTGCAATTCTGTCATAAAACCTAACAAATACCCTATGGTAAAATTTCTCCTGTATTTTTCCACCTCTAATTTGAGGGCCTATCTTCCCCAGCCCCTTTGGCAGGTAAGAAAGAAGTGAGGGTACAGTATGGGCCTGGACTGCTACAGGGAGACAGAAAGACGAGTGAAGAAAAAAATGGAAGCCTCATGTGCCTCTGAGAAGGAAATAGGATTCTGGAATCACTATGGTACCCAACCAAAGTGGATGCCACTGGGTTACCTTTCAGAAGAAGAAACCTAGGCCTGGCTTAATTAAATATGGAATCACTTTATATTAGATTATTTGAAATTTATAATAGGTATTTTTTTTTAGTTTTATGTATGATACTTACTCACCTAAGTATTTCAAATATGCTTTTAGGTTATTTAATTGTTTCTGTGTCTCTTAAGAAATGGCATCATAATGAAACTTTATTTTACTTAGTGTACTATTTCTGTAGGTTTAAAGAGTCAGACGCCTGATATTTGTCAATATTATCACAAATTGTCAGTTTAAAAAGTATAACTACTTTTAAATTGCATGTGATAGCCCAACAATGCCTGTGTTCTTTCTCTGTATGCATGGGAAGTTAATCACTTCCTAGAATCAGTCATAGTACTTTGTTTGTATTTTTTAAATGACATTTAGTTATAAAGTGTCAATTAATAATTAGCATTTCAAATATGATGCAATCATTAAACTTAGCTTAGGTGAAGCATCCAATGACAGCATGTTTTTTCTTTGGAGACCTAATTAAAGTGATATTTAAATTTGTAAACTATTTAATTTTCTTTTATAGTGCCATGCAGTAAAGTACTCAAACAACTACACAGCTTGGCACATTTTACCCCCAAAGGTCTCAGAAGCTATAGAATAGTTTCCTGACCTATTCTTGGTCATAAACCATGAACACAATGTTAAAGTATGGGTTCTTTCCCCAGAGTGAGAGTGAGGGGAGAGGAAGCACATCTATACAGTCACATATAATTCATGAGCCTCAGGTTAACTTCAGATTATGAACCCCATTCTAGTGAGTAAGACTGACAGAAATGTTTCCAAAGGGTCCAATGGTAAAACTGCACTTTGTGAAGCTCTTCCACAGCTACTGCTCAGCACCGAACACTATTCACAAAACTGAAATGTGACAGCAGGACTAACATGGGAGAAAATTGTGAAAAAAGGTATTTGTCTTCAGCCATTTAGAGCCCCAAGCAAAAGAAATGAATTTCCAAGTGTAAAAATTATAAACACTAATGTTGTGCTAGTAATCAATAGCATGCAATCAACATGTCAAAAATCAAACTCACTGTCTCGACGTTTTATCTCAACCCAACCTGTCTTCCTCCTGTATTCTCCTCAGTGAAAGGCACATTTACTCTCCAACTCACCCAGGCCAAATGCCCTCACATTTCTGGGTTTTCCTCCTCCTTTACTGCTCCATACTCATAATCTATTCACTACCCAGATTCCACAAACTTAATTCCAAAATGTCTCTGGAATTGGACTCCTATCTAGACACATAGTAAATCTTAAAAGTTCAGTTTACTCACCATACATCTTTTCTAAAGCATCTTTAGCTTTCCAACTTATTTCCATGAATCACATCACTGCTTTTTCCCTTTCTAATCCATTTTAAACTCTGCTTCCCAAGTGATCTTTCTAACGTAGAAAGCTTGTGACATTCTGTTCCTATTAAAAATTCTTCAGCGGCTGTTTATCACCTTCAGTGAAAAAATAAGAATAAAAGAAATTAAAACAATAGCTGTAGTGGTCAGTGTTTCTAAAAAAGTGGAATAGAATGATTTTAGATGTATGCAAAGTAATTTGAGATGGTCACAGACCAGACATTAACTAATATTGAATTGAATGATCTTCTTACCATTTCTTATCTGCTCAACTATTGGTCTACGGTCCCCTCTCTCTGTTATCACTCCATGCTCCATCTATTAGGTCTTTCATTCAGGGTATTAACATGCTCTTTTTTCTCTCATTAAATAAGGAAAAATTAACAATAACAACAACAAAAAACAACCTAAATTCTTGCAACAACAACCTTTTCAAGATAAACAACTACTATTGTGAAGGCTATCAGCTTTTACCTTACTTGCAAGCTAACAAGTTGACCTGCCACAGTTCCACAGATGCTGACAGAAGACATGAGACTTCTGGGTCAGAGACACAAGACTTTATTATTTATAGTAATAAAGAGTAGTAGCCATAGTATCTACATGTACTTACAACAGTTCCCAAAGCCCCAATTCCCACAGGATGATTCAAAGAGGGCCAGATGACACCTGAACATGCACTGGGTTATATTACAGGAGGGGAAACCTGAGTTTAGGGAACCTAGATATTTTATAATGGGTAGTTAACAAACCTGCTTGATCCCAGAGGAAGATATTACCTTTATTATGCTGAAGAGCATGTGAACTTTTCTTCTATTTTCCAAAGGTCTTTACATACCAACATCCTTAAAGGATAGTCCAGAACAAGGACAGTAAGTACCTCTGTATGCAAGATAGGCAGCAATTGAAAAGACTCATGGAGAATTGTCTTTCAACAAACTTGTCAAAAAAAAGGCTATGTTTTCAAGGAAAATTGTCCTTCAACAAACTTCAAAAAAGCTACATTTACTGATTTCATTTCCTAAATTCTCATTGTCTCCCTAGCTTATCCAAGAAGACTTTCTTGCTTACCAGGCTACTGAACCTATTCTTGTCAAGATCACAAATTACCTCTATCTTCCCAAATGCAATATCAATTCTTAGGCCTTCTCTTACTTTCAATCTACTTTCATCTGTATTTAACTTAGCTGACCATCATGCCCTCATTCTTATAATAATTTTTACCAGAGACACTATAATTACCTGTTTTTCTTCCCACCCCATGGCCTCTCCTCTCAATATCCTTTGCTTCTACCACCTGCTTTTCTTGATCTCTGACTATTGGATACAACAGTCTCAGTGTTCTCAGTCTTCCTTGTCTATACTCATTCACAAGGTGACATTGTGCAGATCCATGTATTTAAATAACATTACAAAATTTCTATCAGCTTCCCTAATGAGAAAATGAGATCAGTGCACTGAAGTATAATAACACAGTATGTATACATAAACAAGTAACTGATTGCATTTGTGGCATAGGTGAAGACTTCCCTAAAGAAACAGTATTTAAGGTAAGATGTGAAGAGAAATGGAGCAGCATTTTGGATAAAGGAAAAAACATAGAAAAAGGGCCTAAATTAAGAGATCACTGAGATTGACTTGGAGCAAATCAAATAGGGTCTTGTAAACTTATTAAAAATGTTGGTCTTTGTTCTAAGAGCCATGATTTTTCTCAGGAAATCATATGAGGAGGAATACAGGGAGCCAGATTATAGACTATTGCAGTAGTCCAGATGAGAGGTAATGATAGTGGTGAATGAGGTGGTGGCAGTGGAAATAGAATGAGCACATGGTGATTGATTCAGGGCTAAGGCTGAGGAAGAGGGTTGTGTGAAGGGCAAAACTGATCTCCAGATTGCAAAATTACATATATAGAGTTCATTCATTGTGATGGAGAGCCCTGGAGGACCTATGTGGGACTTGCTGACTTTGAGATAGCCAAGTTGAGATGTCAAAAATGTAAATACATATGTGGATTGGGAGATAAATAAACACTTAATTCATGAATATATAGATGGTAATTAAGCTGTGAAAATGGATAAAATTGTCCAGGCTTAGATCATAGAAACAGAATTGTAAGGGCCTGAAGAACCCCAACATTCACTGGCTGGGAAAAGGAGAATGAAGTTGAAATGTAACCAGAGAAATCAAGGACAAAGCAAGACAATATTTCAAGAAGTGGGGAATGATCAACAATGTAGAAAAACTGCTGAAGGTTACATAAAGACAGTACTAAAATATATTGGATATAGCAGTTGTTTTAGTTTGCTAAAGGCTGCCGATGCCATATACCAGAAATGGGTTGGCTTTTCTAATGGGAATTTATTAGGGTAAAATCTTACAGTCCTGAACCTGTGAAAATACCAAATCAAGGCATCATCAGAGATGCTGTCTCACCTAAGGTTAGCTGCTGGCAGAACCTGGACTCCTGCCACTCTTTCTCCCCAAGCTCAGACGTGGGTGAAGAGGTATATGGCTTGTTTCTCCTCAGGCCTTGTCTATTCAGCTTCAGACTGCTCGGCTCATTCCAGCCTCTGGCCTCTCTCTCAGCATCTCAGGATTTCTCTGTCATTCTGTGGCTGTTGGCAATCCTGGAGTCCTCTCTCACATGGCAGGATAAAAGTTTACAGCTCTCTTTCTCTGTGTTCCTTTTATATAAGACTCCAGTAAGAGGATTAGGACCTACCCTGGAGCCTGCAATCTAATCAAGGGCCTTAACTGAAGTGATATCTAATTAAAAGGTCCCTTGACTGAATCTAACCAAAAGGTCCCACATACAATAGGTTTACATGCACAGGAATGGGTTAGCTTAAAACCGTAATTTTCTGGGGTCCACAAAATACTCAAACCAGGACAGTGGTATGCTTGGCAAGAGTTACTTTAGCAAATGTTATTTCATTAGAGAAATGGAGATATAAACTAAATTTATGTTGGTTGAGAAGTAAGAAAGGAGAAAAAAAATAGAGACAGGCAGTATAAACAACCTTTTGATTAGTTTGGCTTTGAAAAAGAGGAAAGGGGAGGAAAGAGAAAATGCTTATATAAAGGTTTTTTAAGGTAGAGCAAGTTTAAATATCATCAAGTCATTTACTTAAGAGGAAGAGGTTGACAATGTAGAAGGTCAAAGAGATAATTTATAATGTAAGAGTTTTGAAAGTGTGGACATGGATAAGGGTCCAAAAGATGTGTAGAAGAGTTGGCCTTAGGTGAGAGAGAAATCTCAAAGCAGAAGAGAATGGGGAGAGAATAGTTCCATGTAATAATAATAATAATAATACAGTGATAGTTATTATTTATTAAGGCTTATGATGTGCCAGACTTCACAATAAGCACTTTACATAGATAATTTAATCCTTGCAACAACTTAGGAACAAAGAGACAGATACCAGTTTTGCAGATGGAAGAACTGAGTCTTCTAGAAAATAACAAACAGGCCTGATGTCACCCTTAAATAAGTGGAGAGGCAGGCTAAAGCCCAAGATTTCTAGCACTATGCAAAAATTCAAAGAGTGGCAGTTTTGTAGGTTTGCTAGCAGAAAGTTGAAATGGTTTCCTGTTCCACCTTGAAGTATGAGACAAAGCTTCAGCCTGGGACTGAGGGGTCAGTTTGAGGAAAGTTTGAGTTGAGGTTATTTTAAATATTTTTTATTTTAATGGAATATATGTCTCAAAATTGACTGGAGAGAATGGTATGATAGTCAGAACTTATATGAGGATAATGTTCATGACTTTCATGACTTTACAGTGATAAAAACCTGGCAATTTTTCCACAGTAATTCTGGGTAGTTCCAGTGCAGATATGGAACAAGCAGACAGGGTTTGCTTGATATGTACAATGGAAAGATACTAGGGTATTGACAGGAGCGCTAGTGAAATGATAGGCATAGCATCAAAGGTAAATGAGGAAGAACATGAAGGAATAAAAGAAGCAATTAAACCCAAAGTTCTTGTGCAGTTGAAAATAAATTTGAGTTGGGAAAAGTTGAATAACCATCTGAGGGATGAGGAAATTGTACTCAAAAAGCAGGATTTAGGCTTCCTGATTTTGGATGAGAAGTGATTTCTAGTCCAGGATGTGACTCTGAAATGATTGGATGAGGTTTAGGTACAAGAGACAGAAGTAAAATTCAAATAACTTAAGCAAATCTGGGGGTCTGGACTATAAAAGGGTAGAGATGGAATTAGCCTTGTAGTAAACTATCCAAGGATCCAAATACTTTCAAAACTCAGAAGGGTCTGTATCTCCTCCCCTGCTTCTTCCCATTCTCCAGCTGAGATGTTCAGTGAAGGAGCTATTGTAAAACAGGTATTCCATTTATATCCCTCTTCTCTACAAGGCTGTCACTTAAATTATGTCTTATACATGATTCGGGGAAAAAAAAACATTGCAGTGCTATAAAAGTAAGAAATATTTAAATATTTTATTATCTTATTATTTACTATATTATTTACTATATCTTAATAATAATGTATTTCCTTATTTTACCCCCATATTCAATTAGAAAATCCTGAGAACTTTGGATTTCAACCAACCTCGTGATATTAAGAATAATATGATATTAGGAATAATGACGTTCATTGCTTTAAAGTTTGATTAAAAATTCAAATAACTTGTATTAGGTAGAAAATATCCTTTTCCCACTTATATTAGGGGACTCTAATGAGGGCTTCCAGTGCTTTGTTCCTCTCAACTAAATACTTGTTCTGTGTATTGAATTAGTATAAAGATTGGTTTATGGTTCAAAGATACCACTAATTAAGTGATAATCTAATGTATTCTGAAGCTTGGTTTGTTTTCAGCCCAAGATCTGTGTTTGTGCCAATTATTCCCCAATTAATTCCAGTTTCAGCATGAGAAATTTTCTTTTTCCTTCATTGCACCAGATAGAGGGGATGTCTTTAACTGAGCTTCTCTGATCTTCCAGCCTTCTCCTCTATCAAAAAAGATAAGCTGTATGAAGGATGTTAATTTTCTCAATGCCTTTCATTAGGTCTGTTGTCCACCAGCATCTATTTGATCAGAGCATTATGAAGATATAATGGGTATATGTGAAAGAGAAGATTAGTCAGACATACATCATATATTCCAATTTTAATATTCTCTCAACAAAAATATATTAACTGCCTATTGTATACAAGACATGTGAGTCACTATGCTAATGCACAGTACATTTTTAAAGCATTTCAACAGTACACAGTGTCTTAAGATAATAAATATTCTAGAAGAATAGCAACTTCTCATTTGGGATTTGTGATGGGGGCAAGTTTACAAATTGGAAAAATATGGCTATTGGATCTATACTGATTCAAGTTTTAATCCTGGTGCTACCACTTATTGGATGTAGAACTCTGAAATAAAATCTCTGATCTTCAGATTCCTAACCTGCAAAGTAGGGATAATGAAGTGCAGAGTTCAAAGGTATGTGGATATGTATGTGTGGTAAGTTGAGGCCAGTTCTGATACTTTGTACATATGTTCCTATGGCTATAATTAAGCAAATTAAAACATTTGGGGAAGGGTTTTCTAGCCTCTTAGACGGCAGAGTTTAAACATTGCCTGGAAGTTTCAATGGTTTTGTGAAACAATACACTTGCCAGCTCATTTGGAATGGGTGAGACTGAGGCAAGGGATATTGATAGAGCTGATTTTGCCTGCAGAAAAAGAGATTAGCTAAGAGTGTTGTACAAATTTTCCCTGAGCAGAACTACTTAGCTTTGGGCATTCCTTCAAACAATTGTTGCTTAATAGTTTCTTTTTCAAACGGTTTTCAGTGGGCTGAGCAAAGACATGGTTTTAAATTTCTGTCTAAATAAATAAAGAGAATTACACTGAGCTAGCCTAGAGGCAGGAAGAAGTTTGAGGAAACAGGAAATGGGATCAACCATAATACTGATAACAATAATTGTAGCTAATACATGTTGCGTACCTAGCATAAGTCATCCAGTGTTCTAGATGCTTTTTGCATAGATCAAGAAATTTAATTTTCACAAAGATCTTATGACATTAGTACTCATATTATCCTTGTTTACAGATGAAAAACCAATGCTCAAAGAATTAATTTGCTCAGGGTCACTATGGTAGCCAGAATTCTAAGATGCAGCCCCCCCATCCCCATCCCCAAGATTCCTGGCCCTTAGTCCTACAATCACACACTAATCTATATACTGCTATGAAGGAATTTTACAGATGTCATTAAAATCCCAACTCAGCTGATCTTAAAATAGATTATCAGAGTTCTAGGAAGATGGCATCAGAATAGGCAGGCAGGGCTAAACTCTCGTACATAAATAATGGAGAAAGGGCCAAAAGTTGTCCAAGGGACCTGCTTTGGAGGTCAGCAGACCAGAACAGTGCTACACAAAAATGTCTTTATGAAGAAGAACAAACTTGGAGGAATCTCACTTTAAAGCATGTTACTTAACTACAGTGGTTTTATAAAAAAAAAAAAAACAAGGTACTGGTATAAAGACAGACAGATTGACCAATGGAACAAATTGAGAACCCAGAAATAGACCCTCACATCTCCAGTGAAGTGATTTTTTTTACAAGGATGTCAAGCCTACCCACTGGACCAGAACAGTCTGTTCAATAAATGGTGCTGGGAGAACTGGGTAGTCATATCCAAAAGAAAGAAAGAGGACCCCTCTCTCACATCTTATACAAAAATTAACTTGAAAAGGATCAAGGACCTAAATATAAAAGTGGCAACCATAAAAATCCTAGAAGAAAATGTAAGAAAACATCTTCAAGATCTTGTGGTAAGCAATAGTTTCTGAAACCTTACACCCAAAGCACAAGCAATGAAAGAAAAAATAGATAAGTGGGACCTCCTCAAAATTAAACACTTTTGTACCCTAAAGGACTTTGTCAAAAAGTCCTTTGAGGTGAAAAGGCAGCTGACTCAAAGGGAAAAAAAATATTTGGCAATCACATATCCGATAGGGGTTTAAAATCCATGATATATAAAGAAACCATGCAACTCAACAATAAAAAGACAAACTACGTGATTAAAAAATGGGCAAAAGACTTGAAAAGACAGTTGCCCAAAGAAGAAATACAAATGGCGAAGAAACACATGAAAAAATGTTCACCATCACTAGCAATTAAGGAAATGCAATTCAAAACTACAATGAGATATCATTTCACATCTATTAGACTGACCACTAATAAAAAGTTGGGAAATGTAAGTGTTGGAGGGGATGTGGAGAGATAGGAACACTTTTTCACTGTTGGTGGGAACATAGAATAGTACAGCCACTGTAGAGGACTATTTGGCAATTCCTAAGGAAGTTGAATATTGACTTGCCATGGGACCTGGCAATAGCATTACCAGGTATATACCCAGAAGAACTGAGGGCAGAGACATGAACAGACATCTGTACACTGATATTCATATTGGTGTTATTCACAATAGCCAAAAGTTGGAAACAACCCAGGTGTCTATCAACTGATGAATGGATAAAAAAATTGTGGTGTATACACACAATGGAATATTATGCAGTGGTAAGAAGAAGTGACATCATGAAGCATATGATAACATGGATGAGCCTGGAGGACATTATGTTGAATGAAGCAACTTGCCAGACACAAAAAGACAAATATTGTATGATTTTGCAGTTATGAACTAAGTATATTTTGTAATCTCATGGAGTCAATAATTAGAATATATATCACCAGAAAATGGAATGAGGGTAGAGAATGGAAAGCTGAAGGTTAATTTGTGCAGAATTGGTAAAAAGGTTGTTTGTAAATCTTTGAAAATGAATAGAAATGGTGAAAGCACATCATAGTGTTTGTAGCTGGTAGATCTTTATATGGGTATGACAGTGGTTGAAAGAGTAAGTCTAAGGTTATGTATATTACTATAAGGAAAGCTAAAAAATGTAACATGGGACTGTATAACAGAGTGAAACCTCATGTAAAATGTGAATGTGGGTGATATTGTATATATATAAGACTATTTTTACAAAATATAAATACAAATATACTAGAAAGAAGGAAATAGAATAGAATCTGTGTATGGCAGGGAAAGTATAGAGAGATTGAGAGGTGATGGGTTTTGTTTGTTATTGTGTTTTTTGTTTATTATTACATTATTGGAATAATGCAAATGCTCTAAAAATGATTGAAGTGATGAATTCACAATTATGTGATTATACCAAATACCATTGATTGTATACTTTGACTGGATCTATACTTTATTAATATGTATCAGTAAAATTGATTTGTTAAAAAAATCAATCAGGTGGGTCTGACATATTCACACAAACTCTTTAAAAGCAGAGTGTTTTCTCAGGTGTTGGCAGAAGTGGAAGTCGAAGATTTGGATTGATTTGAACCACTGTCAGACCATAAGGATCTTGTTTCTGTCATCAACCTTCATGAACTTAGAAGTGGATTTTTCCCCAGAGCCTCCAGAGAAGAACTCAGTCCTGACACCTTGATATCAGCCTTGTGGTACCTTGAGCAGAAAACCCAGCCATGCCATATTTCTAACATGCAGAAATATGTACTAAATAATAGGTGATGTTTAAGGTGCTCTCCTTGTGGTTATGGGTTACACAGCAATAGAAAACTACTGCAGCCACAAAATTACAGAGTGGCAAGGCTGGAATACAAACTCAGGGACCCGTGGCTGCAGAGCTGCAGAGCCCATACTCTTAACTACAATGTTCTATGGAAGCAGAAGATAGACTATGACATAGGAAACAGACCTCAGACCCAGAAATGTATCCAGAAAACACGAAAAACCATGGTCAGAGTTGATGCCTGTGGGTGCCAAGGAGCAGCCAATAGCTATAGGAGAGAAAATGGTCTCAAGTATGCCCAGGTCTTGAGAGAGAGAGAGAAAGATCTAGGAATTGAATCCTGTATAGCACTATTTTATCACATGAGCCAACTTTAAGGAATGTAGTTTGTGACAGCCCTTCTTGCATATAGGCATTGAGAAGTAGATAGAAACAACATGAACATGTCAGCTAGAGCTTTACAACTCCAGGTTGCTTGAGGACCAGCTGCATATCTATCACCTGGGAGCTTATTAGAAATGCTGAATGTTAGTTCTACCCTAGATCTATTAAGTCAACATCTGCATCTTAAGAAGATCCAAGATCATTCATTTGCTAAAGTAAAAACTAAAGTTTGAGAACACTGAACTCAGAAAAAGGAAAACACAAAACAAAACAACACTTTCTGCATAGCAAGCTGATTTTCAGATTTCAAGTGGAGTGTAGCTGAGGAAAGAATGTATTAAAGGAATTTGATATATTTTCCTTTATTTTTTATTTCTTAATATCCTTCTAGTGAATTATAGTTGTAAATATGGTTTAGAAAAACTCTTTCAGGAAATTCAAAGGATGAAGCAAATGAATTGCAGAACTAAGTAGATAAATAAATTTTATAAATAACCAATCTATGTGATCTTCAAATGGTTGCACAAGACTGTAAAAGAAGATCTGCATGTTGGAAATATATATGTTGTTTCAACTGAATTGTATATGAAAGCCCTGATAATACGTTGACTATATGTTGCATGCCCCAATTCATGTTGTTATATACCATTGAACAATCTGAATGGCTTGCATATCTTGAAACATATAAATAGAGCTCTAAGAAATTTTATTAAATCTTTAAATTTTAAAGCAAATCTCACTATTTAAATTATGATTAAATTTACATTAAATTATTTAATTCTTGTAATGTGTATTACAGGAATTACATAGGTAATTTTTAAAAATCACTGTATAAAGAGGGAAGAAATTTTTCACATTCTTGTAAAATAAGGTGAATAATAAGATTAAAGATTCTATTTGTTTAAAGATAACCTTGCAAACAACCTAGGCATATAGATGCAAATTTATATTCAAACAATTCTTTAAAATTGCCAATATTTGTCCAACATGAAGCTGGAATTACTTGTAGATGAGTCTGTTATTTTTCCCTGTGCTCTGGAACAATCATGAATATTAGAAAGGTAAGGTAGTGAAAGCAAACAGGCATGAAATCCAGGGTGCAACAATTCTAACATGAGATTGCCATTAAAATTAAAATATATTATTACAATTTTCAGGGTTTGTGAGGTATGATTTAGTTCTTCAGCTACTTTTAGGAAGTCCTATATGTAAATAAACACAACATGAAAAAACATTAAAATACAGTTTTAGTAATGAGATATTTTTTAGTAAAACTATACACGTGAAGTTCCTACCATTTTATTGTACACTGAGTTGATTTTTTTCACTGAAGTCAATATATGTATTACTTTTTAATTTGAGTTAATCATTTTTGTATGAGACATGAATATTTCTTTTTCTTAGTAAGGGGACATTTTTTAGTTGGAAAAAACAGAATTACATTAAACTCAACCAGTTTTACAAAGTTCTAAGAGATTTTCAATATCATATGGTGTGCTTTTATTTGAAATTAGTGCCCTATCTCTGTCTTTGCGCTATGACTGTGGAAAAGAAGAGTACATTATGTAACCAATTTCCCTCTTGTTATTCTATGAGTAGAGAGCCTGCCGGGAATTGATCTAACAAATGACGTCTATTTAAAATGATCGACAGTCAAGAGACTCCCCCTGTAAAATAGTAGCCCCTATCTTTAGCATGCTGTATTGTTTATGGTTACTCAGAAAGTAATTACTAAAATCGTAAGCCTCAGTTAACCACAAACAATTGAATGTTTTATAAAATGTTCATACTATCTCCATATAATTTTGAGAATAGTCTTATTGAAATATACTGTTCTGACTCTGCTTCTAAATAATGAGAAGGTTTTGTTTCAGATTTTGTCTGGGGAAAGACAAAATGTATTGAACAGAGCAGTCACCTATGTGTATACCTTTGGTGCCTGGCCCTGACATTTCTGTCCGTGCAAATTGTAATCACTTTTATAACACACTATACTTACAGGAGATCCGAGAAGTCAGTTGTGGTAACTTTCACACTTCAGTTATATAGGTGGAAAGCTGAACATTTTACCCCTGGAGAAGCACGGCTATAAAATAGCAAAACTGGTGTGTTCTGTCATTAAGTGTGCCTATGAAGGGGAATTTTAAAAGGTGTTACATGCAACTTTTATTTATTTAGGACCTACTTTCAATGTAATTAATTTTTAAGGTAGCTCGCAAACTCAGTGTTTAAGAATTTGTTCTATATATGCACCTTTTACTTATAGACTATACATGAATAAAACTAAGGGTTTGACAATCATAAAATGAGAGAGAAAAACCTAAAAAATAATGACATGAAAGTAAGTAATTGATGCTAATAAATAACTGGACATTCTGGAAGATACAAAGCTTGAATTAGTACTTTTCACTGGGAAGACATTTTCTATTGAGCAATACAAGGAAAATAGGAGTTTAATTTTATCTTAACATGTATTCATGTATTTCCTTTTCTCTTTTCTATGGTCATGGGACATAATTTAAAAATAATAATAAGCCAATATCTGTTATAAAGTGAGGCTATACTGCTTAACCAGAAGCTGGGATTAGATGCCTCAAGGTCAGCTTTCAACTAAGCAAAACACAGAAGTGATACTATCTTATTAGTATGACAGAGGTTCATTTATTTTCTTGCTGCAAATTTGCTGTATTGGGCTTTTCTAGCTCTTAATTAGTTACCTGCCTCTTGGCAATGTAAAGGTATCTTGGCATTGAATGCAAAAAAACACAAAAAATCAGTACCATTTCAAGGTACCTACATACAGATATATATTCCAAATCTCTTTTACATAAAATAAAAATAATTGGACTATATAGCTGATCCAAAACCTAATCTGATTCTCCAATTTTAGCTATTTAAACTGATCAGATTTAGGTCTCTGGGACATATATTTTATGAGTATAGTGCTACATGAACAAACATAAGGGGGTAATGCAAACATGGATTAAAGTAGATCTATTATTATTCTAGTAATGGAAGAACTTGTATCATAGATATAAAGCCACCAGAGGTTCTGAGGGGAGGGAGAGGGAAGAATAGGTGTAACATGGGGCATTGTTTGGACATTAGAATTGTTCTGCATGACATTGCAATGATGGACACGGCCTGTTATATATTTTTGTCAAAACCTATAAAATTGTGTGGGGCAAAGTATAAACTATAATATAAACTGTAGTCCTTGGTTAGTACAATGCTTCAATATGTGTTGGTCAATTGTAACAAACGTACTACACTAATGAAAGATGTTAATGACGGAAAGTGTATGTGGGGGTGTGGTACATGGGAATCTCTTATATTTTTGATGTAACATTTATGTAATCTAAAGCTTCTTTAAAAATAAAAAAAGAAAAAAATGATCAGAACTCTTAGTTTCCACAACTAACTTTGCTCCCTCTTCACATTACCATTCCTGAAATCAGCAAATTCCCTAATCTGTGTACTTCCTTTCAAAGCTGGATGATTTCCAATTTGAAGTGTTGTTTTGAACCTAAATAGAATCAGCTCAGTACAGCTCTATGATACGTTTAGGAATAAAGGTGTCTTTGGAGAGCGACCTTCAAGTGCAAATTAACTTGAAATACTTTAACCTGAGTATGAAATAATTTGCAGTCCTTCTTCTGTGCAGCTGTGAGAATTGCTTCTATAGGCCCAGTTGGGGAAGTTGCCCTGTTTGCAATTTTGTCACATCTGTCAGCTGTAGCTAAATGGGAAATATAGTAAGAAGTAACATTACATAGATTTGGGACATTCCCTAGAGGGTCTTGTCTCTTTGCAGCAGTGAATAAATCATGTGAAAGCTGAAATGAAATACAGTATTGTTGATTTGCCTACTCAGCAATTTAAAGGAATGGAAAGTAATCACATCTTTTTGACCCACTGTTTAAATTCCCAACAGCCAGGATGCACCTATCTTCCATGATCATATTTTCTCATCTAAAAATCGGGTCAATGCTACCTGAAGCCCATTTTGTTCTTTTGTGACTTGTAAATTTTTCATGTGGAAATGTCTTATAGAGAAATAATCATTATATCATACTTAGATATATACACTCAATAAATTTACATTTTTGAAAAGAATAAAATCACATAGAATCAGAACTCTCCCAGAGAACCTGGGAGACATGCCAGCAGACCTTCAAAGTTAAGTGCCAAAGTCCATCAAAGATGACTGTAATGATTGTGATTACACAGTAAGGACAATTAAACAGCTTTCAGGTCTTGGGGACAGTTGTACAATTAATATATACTAGAAATACCAGGTAGCAGACACTTAGTAGCTTACTAAAAGGTGAAAATGTGCAGTGCCTATTTACATGCATTTATTGACATTATTTTTAGTGGGGGAACTGTTAAGTCAGTTGCTGGGAAGGCATCTAACTATGAAAATTAGTGACCTTCAATATGGTCTTTATGCTGAACAGGTTCCAGCATAGTCCACACATGAGAATGCAAGAATAGTGGAATGAAATGAATCATAATTATAGTAATAACAATACTTACCTGTCTCATCTTGAAGAGCTTTTGTGAAGACTCAATGAAAAAAACATTTGAAAGCAATTTAAAAACTGTAAAGCATCAATTACAATTTTTATTGTCTTTTGGACTCCAAAAAACAGCTGAAATACCAGAATTCTACATGCCTTATGCTTGGGTTTTGATAGAAAAGTTTATCGCATTACATAGTTTCTCAAGGTTCGCCTCAATGTTCATTAATGAAATATTTGCTATTCATGAAATATATACAGAATACCATGTAAGACACAAAATTACGTAAATCGTCATCAGTGTCCTCAAGGAGTTTGTAATCTAGTGAAGGAGATTAAACGTGTATTTATATGGAAGCATATAATTAGCATGAAAAAATTGATAGCTTATTTAAGAAAAATGAGACTTACAGGCATTAGTTAGGCCTTAAAGAATTAACAGTCAGTAGTCTGAGGAGTGGAGTAGGGAAGCTATTCCAAGTAAAGGAAATGTAATACAATAAGTTTTTGGAAGATTCAAGGCAAAAGATGGGTTGATCAATGGTAAATAATACAATTAAATCCAATTATAGGAAAACATTAAAATAAATAACTGAGAATTACAATATTTATTTGGAGATCATAGGTTGAAATAACCATAAATCTCACAGTAGGACAGGTCATTGGAATTGAATGTCAATTTAACCTCACCAGTTAAAAGATAATGAATTCATTGCCACTATTTAATAAAATTTGAGTATTTAACACAAAATTCCTATTTTCAGATTTTCTTGATTTTTAAAAATCAAAACTCTAATGTTAGGGCCATAATTTGTTAAAACTGAATAGTCATATTCCATTATAGATAGAACATGTGCTTTCCATAAATTACTGCTTAGTCTCTTGTCCTTTATGCTATTTGCCTGGTGCCTATAAATATATGAGTTTGTAAACCAAGCTCTGTAAGATGCAGGAACTTCCTGTTTGACATCCATAAGAATTTTTACTACCTTCTCTTTGAAGACTACTCAGAAATTTCCCTTCTGGAGCAACCCCTTGAAATTTCAGAACACGCATAAAAGGTTTTTCTTATACTGAATTTAAATCTGCTTCCTTGTATCTTCCATCTATTGGTCTTAACTATTCTTAGTGGAGTTGCATAAGAAGTCTAATATTTTTTATAAGGTAAACCTTTAATACCAAACATTACTCCTTGGCAGTTCCATCCTCATTTATAGATTTAACTACCATGCATGTTGCCACATCATTATTTCCAACTACCTACTGAACACCTCTAGCTCCTTGTCCCACACAGTAATTCAAATGAAACATGTCTGAATTGATGCTGAACTCATCATCTCTTCCCTATCAATCTGGGTTCTACTTCTATATTCTCAACTTAGTAACTGGCCTCAACATTCATTTCATGACTCAGTCCTGGAGGCTTCCTAAACACCTTGCTTTACTTTACACCCATATCCATTCAACCAACAGCATAACTGCACTGAAACTTATTTCAATCCTTCATTATCATTTTCCATGGACTCCTAGTCCTCTTGTCTTAAGGCATGCCCACCTTAAATCTATTCTCCAAACTGCCACAGTATCTTCCTAAGATTGCAGATTTTATGATGTTATTTTCCTAATTAAAATATGCCATTTATTCACCATCATATTCAAGATGAAATCCAAACTACTTAGCTAGCCCTTCAGAATCTGTTTTCATCTACTTTCCATTGTCATTTACCACAATGCCGAACATACTGTGTTTGGACCAATCACACCAACATTTAGTTTTCTATATTACCTATCAATAAACTGTTCTCCCTACATGCTTGTTCATCCCTTTGGCAGGTTAATTCCCCAGTGTTCTGTAATATGATTTCAGCTAATGCCTCCTTGGTCAGGCCATTTGCCCCACCCCCATCGAGATTGATTACATATGCAATTACTCTTTTTTCTCTCTCTAATACTTGGCACTTGTTAAATGTTAATTGCATGAATGAGTCAATAACTTCTAGGTTAAACATTCTCAGAATTTCATACTACAAACTTAATCCCAGAGTTCACATTGAGTGTTTTCCTAAAACATATTTGTTATTTTAAGGAAAGTTTGTTTTCTTAAGATTGATTTAAAGCTGTGGTTTTTTTTCCCAACTGTTTCGTGAAGAATACATGACGTTCTTTAGTGGGGCTGGGCTTGGGGTGTGTAGAATGGGAGGGGTGTGACTAGCTGGGTCCAGGGTCTAACTTCCTCTTTAAAACAGATCAGCTTAACTTTTATTTATTGTACATATTGAGCGTCTGACTAATATTTTAGGGTGTTGTGTGTTTTTTAAAAAATATTAAGCTGTTAAAAAAACAATAGAATTTTAAAACCACTGGCGTAAAAGAAAGCTTTCCTGTTTTCCTGTGGGAGATGATAGTGGATTGTTCTTCAAATTTTACAACCTTATTTAACTGTGGAGACTTTATTTTATTTACATAAATTATTAGCTTCTGATTTGGAACTATCAGAACCAAAGTCAGCATACACTTCAATAGGAAGTATGTGAAGCCATTCTGATAGACCTGTAATTAAGCCTGATCCAAGTACTCCATTGTCATCAGATTTCAAATTTTGTAACCACCATTTCCACTCCAACATTCTAACTTACTCTCACAGATTTTGGTCTTGCCATTTCCACTCCAATCCCATTTTATTAAGTTAGAAAATCTGGATCCATTTCACCCCATCCAACCAGCCTCTCCTACCCTGACATGGTATTCTACTTGACATTTGTGACTTAAACACATCTCACAGTGGTGTTTTGTGATTGGGTTTTATTAACAGGAAATTTTAAATTTTCTCTGTTCTCTTATTGATAGAATTTTTTGCTAATGCTGTGTTTGATTTCCTTTTTCTTTATTAGAGAAGTTGCAGGTTTACAGATCAATCATGTACAAAACACAGGGTTCCCATACACCACCCCATTACCACCAACTTGCACTGTTGTGGAACATTTGTTACAATTAATGATCACACATTTTCATAATAATCCTAATAACTATGGTCTATAGTTCAACTTAGGGTTCACTGTATAGTATTCTTCCATGGATTTTTAAAATTTTTATTCTGTTACCATATAAGTGTGCATATGGGAATCCCCTATATATATGTTTTTAATATATTTTTTATTGAACTATATCATTCATACATGAACATGCATAAACAAGTTTATAGTAAAGATTGTGAACTTACAAAATAAACATATATAACATCATACAGGGGTCCCATACATCACCCCTCCACCAACACTTTGCATTGTTGTGGAACATTTGTTACAAATTATGCAAGAGCATTGTCAAAGTATTACTACTAACTATAGTTCCTATCTTATATTTGGTGTATTTTTCCCCTAACCGACCCTATTTTTAAAAAATATATTTTTATTACAGAGGTTGTGAACTTGCAAGACAATCATACACATGTGTAGAATTCCCATATAACACCCCTTCCCCAACACACCACACCGTGGTAGAATATTTGTTACACATTATGAGATAATATCATCAGACTATTACCACCAACCATGGTCCATAGCATACATTTGGCAACCTTTTCAATATACCTCCATTATCAACACAGTACATCTTTGGCATTGGTGCAAGAATATTATAGTATTGCTATTAACCACAGTCTACAGGCCATATCAACTGTAGTTTTCCCATGCTTCTCCACATTCCCACCACCCTGCAATAGTGATATACATCTGCTCTAGCTTACAGAAGGACACTCTTGTATTTGTACCCTCAACCACAATTCTTATCCACCTCTGGGTTCACTGTGATATTCAGTCCCTAGGTTATTCTTTAGCTTTCTTCAATTGACATTTACTTCCCCATACTACCCTTTTCAGTCACAATCCCATTTATAAACCAATTGCTACTCACTATAATGTGTTACCATAAACTCTATTCATTTTTGCACTTTTACAGTCAAGTTAATTAAAACTTCTACATACATTAAGCATCAGTAGTTCTTCTCAACCCTCCTCTTATCTCCTAATAACCTATACTCTAGGTTTTAACTCCATGTGTTTATTCTCGTATTTAGTTCATATTAATGAAACTTTGTAATATTTGTCCTTTTGTGTGTGGCTTACTTCTCTTAGTGTAATGTCTTCCATATTCATCCATGTTATCATATGTGTCCTAATTTCATTTCTTCTTACTGCAACATAGTATTCTATCATATGTATATACCACATATTGTTTATTCATTCATTGGTTGATGGACACTTGGGTTGTTTCCATCTTTTGGCAATTGTGAATAACACTGCTATGAATATCAGTGTGCAGATGTCTGTTTGTGTCATAGTTTTTAGTTCTTCTGAATATATTCCTGGTAAAGGAATTGCTGGATCATAAGGCAGTTCTATATTTAGCTTCCCAAGGAACTGTTAAACTGCCTTCACTGAGGCTGCACCATTTTACAATCCCACCAACAGTGAAGGAGTGTTCCTATTTCTCCACATCCTCTCCAGCACTTATTGTTGTCTGTTTTTTTTTTTTAATAATGGGCATTCTATGTGGTGTTAGATGATATCTCATTGTTGTTGTGATTTGCATTTCCCTAATAGCTAGTGATATGGAACATTTTTTCATGTGCCATTTGTATTTCTTCTTTGGAGAAATGTCTATTTAAATCTTTTGCCCATTTTTTAATTGGATTGCTTGCTCATTTATTGTTGAGCTGTATGATCTCTTTATATAGATCAAACCTGTATTGGATATGTGGTTTCCAAATATTTTCTCCCATTGAATGGGCTGCCTTTTCACCTTTTTACTGAAGTCCTTTGAATCACAAAAGTGTTTAAATTTGAAGAGGTTCCATTTATCCATGTTTTCTTTCGCTGCTCGTGCTTTCAGTGTATGATTTAAGAATCCACCACCTACCACCAGATCTTGAGGATGTTTCCCTACCTTTTCTTCTAGGAGCTTTATGGTACTTGCTTTTATAGTTAGGTCTTTGATCCATTTTAAGTTAATTTTAATTTTTGTATAAGGTGTGAGAAAGGTATCTTCTTTCTTTCTTTTGGCTATGTATATCGAGGTCTCCCAGCACTATTTGTTGAATAGACTGTTCTGTCCCAGCTGGGTGGATTTGACAGGCTTGTCAAAAATCACTTGGCCATAGATTGAGAGTCTGTTTCTGAACCATCAATTGGGGTCCATTGGTCTATGTGTCTATCTTTATGCCAATACCATGGTGTTTTTACCATTGTAGCTAGGTAATATGATTTAAAGTCTGGAAGTAAGAGTCCTCCAACTTCACTTTTCCTTTTTAAGATGTTTCTGGCTTTTCAGGGCCTCTTACCCTTCCAGATAAATTTGATAATTGTGTTTTCCATTTGTTTAAAAAATGCTGGTAGAATTTTTATTGGGATTGCGTTGAATCTGTATATCAATTTGGGTAGAATTGACATCTTAATGATATCTAGTCTTCCAATCCATGAGCATGGAATGTTCTTCCAACTATGTAGTTCTTTTTAAATTTCTTTTAGCAATACATTATAGTTTTCTGAATATAAGTGCTTTACATCCTTGGTTAAGTTTATTCCTAAATATTGATTCTTTTAGTTGCTATTGTAAATGGAATTTTTTTCCTGACTTCCTCCTCAGATTGCGCGTTACTAGTGTATAGAAACACCACTGATTTTTACGTATTGATCTTATATCCTGACACTCTACTGAAATTATTTATTAGCTCTAGCAGCTTTGTTGTAGATTTTTAGGGACCTTCTAGATATAGGATCATATCATCTGCGAATAATGAAGGTTTTACTTCTTCCTTTCTGATTTGGATGCCTTTTATTTCTTTTTCCTGCTTGATTGTTCTAGCCAGAACCTCTAGCATTATAATGAACAACAGTGGTGACAGTGGGCATCCTTGTCTTGTCCCTGATCTCAACGAGAAAGCTTTCAGTCTTTTACCAATGAGTACAATGTTAGCTGTGGGTTTTTCATATATGGCCTTTATCATGTTGAGAAAGTTTCCTTCAATTCCTTTCTTTTGTAGTATTTTTATCAAGAAAGGATGCTGTATTTTGTCACATGCCTTTTCTGCATCAATTGATAAGATCATGTAATTTTTCTTCTTTGATTTATTAATGTGGTGTATTTATGCTGATTGATTTCTTGTGTTAAATCACCCTTGCATGCCTGGTATAAAACCTATTTGATGATGAATAATTCTTTTAACGTGTTGTTGAATTTGATAGCAAGTATTTTGTTGAGGATTTTTGCATCTATATTTATTAGAGAAATGGGTCTGTAATTTTCTTTTTTCATAATATCTTTATCTGGCTTTGGTATTCGGGTGATATTGGCTTCATAGAATGAGTTTGGTAGTGTTCCTTTTTGTTCAGTTTTTTGGAAGAGCTTGAGTAAGATTGGTATTAAATCTTCTTTGAAAGCTTGGTAGAACTTACCTGTGAAACCATCTGGTCCTGGGCTTTTTCATTTTGGGGAGCTGTTTGATGACTGTTTCAATCTCTTTACTTGTGACTGGTTTGTTGAGGTCTTCTATTTTTTCTAGGGTCAGTGTAGGTTGTTTGTATGTTCCTAGGGATTTTTCCATTTCATCTACATTGTCTAGTTTTTTGACATAAAATTGTTCATAGTATCCTCTTATGATCTCTCTTATTTCTGTGGGGTCAGTAGTAATGTTCCCATTCTCATTTTTTATTTCATTTATTTGCATCTTCTCTCTTTTTTTCTTAGTCATTCTAGCTAAGGGTTTGTCAGTTTTGTTAATCTTCTCGAAGAACCAATTTTTGGTTTTGTTAATTCTCTCTATTGTTTTTTTTTGTTCTCCATGTCATTTGTTTCTGCTCTGGTCTTTACTCTTTCTTTCCTTCAGCTTGGTTTGGGATTAGTTTGCTCTTCTTTTTCTAGTTCCTCCAGCTGTCTAGTTAGGTCATTGATTTTAGCTCTTTCTTCTTTTTTAATGTAAGCATTGAGGGCTATAAATTTTCCTCTCAACATTGCCTTTGCTGCATCCCATAGGTTCTGATATGTTGTATTCTCATCGTTATTCATCTTGAGATATTTATTGATATCTCCTGAAATTTCTTCTTTGACCCACTGATTATTTAAGAGTGTGTTGTTTAATCTCCATATATATGTGAATTTTCTCTTTTTCTGCTGCTTGTTGATTTCCAAATTTATTTCATTAAGATCAAAGAAAATGCTTTGTATAATTTCAATTTTGTTGATTTTTTGATATCTGCTCTGTAATCCTACATATGGTCTATTCTGGAGAAAGATCCATGATTACTTCTAAAGAATGTATATCCTGCTGTTTTGGGGTGCAATGGTCTGTATATATCTATTAGCTTTAGTCCATTTACCACATTATTCAAGCTCTCTGTTTCTTTATTAATCCTCTGCCCAGATGTTCTAACCAATGCTCAGAGTGGTGTATTGAAGTCTCCAAATATTATTGTAAAGATGTCTATTTCTCCCTTCAGTTTTGCCAGTGTTTGCCTCATGTGTCTTGAGGCATCCTGGTTAGTTGCATATACATTTATGGTTGTTATTTCTTCCTGGTGAATCATGCCTTTTATTAATATGTAATGTCCTTCCTTGTCTCTAATAACAGTTTTGCTTTTAAAGTCTATATCATCTGATATAAGTATAGCTACCCCAGCTTTTTTTTTTGGTTACTGCATGTATGGAATAACTTTTGCCAACCTTTCATTTTTAATCTACTAGTATCCTTGTGTCTAAGGTGAGTTTCTTGCAGACAGCATATAGATGGCTTATATTTTCTTATCCATTCCACCAGTCTGTGTCTTTTGATTGGGGAGTTTAATTCATTAACATTCAATGTAAAGGCAGTTCTTATTTCATCCATTTTGATCTTTGCATTTTATCTGTCATTTTATTTTTGACACTTTTTTTACTGTCACTGATACAGTCATCATTTCTAGACTCTCTTCCAAGCCTCTCTCTCCTGTCTTTTCTTTTCAAGCTATAATACTCCCTTAGTATTTCCTGCAAAGCTGGTCTTTTTGTTATAAACTCTCTCAGTTTCTGTTTATATGTGAATATTCTAATCTCACCCTCAGTTTTGAAAGATAATCTTCTCAGATATAAATTTCTTGGCTGGCAGTTTCTTTCTTGCAGCATTTTAAATATATCATACCACTGCCTTCTTGCCTGTGTGGTTTCTGATGAGAGATCGGCACTTAATCTTATTGGGTATCCCTTATATATTATGTATTGCTTTTCTCTTGCTGCTCTCAGAATTCTCTCTTTGTCTTTGTCATTTGACATTCTGATTAGTATGTGTCTCAGAGTTGGTCTATTTGGATTTATTTGGATGGGAGTACATTGTGCTTCTTGGACATGGATATCTATGTCCTTTAATAGAGTTGGGAAATTTTCCGCCATTATTTTTTCAAATATTCCTTCTGCACTTTTCCCTTCTTTTCTCCTTATGGGACACACATGACATGTATGTTTGCATATCTCTTGCTGTCATTTAGTTCCCTGAGACCCTGTTCAAATTTTTTCCATTTTTCTATTTAGTCTTTGTGTGTCTTAACCCCCCTTTTTGTCCCTCAGTTCTTCAATTAATGCCTACCTTTATATTTATTTGATTTTTTTGTGTTGTACCTTATTGATTGCCTTCTCTTTTCTATCTGCATATATGTTTCATATATTTTCTTTGTGGTTAACATGGGGTTAAAAATTTAACATCCTAAATATATAACAATCGTATTTGGTTTGATACCCACTTAACTTCAATAGCACACACATATGACAATTTTCCCTTCAATCAATAGATAAAAAAATACTTAGATTTCTAAGACTTGTAGGAGAATTTGGAGTGTGGGATTGTTTGTTTTCTCCATCCTAGGATTCTATGGTAATATTTAATATTTAGGTTCATATTTAATATATAATATGAGCTCTTCATTTGCTTGAGCTTAAAAATGTTTCATAATATTCTCCTTGAAATAAAATGAAATTTATAATTTAGTAGCATTTCGAATAGCAGCCAAAGCTTCAAATTTAATGCAGACAGATAAAAAATCTCTGGAGCTCTGCTTGGCAGGAGAACTCAGTGGTCTTTATCCAAAGCTAACTTTTTCTTTTATTTCACGCCAAATGGGGGGGAGTTTTCTTAATTGAAGTAGGCTCCATACGTAAAAAGCTATCTTCACTCCATTTACTATTGATTTCTAAAGGTCTGGCCTCTTATATTTTTCAAAGTTGTGGGTTAATCTTCTTGCCTGAAGGAGAATTGTACTTGGGAATGACATTTCCATTTTCTAAAGTAATCCAACCGAAGAAGCAGGTCTAATATGGCCTGTGACATTAACCTATCACTCTTAAGAGGATAACATCATTTACTTGGGTTGATAAAAGAAAAAAACACTTCTTATTTTCAGTTGACAAAAAAAATAAGTATAGGTTCTTTCTTTCAAACAGCCCATCAAGACCCTTTTTCAATAGAATATCACAGGCCAGTGACACAGGGGTCACTTCACCTCTCTTCAGTGTCAGTTGTTCCAAGTCCCAATCTTGTTCCAGTAAAAGCTACTTCTATATTTCAATCAAATTAGGGGATATGACAGTGAAGGGAAAAGCATTTTAACACATACTGTGATGTCTAAGGCTGTCATTGAACCAGCAAGTGGTTTGACCTTACATAAGAGTTATCATTTTAGCAGTGTCAGCCGATTTGGTCATAATTGCTAGACAGTTTGTCCAATAGAGACTTCCTCACCTCAGACTCTGCAGCTTAATCTTTTATGATATAATCATATCATAGCCAGAATTTACATGGTCATATCCCAAATGTTTTCTTAATATTGCAGAGAAACTACTTCTTATCCACATCTTAATCCTAAAGAGAAGGAAAGCCCATAAAAGTTTGTTTTCAATTGAGAGAAAAATATAGGGAAGAGAAAGAGAGACAGAAACTTGCTTTTATTTCATATATCTTTTCCTTCTATCTACCTGGATTCCAATGAAGTCTATATTATATCCCGCTTTATAGCTTTAACTTTTAAATTTCACTTACCTTACTACAAAGGCTATGTGAATTAACTGGTATAATGCATGCCTAGTGTAGAGTAGTGGGCTTGGTGAAGGGTAGGCATCTAAAAATATTATTTTCTGGTCACTTTCGTCCTCTAATACCTCCCCTTCATACTTTCCTTACTGCACATCTTGTCACTCCCCCCTGCCCCCACTCTAAACTCTTGCACATTTACCTCCTTCTTTTCCCATTCAGAACCTTTGCTCATTTTTTCCTCTCTGCCTGAACCATACTATACCTGCCTCTTACTTGGCTGCTAGCTCTTCATTTCTGTCTCTTTAAATTTTGTCTTTTCAGACCAGTCTCTTCATGCATTGTAAGTAAAGAAGTGCCTCTTCTTTTCTAAAACAGCATCCTTTTTTCCTTTTTCTTGCTTATTAACAAAATACATTTTATTTCCCTAGTGTTACCTATATTTTGGTATACATTGTTTTTCAAAACTTGGAATTCTGTTATGATGCATCAGGGCCAGAACTAAGGTGGCACAAGTGAGGCACTTGTCCCAGATGCACAGTTTAAGTGGGAGTGCCCCAAAACTCAGTAATCAAGATAAATAATATTTTTATGCAGTATTTTAAAGAATCAAAATTAATACATAAAAACCCATCAGGAACAAAATATCAAAATTTTAAGTAAACACCATTGTAGCCCAAGGAAAAAGGAAAAATGTGTGCCCCTATATACATGTTTTAATATATTTTTAATGGCTAATTTTTTCCAGAATAGTATGATAGTTGAAAAAGTTTAAAAATGGAAAAAAGTGTATTAAACCTCACATTATTTTATGTCTAAATTTTTTGTTTATAACAAAACAGCATTATTATAATTTTACTTCAACTTAAGCTAATTAAAATTATTTTTGATTGTTATTTGGTCAAGAGAAATTGTCAAAATAGTAATTTTCTCAATTCAAAATAGACAAGCAAGGAAGTAAATTTTGAAAAGACAGTTGTTGAGTTTGCTTCCATTAAAGCCAGGGGCTCACATTTTTCCTTTGGCATCAGGCTCCAACATGGCTCCACAAGACACTGTGAGGCAGATAATAATTTATAATTTAACTTTGCCCAACAAGGTAAAGTGTGACACTATTAAATCAAATTCCAGCACAACTTAAAAATGAAACAGTTATATTCTATATTGATAATGAAGTTTTAACACTTATATTCTTTCAAATGTCCCGTAAAATGGTACCAACATAAATAAAATATTTTAAAATGCAAGAATAATAGAATGAATCATATGTCATATATCATAGCCCTAACACCTTGATATTAGTCTAAGCTAAAGCATAATCCAATGAGAAACTTTTAATGATAGAGTGAAAGATATGATTTAATAGCTAGGTATCTCCTTGGACAATTTAAAAAATGCAGAAAATTTTAAGTAGCAGCAGTAATACAAGATATTCACTGATGGCAGTCAGTGAGAAGAGAAACAATATTTTAAGCTAAAAGTAAAATCAGAAATTGCCTCCTGATTTTGACATAAACGTGCTTATAAGGATTTTAATGTTTCCCCATGGGAATATCTGAAAGTAAAATGACTAGTGTGTGTCTTATTTGAAATACTCATAGTCAGGAAATGAGCGTCTCTTCAAAGTTGTTATATTAAGTATGCTAGAAGTTTTAGAATATTTTATAAGCTCTAACAAGAATAAGTTTATAAAAGTTAAGAATTTAAAATTCACAGGTCATGCTAAATGTCTTTCTAATAGTCAGCATTGTTTTATTTTTGAAAAGTGAGAGGAAAAAAATAATGAAGCTAATAGAGCAAATGAGAGAGAGAGAAAAGAATCCCCTCCTTAATATCACTTAATCATCAGAATGTCAATATACTATTGATTATAAACTCCCCTGCTCCCTTTAGGAATCTGCTAAATAGACACATACACAATGAAAAAAAAAATGAAATAGCTATGGGAAACTTTAATGATCCTTATTTGGATTGCATGTATTATTGATGAAATGTATATTCCAGGGTCTTAGTAAGATATCTTGATAACTCAAAATGTGTTCTTAATTGAAACTTCTATATATGTTTTTTTTAATATAGTAGATGCATTATAATCTTTCTTATCCACCTATAAATAAAGCTAAGTATCACAATTTAGAAAATAAAAACAAAATATGATTGTATACAACCAACTTTTTAAAGGGTGTGTTAAACTTCAAATGGATTTCAAAGCAATTCAGGAAACTTGAAATTACAATGAATTATAAACACAAGGCTAGCTAGACAGTATGTTGTTTTTTTTTTCAGCAAGAAGAATGTCTTGTAGCCTTCAAATTACTCTGTCTATAAAAGCAATTGTTGTTTCTATAAATTAAATAATGAGGTATTTGATTATTACCAATAAACAGTTTATAGTTCTGAATTATGTCTGGAATTGAAAAGTAAACTGGCTTACCCCAGGAGTTTGTAATGTTGTATAAACAAACCATGCAAAGCCATCAAAGAGCCAGCCATTAAGTTTCCCTCTTACTTTGAAGATTAATTTCACTAGTGCTAGGAGCATGAGAGAAGCAACTAAAAGCATTTGCTACTTTCCATTCCCACTATTTACCCTCAAAGGTCTAGTAATGTTCCTTTGTAGCATTCATTATCTGCTAATAGCCTCCTCAAACTTCAAACATCAGAAAACTTGTTAAATCTTATGGAAAATAGCATGATTTTATGGAAGTCAGGGACTCTCACCATCTAAAACGGACACCAGTTGTGTCCATCTAACAACTGGCTTGCCAGTGTATAAAGAAAACATGAGCATTTAACAAAAGGCATTCATTTATCATCACAGTGGTAAATGAGTAAAAATATTTTGGGGGTAGTTTTGTATATTGGCACCTGGTTTTCTTAGCTTAAGATATTCTGAAAGTATGTTCAAAAAAGATTGGACCTAATCTCTTTGAATATATTTATACCCAGAGTTTTGAAATATGCCAGTCCTGTGATTTAACAGAATAAGCAAATGCTTTCTACAGTGCTGTGATATCAGCAAACACCGATGCCCCATCTCCTGCCCATATATCATTTTGTTAAACTATAAAAACTCTGGAAATGTGTACTTTAGTCATCATACCTTTGGTAATCGTCAGTTTCCAGCAGGGCTATGTTATATCATGTTGATACAGGATTAGACAGAGAAACATATGAACCTGTTATCACCCATTAACATTGGGCTGCATTCTTTTATCAGTTTGTTTCGCTGCCTAGCACTACCCTAAGGAAAAGACTCTTGAATACAAGCATTCTGCTCGTATATGCATGAAAAGTCAGAACTCAGGCCCAAACCAGACTGGGTCATGCTAAATGCCTAGATCAGCTGTCTTCAGTCCATTCCACAGCTGTAGTCCCTTGAACTTTGGCCTTTCTCTGCTCACTAAATATGTGACTTGCTCTCCGTTGTCTACACCACAGAACCTAAAGGTTAAAGTATAAACTCCTTAGCCTCTTCCTCAAGGCTCTCCAGAACATGTTGTAAAACTAGTTTTCCAATCTTATCTCCTGCACCTTATATCCTACATTAGATATAAATTGTAGCCTCCAGCAATGTTAATGCAAAGATTTTCTGCCTTTTACTTCTGTTTATGCTGTATATTCTGCTTGAGATGTTTTGTTCCAAATTTTTATGTAAGCTTATTATATTGCTTATCTTTGTTAACACGCACACACATGAATGCACATACACATAAATATAACACAGGTCCTAGGACATGAAAATTTTGGGAGAGTTGTTATTGGGGAGGGAAATGGCCCATAAATTGCTCCAGTAAAGGAACATAGCTCCGGAAATCCAAAAAGGGGTCTTTAGGGGACAGTGGACCCTTAGATGGAGGATTGCATATTTCCTAATTTCTGTGGAACTATTTTGATAAGAAATAAATTTATAAATATTGTATCTCTGAAGCAAGATCATTAGATTCTGGTTATCACCCACTTAGAATCTTATGTTTCTCTTATATCCGAATGTTACTGTTTTTGACTAAAATCTTTGCAAGACTTTGAGTGTACCATAAGACTTTTTTTCATTAGCCTTTTCTTAAAGCAAGAATTTATATTCATTGACGATCCAAATATAAGAGACTCTAAGTATAATCAGAGAATTGTGTATTCATCATGACAATCAATTTTAGAACATTTTCATTGCTCCAAAAAGAAAAACCATTTACCCTTTAAGACCCCCTACTATTATCACTTAGCATTGGTGTGGTACCTCTGTTACCACTGATGAAAGATTATTAAAATATTGCTGTTAACTATAGACCATAGTTTGCATTAGGTGTATTTTCCCATAACCCTATTATTAATACTTTGTAATAGTGACATCCATTTGTTCTAGTTCATGGAAGAACATTCTTATATTTTTATTATTAACCACATTCATCATCCACAACAGGGTTCACTATGTTATACAGTCCCATATTTTATCCTCTAACTTTCCTTCTAGTAATATACACAACCCTAAACTTTCCCTTTCAACCACAATCACACTCACAATTTAGTGCTGTTAATTTCACTCACCATAATGTGCTACCATCATCCCTATCCATTTCCAAACATTTACAATCATCATTATTAAAAATTCTGCACAAATTAAGCATCAGCTCCCCATTTTCTACCCTCATTCTATTTCCTGGTAACCTATAGTCTAGAAATTTAACTCCATGACTTTGCTTATTATAATTAGTTCATATTAGTGAGTGAGATCATACAATATTTGTCCTTTTGTGTCTGGCTTATTTCACTCAACATAATGTCCTCAAGGTTCATCCATGTTGTTGCATGCATCAGAAATTCATTCCTTCTTACAGGAATATTCCATTGTAAGTATATACCACATTTTGTTTTCATTCATTAGTTGATGGACACTTGGGCTGTTTCCATCTTTTGGCAATTGTGAACAATGTTGCTGTGAACATCAGAGTGTAAATGTCTGTTTGCTTCCCTGCTCTCAATTCTTCTCAGCATGTACCTAGTAGCGGGATTGCTGGATCATATGGCAATTCTACACATAGCTTCCTGAGGAACGACCAAACTGTCTTCCACAGCAGCTGTACCATTCTACATTCTTCCTGGTAGTGAATAAGTGTTCCTATTTCTCCACATTCACTCCAACACTTGTAGTTTTCTGTTTTTTTAATAGTGGCCGTTTTAGTAGGTATAAAATGATTACCTAATTGTGGTTTTAATTTGCAGCTGCCTAATAGCCATGGTGTTGAACATTTCTTCATGTGCTTTTTAGCCATTTGCATTTCCTTTGTGGAAAAGTGTCTCTTCAAGTCTTTTGCCCATTATTGGGTTGTTTGTATTTTCATTGTTGAGTTGTAGGATTTCTTTATATACTCTGGATAATAAGCCCTTATTAGATATGTGGTTTCCAAATATTTTCTCCCTTAGAGTAGCTGCCTTTTCATTTTGTTGAAAAAGTCCTTTGAAGCACAAAATTATTTATCTACTTTTTATTTCATTGTTTGTGTTCTGGGTGTGAAGTCCAAGAAACCATTGCCCAACATTGGCTGATTTCCAGCTTCTTTCCATTATTATCAGAGAAAGTGCTTTGTATAATTTCAATCTTTTTATATTTATTGAGATCTGTTTTTTGACCCAACATGTGGTCTATCCAGGAGAGTGATCTATGAGCACTTGAGAAGAATGTACATCCTACTGTTTTGGGGTGCAGTGTTCTGCATATGTCTGTTGGATCTAGTTCATTTATAAAAGTTCTCTGTTTCCTTATTGATCTTCTGCCTATATGTTTTATCTGTTTATAAGGGTAGTGTATTGGAATCTCCAACTATTATTGTAATGATGTCTATTTCTCCCTTCACTTTTGTCAGTGTTTGCCTCAGATATTTGAGGCATTCTGGTTAGGTGCATAAATATTTATCACAGTTATTTCATCTTGGTATATTGTACCTTTTATTAATATATATTATCCTTCTTTGTCTATTATAACAGTTTGCATTTAAAGTCTATTTTTTACAACATTAATATAGCTACCCCAGATCTTTTTGGCTACTGTTTGCCTGAATATCTTTTTCCAACCTTTCACTTTCAACCTATTTGTGTTGTTGGGTCTAAGGTGAGTCTCTTGAGACAGCATATACATGGATCATATTTTTTATCCATTCTTCTAATCTGTGTATTTTGTTTGGGGAGTTTAATCCATTAACATTCAATGTTATTACTGTAAAAGAAGTACTTACTTCAACCATTTTATCCTTTGGCTTTTATATGTCATATCTTCTTTTTGTCTCTCTTTTTACCCTTTTAGTTATCCTTACTGATAATCTTCATTTCTGCACTTTCCTTGAAGCCTCTCTCTCCTGTATTTCCCATTCAGCTGCAGAATTCCTTTTAGTATTTCCCATAGGGTAGGTCTCTTGTTGATGAACTTGCTCAGTTTCTGTTTATCTGTGAATATTTTAAAGCTCCCCTTCTTTTTTGAAGGATAGTTTTGCCAGATAAAGAATTCTTGGCTGACAGCTTTTCTCTTTCAGTATATCATATCACTGCCTTCTCATCTCCATTGTTTCTGATGAGAAATCTGCACTTAGTCTTATTCATTGTCCTTTGGAGGTGATAAATAGCTTTTCTCTTGCTGCTTTCAGAATTCTCTTTGTCTTTGACATTCTGATCAGTATGTGTCTTAGAGTAGTTTATTAGTATTTATTTTGTTTGGAGAACATTGCAGTTCTTGAACATATATATTTATGTCTTTTATAAGAGTTGGGAAATTTTCGGCCATTATTTCCTCAAATATTCTTCCCAACCTTTTCCATTCTCTTCTCCTTCTAGGATACCCATGATGTGTATGTTTATGTACTTTGTGCTGTCATTCAATTTCCTGAGACCCTGCTCAATTTTTTTCCATTCTTTTCTCTATTCTTTCTTCTATCTGTAAGACTTTGATTGTCCTTTCATCTAGATCAGTGATCCTTTCTTCTGCCAGTTCAAATCTGCCATTGTACATCTCTAGTGTATTTTTCATTTCCATAAACTCTGTTATTCTTTTTACATGCTTTCAAATTCTCCTTTATGCTCACCCAGTGTCTTTGTAATATCCTTTATCTCTTTAGCCATATTTTCCTTCATCTCCTTGAATTTATTTAGAAGAGTTTTTTTGAACATCTTTGATTATTCATTCCAAATTGTGTCTATTCCAACTTTTTTATTTGTTCCTTTGACTAGGTCATATCTTTCTCTTTCTTAGTATGGCTCATAGTTTTTTGCTGAAGTCTAGACATCTGATCTTCTTGATGAGTTTATGCTGGTGGTCAGTTTCTCTCTCTCGCCTAAGGTTTTATTGTGAATTGGCTTTGTATTAAGGCTCTACCTTGACACTTGATTCAACTTATTCTAGATCTTTAGAAATGCCCATGTTTAATTGATCAAAACAGGACCAGGGACCCACAAAGGGGAGCAGACCAATTCCAAAGGACCCTGGGAAGAGGGTTAAGAAAGGTGTCAAAAAAGGCTTTTTGTTTTTCCAGCTCCCCAAAACTGTGCTTTCCTAGCTTGCCCAGCAGATAGCACTATTTGGCAAGTCATTCCCTGCAATTCTAAGGAGGGGGTGTGTTTATTCAGCCTCAACTGGGCAGTGTTGAAAGAATGGCTACAGGGATTCCCATTCCGGGCAGGCTAGAATCTTGATTCAGAGCTGGAACCCAGCAGTCCAAACTTCCCAATAAGAAACCATGCTCAGCACTTGACTATGCCTCCCCCTCATTCCTGGAGAAAAGCCTTCATGCCCCTCTCCATCTGTGGCAGCCTGCCATGGACTGGACCTGAGACAGGTTTGAAGGTGGGGGAATGGGTGTGATCACTGCCACAGAGCGATTCACCAACGGTTTCTTTGCTGCAGCTTCTCGGTCTCTGCCTTTTGCTCTTTCTTGGATGCTGAACATTTCTTCCCTGGCCTCCAGAGCCCTAGATCTGCTGTTTCAGAAAGTCTATGCCTGTTCACTGGCTGTTTTTGTAAGTAGAGTGGTTCTTGCAGCTCCCCACTCCACCATCTTCCTTGGAAGTTCAAGTATAAGCTTTTTAAAATATCAGTAATTTATTTAGAATTAGGGAAATTACTATCAAAAACTAAGATGGCTTGAGCATTCTCTGATTGACCAAACATCCCTTTATTTGGGATTGCTTCACACTTCGCACGTTCTTAAATTACAACATTCCTCACTTTGCTGTATCTGTTTCTAAGACCATTTACACTTGTTGGTGAGTCACTCAAGGTCAAGCATTTATTCTTTGTTGCTGTAAGACATGGCATAGTACCTGAAAGGCCAAAAAAAAAAAAAAAAAAAAAGATACTGGTTTTTCAAAAATATCTTTTTATTTGCTGTCTCTATCACACTAAGAAATAGTTCCTATTGAGGATTGCCACTAGTAGAAACAAGTTTCCCATGCATATTACCTGCAGAATTAAAGATTTCAGTTATAAATGAAAGAATTCATATATTACTTTGCCTTTTTACCTACCCTGTGGGGCCATTTCTATGGCAGAGAGTCTCTGTATACATAATCATGCAATATAGATGGATTAGGAAAATAGAAATATCAAGTAATAAATTGATTGAACTGGGTAAAATGTCAAACCCTAACTCTGTAGACAAAATGTTGAGAGCAGTGTCATATACATAGCCAACCACACACTCATCTAAAAATACTATTTCTTTATGAAACTGATATTTTGTTTTCATTAGGTAGAGATTTCAGTACAATGTGAAAAGTCTACATCCTAAAACCATATATAAAAACCAGTAATGCCACAGGCTCATTGATTGATCTCAAATAAATCAGTTGATCTCAATGAAATAATTTCAACTGTCTAAGATAAAAAATCAGATTATATACTCCCTGTTCTGTGTTCCCACCTTCCTCCATTCGTTACTGTATTTTAGGACTTAGTTTTTTTAACCTGTCACCATGGAATTATGAATCTTCCTGGGGCAGGCCCTTTAACCTCTAATGTGTATTACAAATGTTTACTCATTGTCTGATTGATTAGTTTATTCTTCTTTATGCTGATGTAATATAAAGCTAACAAACATAATAATTCCACCTCCTGTAAAAAAAAATAATAGATTTCTAGATATCACATCTACAGTAGAGAGAGCACTACCCTAGACTCAATAGACCTGTGCTGCTTGCTCCAGTGTGCTGTCAGCACTTCAAGTTTGACCTTGAAAATATCACCTCGGGATATGCTTCCACGTATGGAAAATGAAGTGTTTGAGCTCAATCATTTCTGAAGCCTCATCTATCTATAAAAGTGTATACATTGGTTTAACCATTAACATTGTGTGTGTTGTTATTTTTTCTAATTTATATGCTTTCTTTTAATACGTGGCTTGGAAACTTTTCCTTAAACATTTTTAATGAAGCAGATAAGGAGTTACTTTCACATTTTTTCAGGGATGTTTTATACAGTTTTGTTAAAATAAGTAATAGGGAATTACCGAAATAATCATGGTAATCACAGATGACTCTCGGTTTCATAAATTCCCATAGTATATTGATTACCGATAACAAAATCCTTGTTTAACCATTAACATTTATTGGCATTTAAACTGTGGGCCCCAAAGCAACAGCTTCTTCTTTATTAGGTGTGTTTTTATTGCAATGTCGCCGTAATCTCAAAGCACTGCAGTTAATTTGCAGAGCACAGACGATTTTCTTCTCCCCATCTTGCCCTACTTTTAATATTCAGTTTATTACAACTGTTCCTATTTCAAGGCCAAATGTGTAATAGGAAAGAGTATTTGGCTAATGGGGACCATTGACAAGAGGTAAGCATATGAAGATAAAGTACAAACTTTAGTGTTGTAGGTTGAGGCAATATTGAGTTCATGAGAAAAAGTAGAAGGCGAATTGTTGACAAAGCTAAGGAGAGATGCTTCCTGTAATTTTCAGCAAAAATATCTAGGCCTGTTCTGTTCTTTACTTCTGTGACAATTAACACATAGTAATACAAGATTCAATTTTAAAAAATATGACAGTAGCAACCACATTCCACTGGATGAGAGTTTTATATTTCAGTTATTCTGACTTGTTTTCATATGCTTGCAAGAAATCAGAAACATTTATTTTTTAAAGTAGCAACCATAATGAAATATCAAATATTTTAATTTCTGCTTTCCCTAAATTGTTAGCTTATTGCTGCTGTAAAATGAAATGTCAGCCTTCACATTTTTAAAAAGAAATATTTGTTATACATTCATCTTGATATATATTTTAAGAAATCTATCCTTAAGTATATTTTTCATAAATTGCCACACTATAGATTAGCATAATTTTGAAAGGTGTCTTAAAAAATGGCTTCAGGGGACGGGTATAGCTCAGTGGTTGAGCATCTGCTTTGCATATATGAGGTCCTGGGTTCAATCTCCCGTACTTCTGAAAAAAGGGGGGGGGGAAAGGCTTCATCACCACTGATAAGCCAAATGAACTACATGTTTCTTGATAATAAATTCATAATAAAATACTATTTGGCAGGGGAGTGGGTATAGCTCAGTGGTTGAGTGCCTGCTTCCCAAGTACAAGGTCCTGTGTTCAATCCCTGGTACCTCCTAAAAAAATAAAAAATAAAATACTATTTGATAAAGTTTTGGGGGCTCTCCAATATGTAAGTCACTGTAATAGGCAGTAAAATAAAAACAAACACCTAAGTTAACACAAATATAAATTATAAAAATATTAATATTGCTGTTATTGAACATCTACATGCACTGTCCAGGAGAATTTCTAAATGTATTAATTTTTTGCAACGTTTAGAGATACAAATGAGTTGATTTTGAGTCAATTGGGAAAATAACCTGCTCATATTTATTCAGCTAATTAGAGCTGTGAAGAGAACAATGCCCATCCCTTGCACAGACATCTTCTAAGGCCCGGGGTGGGGAGAAAGGGCCCTGGCAATGTTTCAAGTGGTTATATATTTTTATGTTTGTTGCCTTTTGAAAACTTGCAGTTTGTGTTTATTTCTTTTCTCAGTCTATATAAAAATTCATTCTTGTATCTAATTTTATATTTGTGGCTTTGTATTGTTTTGTCTTAGAGAGATCCTCCAAATTAGGCAAGCTGCAGGTCCCACATAACCTGGATTTGTTTCTATAGCTCAACATCACCAGGCTGGGCTGCAGGCTTTGCGATTGTCTCGATTGCACTTTTATTCCCTGTCCTTTACAATCTTAGGGAGCTCTCACTGTAGTAAAGGGAGTGTTAGGTGCAAACAACTAAAGATTACAGGAAGTGATAAGTGCCCCAGATCCCTTATATCTCAGGATTGTGGAAGGTTTGTAATTGTCACACCATAGCAAGCTTCTTCTAGAAGGAATGAGAACAGCTTCTGAGTGTGGAATGAATGTGGCAGACAGATTGAGTGAGGTTCAATTAAGGACACAATAAAAACCCAACTCACATTTGCCTTGTTTTCCTCTGGGGTTTCAGGTCTCAACCTTACCACTTATTAGTTCTAGTCATAACATATTTATTGAATTTATATGACTGCAAAACTATTCTGCTGCTGGCAGGTTCTGAAAATTATTGGCAATTAACATTAATGGGCAGGAACATTTTCAGTGGAAATTAAAAAAATCCTTTATCATCATGGCATAAAAATTAGATCATGGGGTTGACTCTTCCAACAGTCACATTTTCTTTTTAGAAATAAGCTTTGTCCCATCACCTTATTTATGCAGAGAGAATGGAAGAGTTTTCCTGCCTTTATCTGGGCTCCAAACATGCTTATGTCATCAAGAAGCAGCTAAGTAAACTGCTTGACATCACAGACAAATCCTTTGATGCTGCTTTACCTGTGAATCAGTATTGATGGCACCTGAATTGTGAAATTCTGCTACAAGTAACAAACCAGCCAATTCAATACTTGTCACCCTTTCCCTTTTCTTTGATTTGCATCCATCTTATTAGAAAGTGACACTTCTTATTGATTCTATTCAACACTTGAAAGAGAAGATAAGAAAAAGGTGACAGAGATAAGAGGCTCTCAGGGTGATCCATGACAGTCTAAAGGGAAGGATTATTTCAGAGGAAATCTGGGGTCTCAGTAAATGGTGTGAAGGGGACAACATTCAGAGAAGGTTAGAAAACACATTTTAAGGTTACTGTTATGTACTTGAGAATCTGCTCTGCTACTCTTTCCTTGGTAGTAATTTAACTGCTTTGGAAAGCATATATTTCTCATCTTTTATGTTTACAATGATGTTACAGTTGATAACCATATATAACCCTAAATCAGTTTCAGTGGTTATTTGCTACTCATTACTGAATAATGCTGAACCAAGGGGAAATATAATATCTGATCTCTAGGTCTTTCTCCATTAGTAATAGTAATGCTACTAAGCATATGATCTTTTCAATACTCCCAACAATAGCTAAGAGGTATTTTCTATCAATGTCCTTTGTTTAAAGATGAAGAAATTGATGCTTACAGAGGTTAAGTGTATCAATGATGTATAGTAAGTAAAAGACAAGCCATCTATACAAACCCATATTCATCTGATTTGCCTAATCTCAATCTGTTCTTATGTCTGCCCCAGGATAGCCAAAGGGGTGCTGATGCAAAATACCAGAAATCTGTTGCCTTTTATAAAGGGTATTTTTTGGGGTAGAAGCTTACAGTTACCAGGCCATAAAGTGTAAGTTACTTCCCTCACCAAAGTCTGTTGCCATGTATTGGAGCAAGATGGCTGCCAATGTCAACCAAGAGTCAAGCTTCCTGGGTTCCTCTCTTCCTGGAGCTTGTTACCCTCTGGGCTCAGCTACCCTGCTTTCACAAGGCCAGCTGTAAACTATCAGGTGACTGGCTCTGTCTCTCTCCCTGGGTCTCTATTCTCTCCAGGCTCAGCTTCTCTGCTCCACTGTGTGCTTACTTCCTGGGCTCTATCTCAAAACTCCAACTCTCTTCTCTGCTGTGTAGTTTTCTCTGTGAGTCCCTGCCCACCAAGGGCGCAGGGACTCAACGTCCTACTGATGTGGCCCAATCAAAGCTCTCATTATAATTTAATCACACCTAGGTACAGACCAGTTTACAAACATAACCCAGTATCTATTTTTGGAATTCATAAACAATGCCAAACTGCCATACTCAGATTGTATTTATTAAAACCAGGACAATGTACAAATGTACATATGTTTTGAGATGCTTTGAAAAACCCTCTTTATTGTTCTAACAACAAGCATTTTATTAAATCCTTAATAAAAAACTGTATTGATAAGGACTGAAGGCATTAAAGATGAATGACAAGATATTTACATTAGGGGTGAAGCCAGAGAGCACTAAAATAATAAAAAGGAGTGAAGACAGAGAAGGAAAGATGTTTAGTTTCTACTCAAAATGGGATGTAGAAGTAAAAGAGCCTAGAGAATAGGATCACTTTTACCTTTGCTGTAACACATTTCATTTCATAAAAGAAAATTTATCATTACTCATTATTTAAAAATAAGGGGGAACACTAAACTAAAATAGAAAATAAAATTAAAATTACCCATTATGTTACACAGCAGAAAAAGAAATCATTAGCATTTTGTGAATGTAATTCCAGTTATGTTTTGCTCCAAAAAAATTGAGCTTCTTATATATTTTTATCTAATATTATATGTTGATAAAATCATTTCATTGCATTGATTATTTTCAATAATCATTGATTATTTTCAAACATTAAAACCAATCTTGCATTTTTGCAGTCATCTCCAGTTGGTCATGATGTACTATCCTTTTGATCTATTGTTGGATTGGGTTTGTGAATGTACTTTAAAATTTTTTTTGCATCTATATTCATGGAAGGCCATTCTCTTACAATGGTCTTGTCAGATGTTGATATCAAGGTTATTCTGACTCTATAAAATGAGCTGGAAATGATTCCCTCTTTCTCTATGTTCTGGAATATTTTTGTTGCTGTTCCTCAAATTGTCACAATGTTTTTTCTTGGATGTTTGGATGAATTCACCAGTTGAAGCCATTATGGTTAAGAATTTTCTTTGTGGAAACGTTTTTGTTATGGATTGAATAGATATAGGAATATTTAAATTTTCTCTATCTTCTACTGTCATTTTAATAAGTTGTGATAATATAGGAATTTATTTCATTTAATTTTTTAATATGTTTGGTATAAGATTTGCCATAATATCTTCTTACTTTTCTTTAATGTATGCAAAATCTCTGGGGAGATCTTTTTTATGTCTTATATCAGTTATTTTTTAATGTTATCTTTTTGAATTCATTAAGTTTTGGCCGGGGTCTATCAATTTCATCGGTCTTTCAAAAAAAAATAAAAGCTTTTCTGTGGTACAGTTGGTTTTCCATTTCATTAACATTTACTCTTATCTATTATTTCCTTCCCTATACCTTCTTTGAGTTTAACGTGTTATTCTTTTCTAACTTCTTCAGATGGATACCCAGATTATAGTTTTGAAATCTTTTTCCTTCAGGGCTTACAACTTAAGCACTTCAAGCTATAAATTTTCCTCTAAGAATTGCTTTAGATATATATCAAAACTTTTTGAAATGTATACTTATTCTCATTTGCCCCCAAAATATTTTAAAATAGGGAAGCGGCTGTGGCTCAATCAGTAGGGCTCCCGTTTACCGTATGGGAGGCCCTGGGTTCGGTTCCCGGGGCCTCCTGGTGAAGGCAAGCCTGCCCGCACGGCGTGGTTAGCTGACCCAGCGAGCACAAGCAGCAAGGGGGGGATAAATGAATAAATAAATAAAAATCTTTAAAAAAAAAAAAAAATATTTTAAAATATCCATTGGATTCTTTCTTTGACCCATGGGGTGGTTTAGAAATATAGTGTTAATTTCCAAGCACTCGAGGAATTTCTATTTATCTTTTTGCTATTGATTTATAGCTTAATTCTAACTGTGACCAGTTAGAAATCATACTCTGTGATTTCAATCCTTTGAAATTTCTTGTGACTTGTTTAAAACAAACATACAATCAATCTTGGTCAATCTTTGTGTGCATTCAAAAGAAACCGGTGTTCATTACACAGCATTTAATGCAGTGGTATATGTATGTTAATATTGTTAACCATATTGTTCAAATCTTCTAAATTGCTCCTGGTATTTTCTTTCCTTGTTCTATCAGTATTGAGAGGTATATTAAAGCCTCCTATTATAATTATAGATATATGTATTTCTTCTAGTCCTGTCCATTTTTACTTTATATATTTTGAGCTATATGTTATTGAGTATATCAAAATTAGAAATATTTTGTCTTTCTGGTAGATTAATACTTTTATTATTATTAAATACCCTGTTAGTGCTTCTTCTCTTAAAATATACTTTGTCTGATACCGATGCATCTATACCAGATTTCTTTTGGTTAGTGTTTGCATGTATATAACTTGTTCATCTTTTGAATATAAACCAATTTTCTTATATTTACAGTGCTACTCTTGTAAACAGGACGGATTTGAGTTTTAGTTTTAAATCCAGTTTGACCCCTTTTGCTTTTATCTGATGTATTTATTTAATTTATTTTTGATGCAAATTCATGTATTTTGGTTTAAATATACCATCTTACTATTTATTTTCTCTTTTTCCCACTTCTGCTATATTTCTTTTCTCACCTTTCTTTCTCTAAATAATTATTATCCACAATTTCTCTTATAGTTATACATTCTTTGACTATCCTTTTAGAGTTTTATATTTATCTTTACTTATTAAGACAACTCTAAATTAGTCATCTCTCATGTCTCAGAAAAAGCAAGGACTTCAAACACTTTGCCTCTATTTACCCCACCTTCCAGCATTAACACAATTAGTGATATGTACTTTAAGTCTATGTATTAAACTCCATTAGACATATTATCATTTTTGCATATATTCAATAGTCACTTGATATTTCTTATGATACTAAAATATGGCTTTTCAGTCATTCTTCATCCCTTCCAGAATGCGTTCTTCTTGGATATTTTCCTGTATATTCTCCTGATAATTCAATTGAATGTTTGGTTAGAGATTTCCACCATGTCCCATATGTTGTTCTTTCAATCTTTGCATAGTTTTAGATAGTTTGATTTAATTATCTTATATTTGATTAGTCCTCTTTGCAACTGAACCTATTTATTAAATTTTTAATTGTTATGTATTTTTTAGTCATAGATTTTTGCATATTTCAATTTTTAAAAAGCAGATTTCTGTTCTATGCTGCAATTCTCTGTCATGTTTTTTATTTTTTAGAAAATGTTAATCACAGTTTGGTGAAAGTGCAGGTCTGATAACTCTGATATCTGTATCTTCTATGTCCTGGTATGGTAAACAATTTTTGGTTGAATGCCAGCCATTGTAATAAAAAATTAGGCCATATATGTTTGGTATAATCTTCCAGATAGGATTTATTTTTGAATCTGGTGTTTATGTAGGTTAGGGTGATCACCTTAAACTAATGTGGAATTGAGCTGATTAGAAGCTGAATTTCAGTCTTTTTAAAGCTGATATATTTTTTCTCTCTTTTCCTTAATCTGTAGGGGTTAGCCCTCTGGGAATCATACTGGAGTGCCTAGGTTGTTTAACATGGTTCCACCTCCCCAGTCAATGGACATCACATTTTTCTTCCCAGGTTCATAAAACTGCTAAAAGTTCTGCTCAACTTCTTGGCCTCTAGGCCACAGTTTAAGAATTGGCAAATGCCTTAAGGTTACAAGTTGAAACACATATCAGACTCACTACTCTGTGCTTCATTTTTCTCTGGGATCTTGGCTCTTCTATTTCTTCTTGCATTAATATGTCTTTGATGCTTTCAAAGAAATTTTTAAAATTTGTCTAGCTTTTCAAATTGTTCTCCTTGGTTGGATTAGTCTGATACAAGCTAGCACACTAGGATCAAAAGTGGAAGACTTCTTTTTTGTTTACAAGTACGTTCATACAGTTTTCTCTCTTCTGGTATTACATGTTTCCTTTTTAGAATGTAGCTTTTAATTCATATGCAATTTATTTTGATGTCTTGCACCATGTATGGATTTAACATCATCAAAAAGCTAATAAATTATTTCAGTACTATTTATTATTTATTCTTTATTCAATTTCATTTCACTGTTAATGTAAAATGATTTTTTTCTCTTTTTTATGTATATATTTTAAAAGATACTTAGATTTCATAAATGTTACACAAAAAATATAGGGATTCCCATATGCCCCACTCCCCACACCCCACACCATGTTTCTGAATATTTTATCATGTCTGTTAAACTATCCCTACTTGGGCATTACACTCATATTTCTTATGATATTGAAATATAGCTTAATATACAAGTACACAAAGCTTGTTGCTTTTATTTGTCATGTTTATCCTAGATAGTTTTTTTTTTAACAAATCAATTTTATTGATACATATTAATAAAGCACAAATCCATACAAAATGTACAATCAGTGGCATTTGGTATAATCACATAGTTGTGCATTCATCACTTCCATAATTTTTAAAGCATTTTCATTATTCCAATAATAATAATAATAAAACAAAAAACACACAAACAAACAAAAGAGCATCACCTATCAGTCATTCTATACTTCCCTTGCTGTACATAGCTGCTATTCTGTTTCTGTCTCTCTAGTTTATTTGTGTTTATATTTTGTAAAAACAGTTTTATACATGCAATATCCTGCTAGTAATATACATAACCTTAATAAGAGGTGGAGTTTGGAATCATTACCTGGTCCTAAAATTATTTTATTGCAATTTTGATTTGCATAATATTAACCTGTATTTTCTGATAGCCTTTGTTTGCATTGTAAGTATACAATAATTTTTGCATGCTTTATTTAAGCTAAACTGAATATATGGGATACTGCATTAGGGCAATAGATACATCTTTTTTTAACACCATTGTATGTGTAGTGCCTAGCACAGTACTTGGCAGACAGTTGCAACTCAGTATCCATTTTTTGAAAGCATAAATGAATTCATAAATTATTCTAGAAGAAAAGTGGCTTTCTCTCTATCTTAGCTTTTCTCATCTAGGAAAGTATGCCTCTTTCTATTCTGATATAAAAGTCTCTTATACAAATCAGTGTAAAGTAATGAGCTGTGCTTCTTGATTTTAACATACATACAAATTACTAAGGAAATCTAGAAATCTGTAAAAATGTAGATTCTGACTCAGAGGAACTGAGATAAGGCCTGAGATTCTGCATTCCTAAAAAATTGCCAGACATTGCTGATGCTGCTTGTCCTTAGATGACACTTTGAGTAGAAAGGGTCTAGATTCTTTTTTAAAAGAAAATTTAGATTACGTAAATGTTACATAAAAAATATAAGGGCTTCCCATATGCCTCACTCCCTCCCCTTCCCATACTTTCCCACATTAACAACATCCTTCATTAGTGTGGTACATTTGTTATAATTGATGAACACATATTGAAGCATTGCCACTAACCATGGATTATAGTTTACATTATAGTTTACACTCTGTCCTGTGCAATTTTGTAAGTTATAGTGGGCCCCTGATAGTGATGATTGTACTTATTAACCTTTTCTTTTGAAATTAAAACTTAGCCTAGTATTATATGTTGCATAAGAGTTACCTCCTGAGAGCCTTCTTGTTCCTCAAATGTGGCCTCTCTCTAAGCCAAATTCAGCATATAAATGCACTCCCTTTCCACCCCCAGCATGGTACATGACTCCCGGGGATGAGCCTCCCTGGCACTGAGGGATTATTACCTAGTGCCAACTAACATGAACCTGGAAAAAGACCTTGACCATAAGAGGGAAATGTTATATACAAATGAGTTTTTATGGCTAAGAGATTTCAAAGTGAGTTGGGAGGTCATTCCAGAGGTTAAGCTTATGCATGTCTCAGCAGGATCTCATTGACTGCCACAGTAAATAGTCCCTCAAATAGCGGGGCTCTTGAGGGCTCTAGAGACATCCAGACACTATAGGCAGGGCCAACAGCTCAGGAGTTTGGTGCCCTGCCAGTGGGCCTGACCTTGGAATTTATGCTCCCCAGTGTGACAAAGCTGGGGCCTAGATTCTTGAATAGGGTTTGGGAAAGATTTGCATTTTAACTGAATTAAGATATTGTGCTCTTTGGGAGAGATTTCTCCCCACTAATATATTAACAGTGATTCTTGCTAATTAGGCAACTGGACATTTAATGTTCATTTAAATTCATTCATTAAACAAAGTATTTATGGAGTAACAATTAATATGTGATATGCACTTCCTAAACATTTGAGATATAAAAATAATATAGAATCTGCCTTCATGGTACTAATAATATAATACGGAAGAAAGACATGAACAGATAATTTCAACTAATAAAATGCTACAATAGAGATCAACTTGAGGGAAAATGATGTAGAAAGTGAGTGTGATTATAGCAGAATATGAAGAAGGAGCAAAATACAAGATAAACTTGAAGAGGAAGATAAGCTCAGATCATGATGGAAATTATAGGTTATGCTGACAAGCTTTGCTTGGGCGTAATGGGAAGGCATCAAAGAGTTCTGAACAAGAAGTTAACGTGAACACGTATGCATGTTGAAAGATCCCTTCTCAGTTGAGAAAACAGATTGGAGGTAGGTGAAAGTGGATAAGGGGCTTGCAAGTTTAGGATTCCAGGTGTGAGTATCAGCTGCTCAGATGCCTTTTAGCACATTAATAAAATACTGCAATAAAATCAATAACGACTTGGGTTCTAAATCACTCGTAAGCAAGTATTTGCACAATAAGGAAATCATTGACACATGGTTAATAAACAGAAGAGCTGGAAATGAATGAAAGACAAGTTTTTTGTTTGTAATTTCAGTGAGCTCAAACCCCAAAATGTGTCATATATTTTTCTTTTGGAAATATCTCTAAACATTATATCTTAAGTCCTGAAAAAAGATAACCATATTCAGTAATTTCCCCATTTTTTCCACACATCCTCTTAGGCATATACAATTTTTATGTTGAGCTATGCTCAGAATCTTAAAATTCAGTGCATTTTACATGTGCTCATTTTCATTCCAAGAGAAGTGAAATATACTGTGTATTTCAGGAGTTAAATATAAGTCAGAACTGAAGGAATTCCCACACCAGTAGCCCCTCTTTCATAATTTCTTATATCATAAAAAACTGCAAGAAATCAAGGAACATAAGAACATAAGAATTTTTTTTTGTGGTATAAAATTCTAAAACCAAAACAAAACTGTCTACAGATAAAATAAGCTAGACTTTAGCAAAACAAGTAAAGAGATTTCTAAGACATTGAGGCTTTCCTTGTGAGAGCTGTGAATCTCAAACCTTAGGAGCTGTGTTTGTCACATGAAGAAACCAGGGTACTTCAGGATGATAGCAATTATGAAAATATAACAAACCCTCAGAGAGACACCATGACACTGAAGAAAATGCCATTGAAATAATGAGTCAACCATTAACACCATCAGAGTGAAGGAAGACCTATATGGGGAAAATAATTTGAATTCCATCACTTCTTCCAGTCATCTTCACAAGCATATTAGCAAGTGACAAACAAGTCTAAAATAAAATACGCATGATAAACAGTCATCTTCCTCCTGATGACAACTTCTGGGAAAATAAAATAGACCAGGAGGAAAGTAATGTTAAATCTTCGTTTTCCAATTTTGATATTCATGACTGGCTCTATCTTTAAAAGAAATAGTTGCACTTTACATTTTAATTGCCTGATGTCTTTGAGCAACTGCTGTATTTTTGGATTAGTTTTTAAGCACAAATTTCTGTAGCCTACAAGATCATTTTTCTTACTGATTAGTCCTGTGATTGATGCATTTTTGATCTCATACTCACTGACTGCTAGTCCAGATGGCCATACCATCCACTGATTGACTTTAATTTCTGTCACCCTCTGAAAGTTATATAACTTGACTTCCATAGCCAGGAACTCTATTTTCTAAACTCTTGATAATTCATACAGGGTGTCTAAGTAATTTTTTTTTTTAATTCAGAATCTTTTCCTTTGAGGATTTGTTGAAACAGCTATATTCTGCTAGCTCTTGCAGGTCAACAAGTATTTATTAAGGAGCAATACCAATTACATCTTAAATATACTTTGAAAAGTGCTTTCATATCTCTTTTTATTGGTTGTCTAGCACTGTCTCAGCACAGTGGAAACAGCAAAAGAGCATGGCAAAGCACCTGTCTTTGAGTGGTTTAAAATCTTATTAAAGAAATAATTTGTATCCATTAAATACCTAGTGAACACTATAGAACACCATTTAACCACATGTCAAAACATGTGGGAAAGATAATAGAAGAAAAACTCTCTGGAATCTTCATGTTTATGAGACATGTTTATGAATAAACACAATTAAAGCTAGTTATTAAAGAGGGGTTAGGATTTACCTATGGTAAGGTATATTAAGCTAGGATTCACCTATAGACAGGTCTCCAAAGTCCTCCACAATATGACTCCACTCTTTCTTTTCCTATATTAATGCTCCAGTACCTATTTATATCATCTGAATTTCCTGGAATTTGCTACTCCCAATTTGCTACCTATCCAATATCAAGTCCCATGATTTCCATTTCTTGCTATCCAAGTCCATTCCCATTATTTCTTTAAACTTTGAGTTCTCCAAGAAGAATATAGCATCTGCCTTTTATAGGCTATCAGTACATCTGTTTTCCTCATTCTGACTGGATTCTACAAAGCTCACCTTGCTAATTAAGAGTATTAAATGTTAACTTGGTTCCCAAAGCAAACAGTTATGATTTAAAGCATATTATTTAGGGTATATTGCTAAGACATATGTCTTTTTATTCAAAATAATACACACTGAACAGAATACAAAATTTACCTTATGGCAGTTTTAACTATGGGGTCACATAGAACTACCCTCAGAATTTATTGTGAAAAATCAATATTTGATCCTTTCTTCCCTGTCATATTTTTAAAGGAAGATAACAAATGTGCATCCTATTTTCTATAAAAATTATAATATATGTGAAACAAAATTCTACCTCATCTCCAAATTCAAGAATTTTTTCACTCAGGAAATGAGTAAATGAGAATAGAAATAATTCTGGCTTATTCCCTGGGTTGGCAATGAGATCTGGATGTTTAAAATTCTAATCACTTGTAATAGTTATTAAATTAAATTTGAATGAAATTGTCCATTTAACCAGATGTTGGTATGAACAAGTGATAAGTACTAACTAATAGATTACTCTAATAGTTGCCATACTGGCTTTAAAAAAAAAACACAAAAAACAAAAAAAAAAACAGGTGATTTAAAACCAATGACTGAAGCCAAGGTAGAGACATTAAAAAGGGAGTCAGTTAAAAAATTCTCTTAAGAAACACAATCCAGGAAAATCCAAATGTAGGCTTCCTCTGTCCCTCTGGAATGCCTCATTTATCCTGGAGACCATCTGTAAACTGTGGACTCTGATGACATTTGTACTCTAGCAAATAATGAACAATTTGTATGGAATGCCTAGAATGTTTTTAGCACTGGCATTCGTTCCTATACAGCGAATTTAATCTGTTATGAGTGCAATTTTTGTTAAAACAATTCTCATTTATTTCTACCCAGAGAATACCAAATTGATACAGATGGAACATGTAAAGCATTTGTAAAGAGTGTCATGTACACTCTTATCTCTTCATAGCATTGTAGATACAATTTGTCAGAGCATAAAAACATATACAGTGAATATTTAAATGTAACCTAAAAGTTGTGACTTCTAGATTATGTAATGGAACAGTATAGCCTCTAAGAGGAAGAGGCTGGCGAATCTGAGACTGGAATGCCTCGTACCTCAGGAGCCTGGGTCAGTGAAGGTTGTGTCTAAGGACAGTGAAATGTCAATCTAGTTCCTCCAGTCAGCCCCTGGATAGGATTCCTTGCAGAAACAGGATGCAGGCACAGGGTTTTCAATATCTGCCATTGTCCTGATGTGGTTGAGGTGGCCAAGCAATAAGGCAAAAGAATGGCCATGGTGAGTAAATCAAGAAATTCTGAACCTTGACAGAATGCATATGACATGAGTTAGTATTTAAAGAGCCTTCGGGGGAAGCGGCTGTGGCTCAATCAGTAGGGCTCCCGTTTACCATATGGGTGGCCCGGGGTTCGGTTCCCGAGGCCTCCTGGTGAAGGCAAGCCCGCCCGCATGGCGTGGTTAGCTGACCCAGCGAGCACAAGCAGCAAGGGGGGGATAAATGAATAAATAAATAAAATCTTTAAAAAATAAAAAAAAAAAAAATAAAGAGCCTTCGGGTGAGACTCATCATGTTTAAATGGGTGTGAGGTAATTTGCCTTTTAAAAAAATAAAATCTCAATAAAAATAAAAGCTGTAAGAAAATGGACAGGACTTTTTTTATTTATTTATTTATTTATTTATTTATTTATTTATTTATTTATTTATTTATTTATTTATTTATTTATATGGTATTCCATCAGATTTTCTTTACCAATTTCCATAGTGTTCTATGATATTCCTGTATGATCAGTGTCCCAGAAAAGAAATCTAATGATGGGACTCAAACTTTTATTAGAAATAAGCAAAGAAAAGCAGACTGTTTGGAGGAAAGGAGAGGGCCAGTTTAAAAATATTTGAAAAGCTGTAAGGAAGGAGTTAGATTAGAATTTTTAGAGAGGAAAGTTTTACAGCAATGGAGGGAAGAAATCTCTGATAAGTAAAGCTGTCTATCACCAGAATGGGCAGCTTTGCTAAACAATGGGCTCTGTCACCAGAAGTGTTCACTGATATTGTAAGATGGAAAAAGATTCTGTCTCTGTGGATCTTTCTAAGATTCAAAGATAATGATATTTTTTTTGCATGATTTAGTAGATTATTTATAGAGTCCAAGATCATTTTGATAATTTACTAAGAGTTTGATCAGTTCCACTGTAAGCTATTCATCTGAATTAAAGTCTCCAAAGGTGGAATGAGAGCACTGGGCTGGGAAATCAGGACTCTGGGTTTCGGGTGTTGAATTGATTACTTAACTGTGTAACCTACAACAAACCACTTAGCTTCTGATGGTCTCAAGGCCTTGGCTGTAAAATGTTGCACTATTCATCATTAAGGTGTCCTTCAGTTTTAAATTTTACAATTTTACAATGTGCAACTGTCAGCTCCCGTATTTTTCATCTAACCATCTGCTTTAGTTGATTCTCTATCATTTTGGAATCAACTACTCAGTAAAACCATGTGTATTAATTCCCTAAGTTAATTTCAATTACTATATATTATGTTTTTAAAATGCATTCTTACTGTGATTTTTAATAGAGCAAAATAAATATTACATCTACATGTGTCTTCAAAAAAACTAATGATGGGTCTTAAAAATATAGATTGGGCTCATAAACTGCTATTAATATAATGCTTTAAAAATATGGCTCTTTAATACTTGTGGAATTTGTCAGCCATTGAAATTAAATATCCAAGGAGATTTTAATACTTCAGGTTAAAAAAGATTTTGCTAGTTAAAAATGACAGTTATTAAATAAGAACTGGCAAAATTGTATGCATCTTCAACGTTGCTTTATTGGATGACATTTCTTTGAAGATAAACTGATTATCTGCTTTTATTATTAGAAGGCATGTTTTTCATCAGAATTAGAAATCCTCAACATTCATCAAATCCTGTTATGGGCTCTGATTTTAACTTTAACTTAATTTCGAACTTACTTCATATGTCATATTTTCTGAACTAAAATTATTGCATAAAATATACTGATCAAATAATCTAATTCTTGAGAAACTTGCACTTATATGAATTTTATTATCAAATTCCCAGAAATTCTTTATATAATTCTAGAACCTGAAATTCAGGTTGTTAATTTTCAGAGGTTCTGCTTTTAGCCAAAGTATCTTTCAATGTCTAATTGCTATCCAAATACCCTTACTGTGCTTCTACATCTCCTCAATGTTTTTTCAGTGATTTGGGATAAGCATACAAAAGAAAACCTTGCCGTTATGTTATGTTATGTTATGTTATGTTATGTTATGTTATGTTATGTTATGTTATGTTATATTGTTACGTTACGTTACGTTATGTTATGTTATATTAATTAGTGACTAGTGTACAATAATAATCAATAGCTAATAATTCAAGTGAATGGAGAAAAGACAATGTTTAATTGTGCTTTTTATATTAACTTATTATGAGATGCTTTAGAGTACACAACTATGTTGGGTATTCTTGACAAAATATTAGGATGAACTGGATTTCAATAAGTCTTCATTGTGCTTACTTTAAAAAGGTAACTCTGCCCATTGTAAGGATGGGCTGAGTAAGCTTTGCCCATATGTAGAGAACTGTCAGCAGGCTGCCCTACTCAAAAACACTGCTGAAGTACTTGGAGTGGATGCCAGTCTCTCTCTGGGGTTGGAGCCTTTGGATCAGTATTTCTTGAGGAAATAGTTGTGGTCAAATTGCTCTGAGAGCAGAACCCTGAAGTTAGACAAATTGAGTTAAAAAAATATATATATATATTCCTCTGCCATTTAAAAAACAAAAACGGTTTAACTCAGGGACCACCTCTTTGTTCAGAATTAACAGGCCTTCCTAAATTCCCATATTTTGACTCAATGAAATGAAAATAATGCTACTTATAGCTTTTCTGAGAGGGTTGTTGTGAGACTCAAGTGGTGAAAGTCATTAAAAATATTTAGCACAGTGCCTTTTACAGAGCCAGTACACAATTAATGCCATATCAATGTTTTGCTTAGGGAAAATAAATTGAGACGATCCTGCTGAAAAAAGTCAGATATTTTTTAATTCATGTTTTAGGCAAATGATGCACTTACACTCAAATATTAACTAATTGTCCATTAATTATTGTCCTAGCATCTTTTAATTTTAAGCTCTGTTTAATTTAACAAAATTCACTTAACCTTTACCCATCATGGAAATATTAATCTGTTCTAATTGACATTTCCAAGTGACTAATGTTGCAAATTATTACCCTAAACCATGCACTCAATTTCCTTGGGCACTTGAAATTTGCAAGGATTAACCTGGCTATGCCCAAGTAAACAGGAATGCTTACAATTTGATTTCTCTTTCTTCAGATTAAGTATTTTGAAAAAATAAAAGACATACACACATACACAAAACCAAGAAACCAAAAAAAAAGTTTGTATTTAAGAACATTCATATACATACCAATTAATATTTGTGGGAAATTTAATATTTCAGGTACTTGGACTGCTTACATTTCTAACCCTTTATAATCACAACACTTAGCAGAATAGATAATACATGAAGATCATAAAAATATATGACAGCATATATGGTCAATGATTATGACAACCATGAAGGAAGACTGTAAAGTCTCTACAAAGAAGTTATACTTTTTAGTCTTCTAAGTGTGTAATAGTAGCTTTTTCAAGTAAAAAGAAAAAATTTATTCTTATCCTTAATAATTGCTTATAATGAAGCCAGTCCTGCCCCTGTGCTAGAAAGGAAGCAATTGGCACTCTTTTTTTCAGGACCATATTAATCGTTATATAACTTCAGGGGGAAATTTTTCTTTGGTCCTGGTTTATATGAGCGGTTTATTATATACAAGGGAGTACTAAAGTTTAATATATACCTGTAAATGAGTTTGAAAAAAATGTAAAAGTAGCAGATATAACCAGAGTCTGGGTAATAAATGCCCTAAAGAATCAAGGAATAGAATGTGTTTCTAGATGTGTAGTGAAACAGTATAGAAAGAAAAAGGTTGTTACCTCCACTTCATATTTTTATTTTCCAGTCTTTGAAGACCATACTCACAATTTCACATTATAAACTATATTGCAATTCTTGAGGTAACAATCAAAACTGTAACATTATTATCAAAAGAACTTGGGATATATTATTTCTAATGATAACTGCCCCTTGATATGCTGGTATCTCTGAGCTATTCTTCCTTTCTTTAAGTGTTTAATAAGACAAGGAAATGTCTAACAGGTCTATAATAGACCCTTCGCTTTTTGCTTGAAGTTCTCAAATAAATTGCCCCGAGGTCTAAGGAATTTCGGAATTTCCCAGGGCTTTGGTCTTATAATTTTCTTCCTAAAACCTTGGTACCCATGTTGTTATGTCCATAAATGTTCTCTAAATTTCAGAGGATTGCAAATGTGAATATAAAAATTGTTGGTTAAAGTTTGTTCTAGAGCATTCTCATTTTAATACATACCTATCTGGCTTACCTTTCACGGCACTTAGCACATTGTAGGCCTTCATCAATATTTGTTGAATGAATAAATAAGTGTGATAAAGAGGCAGTCATCTTCAGACTTCAGCAATCTGGTCTCTAAGCTACACTGGTCCATGGAATAATAGTTGCTTTTGGTTTGGAATTTTTAGAAGAAAAACAAAACAAAACAAGTCTACTCCACCAGTTGATCATATGATGCCACTTATGTGCCACTTCAGATCCTCTTGGCCCTACCTCCACCTCTGTCACTTCTGTGACATCCAGATTTGCACAGGCTTTAACCAGATTCATACAGATGCAAAGTGACAACTCCTCACCACAAGCCTAGCGGCCTACTTCTCCCTTACTTTCCCAGGGCTTCTTATACTATAGTGCAAGATACTTGCCCAAAGCCACACAGTGCTCACTGATGCACAACTTGAAATTGTAGAAAGTGGGAGAGTTAATGCACAGGGGATCATTCTTGACCAATGGGGAATCAGAGTCAATGGATAAATGCTCAGTAGCTAACTACTGAGAATTACTAAGACTTATTAAAAGTAGAGATGCATTTCAGATGGAAAGTGAAGCACTTTATGTTGTACTCTAGCAGTAGTGGCAATTTTAAGGAGAGATAATGTCATATCCTTGGAGGAATTTCAGAAATTAGTGCCACATCAAAGATTCCAAAGATGCAAAAGAGATAACCCTCATCATATTTCTGTTTAATTAACCTGAGAAAAGAGGAACAAAACCAGAAGATGGACATGCTACTATAAACTTAACCAAGTGTTAGGCCAAATAACAGCTATTATGAAAGTTTGTTCTAAACTAGAACAAATCAGCACAACCTTGACATTTGTTGTGCAGACACTGATGTAGCAAATGTGTTTTCCTCAATTCCCATCAGTAAGGGGGATCAAAAGCTGTTTACTTTTACTTGAGGATGTATAGCAGTATGCATTACTCCCTCACCCCAGAGCTAAATTTAATACTTCTACCTTTTGTCAAAACATGGTTGGCAAGGATATTGATTGTCTTAACATTCCTTCAAATGTCACACTGGTCCATTATATTCATGATGTCATGCTAGTTGGATTTGATGAACAGGAAGTAGTAAGTATGAGAGTTGCCCTAATAAGATTATAACACAAAACCCTCAAAGTTCAGGTGCCATTAGTTAAAAGTATTGGGAGGGCAATAATATGGAGCATGCCAAGGTATCTATTCAAATGTAAGAAAAAATATCAACTGGTGTACCTTGATCCCTTACCTTCTTAGTGAGATTCTGTATTATTTATCTTTTGCTGCATAACCAATTGCTCCTAAAACTTCACAACTTAATTTTCCCAGTCTCTGTGGGTTAGGAATCCAGGAGTATCTTAACAGGGTGGGTCTGGCTTAAGGTCTCTCATGATGGTATTAATTTTATCGTTTGCCATCTGGAGAGAGTAGGCGTTTTCAAAATAGCAAGCCCTGGCTCTTTTTTATGTAATAGTCCTTCCTTTAGGTTACTTATCTCCACTCATATTTTGCTATAAGCAGCCATAAGAAGCTAGCTGGCACCTTCAACTGTCTGCTTGTAGATATACTCAATTCATTAGGTACAATTTCTACTTTCCACATTACTGCAGGTGACAATATTCCTAAACTTTCTGCCATGACATAAGCTGAATCCTTTTTCCTCAAGTTTCTGGTAACATTCTCCTTATTTTTTTTTTAACCCTTACTGGCAGCTACCTTTAGGGCCATTGGGCTGCTTCTATCAATCTCTACAAAGCACCTTTGGCTTTTACTAATACTGTCCTCACAGTCCTTCCAGCTTCTACCCACTGCCCAGTTCCAAGTTACTCCTCCACTGCATATCAGCATACCTGTTCCAGGTTCCGTAATCTGAGTTTCCTATTGCTATGTAACAAGTTACCTTAAAACCTAGAAGCTTATAACCAATAAATATTTATTATCTCACACTTTCTGTATGTCACAAATTCAGAAGCAGCTTGTCTGTGTGGTTCTGATTCAGGTTTTCTCGTTGGCTTATAGTCAAAGATTTGGACATCTCTGAAATCATCTGAAGCTTTAATTGGTGCTGGAGAATATACTTCCAAGCAGAACATGGGTCACTCACATGGCTATTGGCAGGAGGCCTCAATTCCTCACCTTGTAGACCTCTCCCTAGAAGTGCTTGAGTAGCCTCACAACATTGGAGTTGGCTTCCCCCAGAGCAAGTCACCCAATAGAGAGCAAGTCAGAAGCCATAATGTCTTCTATAACCTAGCATTATGAGTTACCAACAGTCCTGCGGCATCCTAGTAGTTATACAGGTCAGCCCTACTCATTGTAGTAGGGAATTATAGAAAGTCATGATTATCAGGAGGCAGGGATCACTGGGGCCATCTTTTGTGCATTCAAAAAGCAGCCTATCAGACAACATGCCCGACAGACAACATGGCCACAAGATCCTGCCAAGACTTTGAGGTCCCACTTGGGACTCTTTCCAGGGCTGAGAGGTGGCCCTGGATATTCCAAACTGGCCTCACCATTGGCTCCCACCATTGGTGGGGTAACCAATAACAGCTGGGTCCCTCCCCTTAGCATTAGCAAAGGGAGAGATAATTAATAGTTTAAAAGGTAACCACACAATGCAGAGGTCTCTCTCTCTGCCAGAGAAGCCCACACCAAATCTCGGTGTGTTTTTTCACCCTTCTCTCCCATTTCTCAGCAAGCTCAGTTCTTTCCCCCCATTTCCCAATAAATTCTTTTCACTGGCCTAAAAAAAAAAACAAAAAACAAAAAAAGCAGCTTAGGTCACACATGGGAATATTGCCACAATCTATTTAATGCTTGCCTCAGACTGCAAGCTTTTAAATGGACTCTACAGGAAGAGCCCTCTGCAACAGATCTAGGCTGTGGTGCAAGCTGCTCAGCCACTCAGAAGATCAGATATTATCAGACATATGTGTGATAGATAAAATGTCCTAATGGAATCTCTGCCAAGCCCTAATAGGATAGTTGTTGCATAACCTAGGATTCAGGAGCAATGGCATTCTTTCTGCAGTAGATAAAAGCTCATCTTTAGGGAAAATAATGCAAATACACACACAAAAAAAACCAAAACATACCCTGGCTTGCAATTCGTCCCCAGTAGATATTGTGTGTTTGTATATGGGACCACTGGACACAAAGTGACTCTTTGTCTGGAGTTGCTTGTCCTGTGCTGGCTCTTAAGAAACACATTAAGTAAAATAGTTGGGAGGACACAGCCAAAACGTGGAAATGGAACATTTGGGATTGGGCCTAGAAGATAAAGCAAATTACATAACCACGTTGCCCAGACTCCCATGGCACCTACCTCAGTTGCATAGAGACTTATCCCTCACCTCATTTTTAATAAAACATATCCTAAAACCATCTATAGAAGGAAGAGAAAAACTGATTCACGTGTGGGGTCAGCATGATATGTTTTTTTAAAAATTTTAAATGGACTGCTGCAGCACAACAGATAATGGTAAAGAATATTCCTCCCAAAGGTCAGAACTATGAGATTGCATTTAGTTTTTTACTTTGTATCAAGAGAGAAGTAGTCAAAGGGACAGACATATGTGGACCCCTAAGTAATGGCAAATGGCTTAGCTGATTGATTAGAGACAAAGTGGACCCAAAGGGGTGGGTCTTTGTGTTAATGCTAATTGGAAAACATCTGCATCCAAGGCAGAACTCAACTTCCAAATATACAGGACAATTTAACCTATGGATGTCGGCCAGCCTCCTCCTTCAGCCACTCCAGACCTGCCATAATATCAGGGTGGAGGCTACATATGGACACAACAGAATAGGCTCCTTCTTGCCAAATTGATCTAGCTACTGCCTCTGCTAAGGAAAACCAGCAATCAGCAACCACCCAATTAATTATATAACGTATTTTCTGCCATGAAGGGGACAGTAATTTGATCTTACCAGAGATGACATCTACTCTGGATATGAGTTTGCCTTCATTTACTATAGTGCCTCCACCAGCACCATGATCAGAAGACTTGCAAATTGCCTGATCTCTTGGTTTTGTATCCTATAAATCTATAATGTTTAATTCAAAAGGATTCCTTTTTAAGTAAAGAGATGTGACAATGGACAGTGACAATGGAATCCCCTGGCCTTTGTACACATCTTATTACAGAGCAGTGGTCCAAATAGAATAGTAGAATGGCCTATTAAAATCCTAGTAAGGAGATTTAAAAAATTACATGGTTGGAGAAAGAAATATCCTCTAAAATTTTCTGATCCAATAGAGAAATTATGGTGCTGTGCCACATACATGGATCAGGAACTATGACTGAAGTAGGATTGACCCTCTCTCTATCACTCCCCACAAAACAGTTTCAGGAATTTTGCTATCCATATCTACATTCATAAACTCTGCTGAATTAGAGGACCTAGTCCCAGAGATGGAGCCTAACCTTGCAGATATTGAGCTGACCATCATCTTGAAAGGTATTTTGTAACCAGTTGGACTTAATAGGCAGAATGGGAGGGTCTGAGAGGTGCAAGGGGTGGACTTATATCAGGAATCTCTTATGCACTACTTCAAGCAACTTTAAGCAATGAAGAGGAGGAGCAAAAAAAAAATAGCTTAATCCTACTCTCCTCTGGGTTGACAGTTCTGAGGTACATTACATAAAGCTCCTCAGAAGTTCCCCCAAAATCACCTATAGTAGTGGCCAATTTTATTACATATCCTTTCATTGACTTTCTGTTGCTACATCCCTCCCTGTTTGTGCCTTCGTTCTGCTCCATGGGATCACTTTTAAAATAAACTACTTGCACATGGATCTTTTTAACAAGTTCTACTTTTGGGATAAACTTTTAAATCTGATTGGATATATGAAGATTTCACTTACTATTTTTGTCAGTGTTCCCAGTGATGGGGGGAAAGATTATAAGTGATTTAACTCCTTTATCTTTAAATACCCCTTTGACTTGGCTCCTTTAATTTCAGCTCAGACTGTTGAATATATATGGTCTAGTTTGCCTGGCTGCTGAAAGCAAAATAACAGAAATGGGTTGGCTATTCCAATGGGGATTTATTAGCTTGCAAGCTTACAGTTCTGAGGCTATGAAAATGTCCAAATCAAGGCATCATCAAGACTACATGTTCTTCCTGAATACAGGCTGCCATGACCTTGGACTCTTCTGTCACATGGCAAGGCACATGGTACTATCTGATGGTCTCTCCCTTCTCTCCTGGGTTTCCTGGCTTACAGTTTCTTGCTTCCTTGGCCTTCTCTCTTTTTGTCTGAATTTCATTCTCTTAAAAAGGTTTCCAGTAAGAGGATTAAGACCCACCCTGAATGAGATGGGTCATATCTTAACTTAAGATCCTACTCACTGAAAGATCCTACTTACAATGGGTCCACTCTGACAGGAATGAATTAACTTTAAGAACATACGTCTCTGGAGTCCATATAGCTTGAAACCATCACACCAAAATTAGCTTACTTTGAGACCTTTGTAACCAAAGTGTGATATCGTTAGAAAGAATGATATCATTAGAAAGTTTTATGTGGTTCACAGGTTCACATTTTCAAGAGTATCATGTTTTGACATCAATGATGAGAGAGAAACTATTTCAATCAATGACAGTATATACACTCAACTAGATTTGATGTTGCTGCCTTAAATCTGTTTTTTAAGCACTATATGAAAGACTATATTAATATTTTAGCTTATCTTTAAGGCTGTTTATTTTGCATATTGGTTATGATCAACATAAATGTTTCTGCTTATCACATGTGCACTGAAATACCATAATTTAACTCTCAGGTTTTTTGTTGTCATTACTTACTTTTTAGGGATAGAGTGATGTTGTTTTGTGGAAGTGCAATGCAGCTGTTCAAAAAGAATTGTTTTAATTTTAATATGCATTAAATCTACCAGTATAGCATATGTTTGTTTTGTAATTAAAGCTCAGAAAATCACAGCTTTTTCTGGTTACATTTGTAAGCTTGGAAGGAAAACACTGACTTAGCAATCTGTTATCCTGAGAAATATTTTTTTCCTTAGAAATTGGGTTTGGCATCACCTTTTTGAATAAGACCTCATTCAAAAGTTAAGGACTCTTCATTATGGCAACATAAATTCCCTGGATTGGTCAAATTACAGGTAACATAACCTGTTTTCTTTTTTGGAAGCTTACCTGCATCCATCGAAACAATATAAAAATTTGGACAATTAGATGGTTTTATATTTTTCTTAAGTTTACAAAGATTAAACCTACTAGATGGAATAATTTAACCTTGTTTGTCTTCATATCTAGCACTCTATGCAAATAACAAGATCATATACAAGTGAAAGCAAGCCATACATTCCACAAATAAAAAATACAATGTAGCAATAAATAAAATATGGCAATGTAATTTTGGGATCCAGTGTTTAAGTCATCCCTAGTTGCCCTGTTTTGATGCTAAGGAGAGATACCTTTAAACGATAGATACGTGTAATCTTGGTAACATTACCTAACTGTGCAGAAGATAAAAGGTTTAGAAGGTTGCTTTTTAACAAACTCAAATTCCAGATGGAGTCAATATAGATGTCTTAAATTAATCTATAAAGAAGATAAAACTTTTAACATATAATGATGTTAACTCTGTATCTGAAAATATCTTTTTAGTATAAAATCAATGGAAGAAACATAAGATAGTGTCAGTAGAACTCCCACATATCAAAAACATCAAAACTATCATAAATGAAATTAATATGTAAAACACTAAGGAGAAAATATATTTCAAACATAGAAAATGTTAATATTGTCAAATAAATGCATAAAGATAGAAGGATAAGTTTTATGTGCTTATGGAAAATATAGAAACTAATGAAACAAATAATTCAGAGAAGAGAAAGCAATTATGCTCAGTAATATGTAATAAAATTCAATTAAAATAATGAATGTGTTTATCAAATTAATAAAGAATTTATTAAAATAATCAATGCTGTAGTGATGGGATGTAAATTCTTACACCTTTCTCTGGAAAAGCAATTTGGCCACATGTATTTAAATATTTTTACCCTTTGACCCAGTTATTCACTTTAGTGGAGTCTAAAAAAATATTGATGCATGCAGACTTTAGATATTAATTCCCCCAAAAAATGTGAATCTTTTTGCATGAGAGAAAGGCATTTCACTAACTTTATCACAAGTGTTACTCATAATATTGATACTTAGCTTATGGTTCTGATATTTTTATGGGAGAATTGGAGTTAATGGCATGGTTCTTATTTTATTACATTTATAAATGGGGAAATCAAGGCCTAAAGTGTTTAAGTAATTTTCTGAAGAACAATTAAACATGGTAGGCCCTCCAAATAGATTATTGTATTTAGCAATTGTAAAATAAGCTATCCTTGTCACTGATTCCTCACCCATTGTTTCATCAGATTTAAAGTGCTTACTCTAATTTCATGCATTTAATTTGATATTCTTATATAATTTCTTATTAAAGTTTAATTACCAATTGAAGATGAACACTCAGCTTGACTTTCACTGTGATCTCTCCTTATCTACCAAACTGATTTGTCATTTGAGAATTATGTTTTAAATTAAAATTAAATTAAATTAAATTAAAACTCAAGGCAAAGAAGCTATGAGCTCTCCTTCTGTTTTTCTTTAACAAGAAATCTTTACCTATTTTAGTCGAATAAAATATTCATAATTTAGTTGTTTCCATGTTCAAAAGTCTATACAAAGGGGGGGGGGTCTACTAGGTAGATCACACAGGTTTAATTGTCAGTTACTATGATATTGAATGGTACAGAATGCCAGGCACTTGGATTACCAGTCTACAGGAACGGTATTTCGTCCACATGTTTGCATCTACCCTCTGCTAAAATCCTTTGAGGTGATCAAATTCGCAAAAAAAATAAGTAAAATTTTCTTTCAGTGCTGAAAAACAGGAAAAGGTGTTATAAATTCTCTATTGGCTTAGAGGTCTTTCTGGAAAACAGTACAGAGGAGATTGGACTTAAAGGAGTACAGACTATCATTTTAGTCAAAATAGTCAATGGAACCCCAAACTTGATTACATGGAAGTCTGGGATATCAGGAAAAATTATAAATTACTGGTGTGAGTGGAAACTGATACATCCTGATGATCAGTTTTTGCAATACTAGATGTGTCAGCTGGAAATTTTGCAAAACCTTTGACCAGATGATCTGACCAATGTGCAACAGTGGATGTTCATTGTAGCATTCTTTATAATATGGGAAACAATTAGAAATGATCTAAATGCCCACACATACAAGATTAATTATATAAATCATGGTAAATTTATATAATAAATTACTAATTGTATAGAAATGAAGGGCAAACAAGATTAATTAACTGTCTAGTAGGTTCAATCTTTGTAGATAAAAAATAATAATAAAATATAGGCATGGAAGTCCCCCATACTTATTGAAATAAAAATATTTCATAGCATATTATAAAGTAAAAGGGCAGATTATAAAATAATTTGTAGCATGATCCCAAATTTATTTACATATATTTTAAGTGCTTAATAAAACAGCAAACTATGAAAACTAGTTGACTCTGGTTTATAGGATTTATGAGGAATTTTCTTTCGTAGTACTCAAAAGTAATTTCTAATATTTCTATACTGCATTGCTTGAGGAAAAACAGATAGAAATAATAAATGCCTTTTAAAAATTCTGTGAATTGTGAATTTTAAAATAAGGTACTGTGTAACATTTAAGAGACAGGATTAGTATGTTACTAAGCTGTTTGTGCACACCTTGCCTGGTCTTGGTAAAGTAGGACATGCTGTTCCATAGCCAAATCCAGAAGGAAAAACACCCTATCTCATTTGAAGGATGCAAACAATTTAGACAAACAAGAAACTGGCTCATTGAGATTTTTATAGCAAACAAGGACAGAAGATAGTTTGCATAATTTTCTCCTGTTCCTTTCATAGTGTTTATCTTTTATATGACTCTTTCGAACAGTTGCTGGCCACCTGTCAATAATATGGCCTTTTATAGACTCAAACTTTTATTGTCATCATGCCTTTGACATATAAAAACAGACTTAGAAGAAGAATTAAATTTTAAATTTAAAAGGCTGCCTTTTGTAGGCTAAAATAAAGAGAAGGTTTGAATGACATGAAGAGAATAGGCATATTATAAAATCCTCCTTAACAGGAATAAACACTTTTGGAAAGTTATTTAAGAATTAAATTTAAAACACTGGCCTATGGAAAACTAGCCAACCAGCATTCATTTAAAGTTTTTGTCATAATTTTGTATAATTTGATAAAAATTACAAGTGAAAACATTTGTATTGTGACTTTATCAATTACATAAATATTTTGGGTACATAAACAATTGCTTTAACTGCTCTTTAGTATAACTAGGCATCCAGTGTTTCTTTCTTGATTTATATAAAATCTGTCAAGTGAAGTGTTCTACATAGTATTTATTGACCTACATCCTAGAAATGTTTAACATGATATCAAATAAACACAGTCTTACAGATCTGTATGTGGGATTACATTTCTATTCATAAGTGTGTTATCCAAGACCTTAAGAAGAAAGCTGAAATTTTAAAACAAGAAAAAAGCTGTCTTTGCTCAGTATTGCTCAGATTCAAAGTTCCCTTTAATCATGTGCAATAACAATAAATGAAGCAACTTTCCAGGCAATGGAAATGCTTTATGCTCTTGTTAAAGGCAAACATCCACCCCTCCCCACATCCCCACTACCACCTCCCACTCCATCTTCATAATGTAAGATGGGGGCTGACTTTTTAACATTTATGCAGAGACCTTCGATGTGAAATATCACATTCTCATATATTACTTGAGAGAGTACGTCATTTTTTTTTTTTAAGAGGAAGCATATTTTGCGTTCAAATGGCACTTTAAAACCCTTGCACTCTTTGAAACATGGGAGCTAATTGGACTAACAATTCTTAGCTGTCAAGAGCAATTTTAGATATGGTCCCCTTTCTGTTCAATGTTTGATTATTTCAAGACTGCTTGGAGGGTAGAAGTAGACAGCCCTTCATCAGGTATAAAATGGTGAAGATCTGATCTTCAAAAGGTCTGTTAATTGGACATACGGGCAATACTCAAGGTGCAATGGAAAGATAAGATGGCAGTTAAAGCCTGCAAGATAAATGAGTTTTCTTTAGGTACAATCATGATTATATTACCATCCTGCTTTAGGTGGTGACTTCATTTATTTTGTTCTTTTCTTTTAGCCTTAGTGGGTATTTTTAGAGATCTCCATGGAGTTTTCTGCGGATATGCTATTTTCTGGTTTTGAGTGTAAATATTCTTGGAATAAAATAAACCAATAGTGTTATCTGTGAGTAGCTGGTCAATAAGAATCTGGGATAATCTTGTTGGAATGGGAATTGAAATGTATTTGTATTTAAAATGTACACTTTTCCTAGTTATCTAAGGAAACCCTAGAGGTTCTAATTCATTATCAATTTATATCAAATAGTGTAGAAGTTTTCTTGACTCGGTCTCTTCCTTCCAGCTGATATTGGCATCAAACATGTAATGCTTTGGATATTAAGATCTACAAATTAACAGTTCTCCTTTCTGAACAAAATAATTGAGAGAGTTCATCTAAAAGTAAGCAATGAAAATTTAAAAATATGATCAAACTATAGACTGTAACTAATTATGCCATTAAGTTAATAGGAATATAAAGCTTTTGTAAATATAATTATTAATTAATTACTTAAAATATGTAAAAAGATGTGCACACACACACAATGTGTGATGGTCCTTATATCCCGTAAGGAACATCAGAGTAAGAATTATGTTACATTTTTGATCAATTCTAAACTTAAAATAGCTTATTCCTGTCAATATGCCTACATATCAGATGGTAATTTTGCATGTAGTTTATCGAAAATCCAGTCTCTGTTGTGGGGTCACAATTGTGAAAGAACAACGGAGAAGTGGATATTCAAAGAGAAATTAGTTTCCCAAACCTAGACAATAAAAATATACTCCCTAGCCCCCTTTGAGATAAAATTTTTATTCTTCACAAGGTCGGAAAATTAACATTTGACTCATGGTTTCATAAATAAGATGCCAATATAATTAAACTTTTACATGAACTGTTTTTTTATTTCTTAGGGCATTTATATATTGTGAGTAGAAATAATTTACTTTTTTTTAAAGGTTTATTTTATTTATTTATGACCCCCCCCCCTTGTGGTTTTGCACTCGCTGTCTGCTTTCTGTATCCATTCACTGTGTGCTTTCTGTGTCTGCTTTTCTCTTTGGGAGGCACTGGGAACCGATTTGAGGACCTCCAGTGTGGGAAAGAGGCACTCAATTGCCCAAGCCACCTCATCTCCGTGTCTCTCACTGTCTCTCCTCTGTGTCTCACTTTGTTGCGTCATCTTGCTGCACCAGCTCTCCGTGGCACAGGCCGACAGCTCTACGCAGTGCAGGCTAGCTTGCCTTCACCAGGAGGCCCTGAGAATTGAACATGGGGCCTCCCATATGGTAGATGGGAGCCCAATCGCTTGAGCCACATCCACTTCCCAATAATTTACTTTTATATGCCGTTTGAAAATCATTACTAAAGAAAAATGTGCCTTCAGTTCTAAAGGCAAAAGAACACTCTAATGAGGAATACTATAGTTAAGATACTCATGATAATCTAAAATATGTCCAAAACACAGTGCCAATTTAAGAAAAATGTTGTGTATATTTAGTTATCATAATATATGTAATAATATTAAAACAAGTAAAATCGGAAAATTGTAAGTTCTAACGTTTACACTATGAGTTCTGGTTGTAATTGAATATATAGTTGTATTTCAAATTATTACAATATTTAACTGGCAACTCCTATTTTCTGTACCTAGACACAAATCAAAAGTCAATCAGAAAAGCAAACAGCTGGGGTCCCTCCCCCAACATTATGAAGAGGGGTGAGGAAAGACTTTAAAAAGGACTGGCCTGGGGCCTCAGGCATGCTTCTCACTCTCATGCTTCAAACCATGTACTTTTCTCATTTTCTTATTTCATAATAAACTCTTTACTCCCTTGAAAAAAAAAAAAAAAGTCTATAGGTAATGAATGATATATTTGAATAGCTTAAAGGAAAATCACATTTTGTCTTTATCCCCAATTAACCCTGCAATTGGCATTTCTAGAAGAATAAGTTAAGTGGAAAAATATTTTCTTGATTTGGTTTCTGATTTTTTTCACTTATTCAATAAATATTATGGAGCTTGTTCTATGTGCATGGCCTAAAATTGTTTTATAAGGTAGTGCAGGGCCTGTCCTTAAGGGGTGATAGACTCAGTCTAATGTGGCAAAATATCTATTTAGCAAACAACTAATTAATACACTAGATCTTAGAAATTATGATAAGCATCATGTGAAAGATATGCAGGATGTCTGAGGTTATATAAGAATGGACCTCTCACTAATTTGAAATTAATGAACCATGAATCACTTTCCAGGTAAACAAGATTCATTTTTATTTTAGAATAAACACAGAAGTAATTCGGGGGTCATTTGCTAAAATTCAGTTTATATGAGTTTAATATCTTTACCTTAATATCCTTATCTTGTCAAGATTCATTTTTAAACTTAAGGGTTAGTTAGTATTGTACAGTTCTGATTCACAGGTTGTTGTTGTTTTTTAAAGGAAAATGCAGCTGTTTTTTGGCATGTGTGTTTTCCATACTCAGCAAATAACACATAGACTTGAAGTCAATTCATATTTTGTATACTCAGATTTTTGTAAGAAAATATTACTTTCCATTCATTAGTTAAGACACATTAATTAATATTGCAACCTACCTAAAAATATGCAATTAAGTTATTTTTTAAAAGTGTCAAAGTTCTAACTTTGCTACTAAAGTACATTTGCTTTTTCTTTGGGAATAAAAAGTAACTTCTTAGTAGCCCCGAATTAATCAATCTATCTAATTTCACATTTCATGTAAAGGATTGGAAAACAATAAAATATTAAGAAGTTCTTCTGAATTACTTATGCTGTTTAAGACTCTGAGTGAATGCAGGACATTTATATTTTGAGATTTAGATTTAATGAACTATAGTTGACTCCTAACTTGAGATTCCAATGTAAATACATTTTTATATGCTGTGTTTAGTATCAATAATAAGACTATTGGGGAGCAGGTGTAGTTCAGTGGTTGAGTGCCTGCTTCGCATATACGAGGTCCCAAGTTCATACCTAGGTACCTGGAAAAAAAAAAAAAAGTAAGAACTATTGTTTTGTTCCGTTACACTGGGGAAAAGAAGCAAATGCCAAAGATGTGAGGAATTAATATATATTTATAAATAATTAAGGATCCCTAATTGAGAAGAACCCTAGATTCTGTGATTCCTAAACTGAATATGTAGAAGTACAACATATTTGTGAATATGTATATATATGTTTTTTTGACAAATTAAAAATAAGATAAAAATATCTTCAGGGATTGCACTTTGACAGATGCAACAAACCCACTGACATTCCACTCAGCTTTCAAAGCCCATCAAGTTTTGACGTCAGCACTCAGTGAAGACTGTCCCTAAATTTATTGTAAGTCCCTTTACCTGTTTACATATGAACTTCAGAAAGTAATAATATGGATATGCCTAATATCCAATATTTATTTTCATATGATAATGATTTATTAGCACAATTTTTGTGGTAAGTCTATTTTATGTTTACAACTCAGTTATGCCATTTGTAATGATGGTAACACCATTAAATTGTAAACATTTTCCTAGTTAAACAGAATGCAATACAATATTGGAGAAACATTTTTCATATTTCATTCCTTTTCTTTCATTAAAATTTGTTTTGTCTAGAAGAAAGTATCTAAGCCTTAAGTTCTGAAATCTGAGATAAATATTTGATTATAAGTCAGAAGATCTGGGCTCTAAAACCCAAGATGGCTTTGTTAGTCATTCAAGATGTGAACTTGGCAACTCACTTCACCTTCTCGTTTCCTATTTTCTCACCCATAAAGTGGATCCATTGGCCTGGTTTAGTGGTTTGCAGAAGCAGAAGCCTCCTGTCAGACAATATCTTTTGCAGAATCTCATTAAGTATAAAATTTTAATAATGAAAATGCAGTTTCTTTTATAAAAGCAGCAGGAGGAGGATAGTGGTGTTGCTGACCCTTACCTTCCCACACAACCTATTGAAGATGCATCAAATGATTCCTCAAATGCCATACACTATATTTTGAAAGTCATGTAATTATATGATCTTTAATTTTCTTTACAATTCCAAAATAATATAATTCTATATTTTGTAAATCAAGATTTGTCTGTTAAATCATTGAAAACCACATTATCTACCTTAGAGAAAGAAATACTTCATGCAAATGTAAAGTTTTAGTTTGTACTAAGAAGGATTCTAAAGTTCTACTTCCTAAGCCAACATTTCATACTAAAACCACGGACTGAATTATCCCATAAAGCAGCTCTATAATAACAAATAGTGGATATTGAAGAAGTAAATACATTAATAAAGCACCAAATATTCCTTCAACTTGCAGAAGATTGCAGAATTCTTTTAATTAAATCCACATTCCCTCACTCACTTCTATACTTCACTAAGGTGATGAGAAAAATTAACTGTTTGGTAAGTCTAAAGGCAGAATGTGCTTAAATTGAGATTTTTACTTTCTAGCTTTGGTTACCAGAAAGTAAACACTTTAAACTCTGTCAGAAAATGCAGTATACAACTATTAGATCCTTGCATTCATAAGTGTATAACAATTAAAAAATGAACAAGGTAGAAGAGAACCATGTTCTACAAAATAGTTAAGTGCCCAGGAAAGGGAAAAGCTGCAGGACATGAAATTCTTCACAAAGGGGCCATTTTCTTTGCCAGTTACTAAAATGGATTTGATGATTGTGAGGCAGTAGTAATGGGTTTTCACTGTGACTAATTTCTCATGTCCTTTATGAGCAAGATCCTCTAACTACCTTTAATAAAGGAAATGAATAAAAGCAAACTTTTAGTAATCCCAAAAGGACCCAAAGTGAAATTGTCCCAGCCGTTACCTTATATAGATTCTGTGACACAGTTCCCCTTTTGCAAAAATACTTAGTTCAGATCATTACTTTCCCACAGCCATGCATATAGACCTACTTTATAACACTTCAGGGAAGTTAATGTACTAGATCTTGACAGGTCTTTCTGGAACGTGAAGTGATTTGCCGTCTTTCTTCTAGTAGCACTGTTAACCCTTGTGTTGTTTTGTAGGTCCATGGGGTCGATGCATGGGCGATGAATGTGGTCCAGGAGGCATTCAAACCAGAGCTGTGTGGTGTGCCCACATGGAAGGATGGACGACATTGCATACAAACTGTAAGCAGCCAGAGAGACCCAATAACCAGCAAAATTGTTTCAAAGTCTGTGACTGGCACAAAGACTTGTATGACTGGAGGCTGGGCCCCTGGAATCAGTGTCAGCCTGTGATTTCAAAAAGCCTAGAGAGACCCCTTGAGTGCATTAAAGGCGAAGAAGGAATTCAGGTGAGAGAGATAACGTGCATCCAAAAGGACAAAGACATTCCTGCGGAGGATAGCATTTGTGAGTACTTCGAGCCCAAGCCTCTCCTGGAACAGGCCTGCCTCATTCCTTGCCAACAGGACTGCATTGTGTCTGAGTTTTCTGCCTGGTCAGAATGCTCCAAGACTTGTGGCAGTGGTCTCCAGCACCGGACACGTCACGTTGTGGCACCCCCTCAGTTTGGAGGTTCTGGCTGTCCAAACCTGACAGAGTTTCAGGTATGCCAGTCCAGTCCTTGTGAAGCTGAAGAGCGCATGTACAGCTTGCATGTGGGTCCTTGGAGCACGTGCTCAATGCCCCACTCACGGCAAGTGAGACAAGCAAGGAGACGGAAGAATAAAGAACGGGAGAAGGACCGAGGCAAAGGAGTAAAGGATCCAGAGGCCCGTGAACTTATTAAGAAGAAGAGAAATAGAAACAGACAGAACAGACAAGAGAACAAATATTGGGACATTCAGATTGGATATCAGACCAGGGAGGTTATGTGTACTAACAAAACTGGAAGAGCTGCTGATTTGAGGTAACATTTTATTATCATTAACCACACATGTCTGTCTGTCGAGATCATGGATAGGGACAGGACCCCATGACATGCTATGTCCTGGAATATATACGTGCATAACCCACAATGATCTCCACCAAGTGTAACCTTTTCCACTTTAAGCTTTTTGAACTTTTGTGGGTTTCCTGGGATTGTTTATATTTCACTTATGTTTAAACCTAGAGCATGAGCGATTCTCCATGAGAAGATACTATTTCTTTAGGTCAATTTAATAGTGTTGTTTCCTCTTATAATGGAAAAAAAAATTACTTAGAGGTTGGAGTGTTAGGATTTTGAATTCAGATACTTATTTTAGTGAGTTGATAGAATAAGGCACAATGGCAATTTCTCCAAGTTTATAGCATTTTTAGAATTATCATATAAACAAAAACTGCTCTAAACAACAACCTAGGGAGCCATAACTAAGAATAATTTTCTTTCACATTTTATGAAATGGAATAAGTCTCTCCAGAGTAGAAAAGGGGATCTGGCAGAAAGCAAAGTAGAGTCTATTTCATCATAAGTAGCCTAGTTTAGAAAAAAAATGTAATTAATTGGATTCATTTTCTAGACAGAAATTATTTGGAAAATATCTTGTAAATTACTATATTATGAAATATGAAAGACTTCACATATGATCTATTTGTTGTGCAAATAATAGTCATTGATGATTAGCTAAGAATATAATGTCCTCTGGATATTCTAAATGTTGTTCTTTGATAAGCCAGACTGCCTGTATCATTTGCTTAATTGCTTTAACTGAAATATTCATATGGTTATGATTTGGACTGAACTGAGAGAAATTATTGAAACATCACTTCGAATTTTGATATTGTAGTTATTATAGAAATAATGTTGAAAATGTCATCTACTATGAACATAGAATCTAGAAGGTATCATCTTGACTAAAAACCTATGAAATAAATTTCACTGAAGTCTCAACTTATGAGTTTCTGGAGAGCAGCTGGGTTATTTTTCTTATGGTGCCTGTAAATCTTACAGCATCACAATTTCCTGTTTACTTTGATGTTGGGAACTTAAATAGAACATTGTGGCAGCATTTTGTTTACTAAGTGATTTCATCTTTTCTCTTACCTCCATTATTTTTTCTTCACCCATTCTGGTCTGGTGATTTTATTATCTATGAATTTTTAAGGTGATTTAAACCTTCTTTGGAACAGGATATAGTTTATATAAATAAGCAAATAACCTAGCAAACAAAAAAGCCCAATAGATTCATCAGTTTAAGGCAATAATTTTCTATCAGCATAGCATGGTTCTGGTCACTGTTTTAGGATATTTGCTTCTCCTCGTCCTGCTTTGTAGTCATATATTTGTATTTTTTTCAAGTGTGCAATAATCTGCTCTTTCTCCATTCTGTTCTTATCTCTGCAACTCCTTGCTTGGCCTTGCTAGTATCTCCTTTTCCTCCTGCCTTCTTTCTTCTAGTACCTTACAGCTCCTTAAATGTGTGCATGTGTTTGTGCACACATGTGTTTTAACCTCTGATTCTGTGTTCTGAACACTTTTCACTTCAGTCTCTTTTTTTTTTCTTTTCTAATAATCACCCATACATATTTATTAAAGTTGCACTGGGCCAAAGCTTGTTAGTATTACAGTTACCCTTCTAAATGTAAATGAAAGCAAAATAGGCAATTCTCAATATTATTGTTAAACATGAATTGATATGTCAAATGATTTTTTAAAAATAATTTCAGAATATCTAGTATAGAACATCTTTAACATGCACTTCTCAGTTTGTTCAGTTGCTTGAGTGTGATAAGGAGAACGATAGCCTACTTTAGGCTACTTCCTTGGATTCCGTCAATTCCTGGGATAATTTCAGATTTGCTGCGAAAAATCATGGTGTCTTTAATTTTTGAGTTGCGAATGACCAAAACAGATTTGTGCTTGTAACTGAAGTTGGTATGAGCACCTTGACTAATTGGAGTAGATTTCTTCCGTCAAGTTCTTCCCTGAAATGACCCTACAAGAGCGATATGAATTCAATGCAAACTTGATAAAAATTCCACCAGCATTTTAAAAATAACTGGAAAACACGATTATCAAATTTATTTGGAAGGGTAAGGGGTCCTGAATAGCCAGAAACATCTTAATAAGGAAAATCAAAGTTGGAGGACTTTCATTTCCGGGCTTCAATCCCTCTTTTATTCTTTTCTGACTAGCCTTTATTCATTCTGGTGACTTCCTGATCTCTTTTCCTGAAGTATTATTATAGTTTTAGTTGTTACTTGGCTCCCAACAAGTAGTTGAATGCCCTCCAAGGAACTTGAGTTGTCTCTTGCTCTCACGGGGTTAACATGCTGTAGACACTTAATTTAATGCTGACTACTCATTTAAAAGTGTGATTAGGGTAGTAGCTGTTGTTTGAATTAAGCAACTACATTAAATAATCTTCAGATTATGTGGCAGGTACTTACATTCCATTGGCAATACCATATCTAAGTATTCCAACAGAATGATAGCTGCATGTATGTTCTGACTTATTGGGGTATAGATAAATCTTTATGTTAAATAATTAAACTGGCTATTAATATTCCTCTTCTTTGTGAATTTTCATGTATGATTAAGAAAGTCTTTGAAGAAGAAGAGACAAAAATCAAGTATATTGACCTACATTTTGTGCAAACATTGCACCATGATATGAGTTACACAAAGTGAAGAGTAAATTACTTATACCAAAAAGCACAGGATCAAAGATCAATAACTTGATAATTAAATTTAAAATGTTTCATCTTCTCTTAAATCCTGAAATAATTTAGTCATTTAAGAGGATGAAAAATCATTTAACAAGGCTAAAAATCTTATTATAATAACTAAATGAATTTAGTTAAATAAACAAACCTAAGAATCCTGGGGAAGTTGTCCATAGCTAAATAAAAATAATAATCTTAGCAAATTTACTGAGAAAACTTCCAAGCTAAAGATGACAGATCTTCCCTGCTTTCAACCTTCCAACAGACTGAAATCAGTAAAGAATGAAAAATGCAAAGGAAAGTCCATTCTCCTCTGACACTAGAACGCACATCCCAAACCACAGTTGATACAGAAGATTTGACCAACATGGTGGAATTAAACCTAACTGAAGGAAGAAACTTGAAGAAACATTATGTCTTTGCATGTCTCTGAAACACTCAAAAATATCTAAGAATATCTAGAAATTTCTGAGGTGCCAGATCAATGACAGCTTCTTCGTATAGCTTGTTCTGTGTTAATGAAAGGGCTACTAAAGCATCCTTGAGTTATGTTTGAAAACAAAATGGCACAGTAGGAAGGACTGAACAAGTACACATAATAGGCCATTATTGTCAACAGAAGACTATCAGTTTGATGGAGTGAGGAGCTAAAAGTTTTGATGGTCAGAGCTATACTGGTAATTTTATTAGTGGAAGAGAATTCTAAATCACTTCACACACACATCATGATATAAGAGGTTTCCCTGTGAATCAGTGCGTTCCACCAAGCAGGAAGAGTCTTACCACAGGCCATAGATTCCTAGACCAGCTGTAAAAGTATGGGCAAACATTTCTCCAAGAAATTAAAGATATTAAAGGAAATATGGCTTTTCTGGACCAAAAACATGAAGAATATCAGTGCTGAAATAAAATATAAGGGAATAGAATGAGCTTAAAAGTAATCTGGCAGAGCTTGATGAATTATAAAACAAGTACAGAAGTGAAATTCACATTAGAAGGAATAAAAAGTGGAAAAATATTCTGTAGCAAGAACAGTCAGTGATATGGGAAACAGTTTGAGAAAATCAAGTAAAATGTAACTTTTTAAAAAATATGATGGATAGGGAACAGAGAAGATCACTATGCAAATCACTGAAATTTCTGAAGATAGGACCAGAAAACACAGAACAAAGTGCATACATAGATATAAATAAAATAAATATGAATAGTTTACAGAAATTAAGACAGACCTTAATCCACAGATTGAAAATGCACAGGGCCAGTGTATACTTCTAGAAGAAGCTGAAATAATGTCCTTATCAAAGAACGGCTATAGGTCAACATTTAGCTATAGGGAGACAAAAAGACAACAAATGGAAAGCCATCATGATGCTCAGTTGTGAAATATTAGAAGCATTCCCTTTAAAGTCTAAAATAAGATAAGACAGCTCATAATCTCCACCACTAACATTGATCTGTAAGTACTAGTCAATGTAATTAGAAAACAGAAAGAAATGAAAATTGGAAAATGGATGGGAAAACAAACATTGTTTGCTAGATGATGACTATATACTGCAAAACTCAAGAGAATCAATTGAAAATATTTTATAAGCAACAAAAGAAACCAATAAGATAGATGGACACAACAATAGTATACAAAAATCAATATATTCCCTAGATTCAAATAATATTAGTTAAGCCTAATGATAGGGAAAAATTAAAACATCCCGTTTACAATAGTAAAAAAAATCTGCAAATAAACGTAACTATTGCAGTTCTATATATAACACCAGGCTTGCAAAATTAGAAAAGTAGATGTGTTCCTGTGTAGAACATTTAGTATATATATCAGTCATCCTTACATTAAGTTACTGTACAGTTTGCAAGGGAAAAAAATAAGTATACAAGACAAGCCAGGAAAATAGTGAAAAACAAAGATAGAGAAAAGAGACTAACTGCATCAGATAATTAAATACATTATATTCCATAGTAATGATAACAATAATTATAAATCAATGTTAGTGTATGAATAGCCAGATTAAACACCAAAACAAAGCCCAGACTGATTCAAGACTTAAAAATGTATTTTTAAAACTACTAGAAGAAAAGACAACAGAATTTTTTTCTTAGAATGAAGAAACCTACTTTACTCTAAATCACAGAATACAAAGATCATAAAGCAAAACATTTGATATATGATTGTATTTTCTAATAAAAGAAAATTATCCTGCTGAAGAAATAAATATATTATTAAAGTTAAAAGCCAAGTAGCAAATTAAGAAAAACATTTGCTATACATGTATTTGGCAAAGAGCTAATTTTCTTAATATGCCAAGAGTGCCTACAAGTCATTAAGAAAAAGGTCAAAACCCAACATAAAAATTGGCAAAGGACAGGATTCGGACAAAGGATATATGCTAATACTAAATCAAAATTATTAAATATAAAATTTTAAAAACCTATTTTTATCTTTCAAACTAGCAATAAAATTTTGGTAGTCATGTTAGGGATCACCAAGAATAACAACACCAAGTTCAGTGATTCTGTAGAAGGACTAACAAGACTCAGCTTATAATTGCACTTATGACTAAGATTTATTATAATGAAAGGATATAAAACAAAATCAGTGACAAACAAATGAAAAAACAAAAAACATGTACATAGGGGAAGTGTGGAGGAAACCAGGTGTAAGTTTCCAAGAATCCTCACCTGTTGGAGTTGTGCGGGATATGCTTAGTTTCTTAGTTCCTCCAGCAATTAGTTGTGACAATAGGTGCAAGGGGTTGGCTACTAGGAAAGATCATTAGAGACTCAATGTCCAAAGTTTTTATTGTGGTCTTGTCACATAGGCACCCTCTACCTAACACCTGTGAAAATTCCAGACTCCCAGAAGTAAAGCAAATGTTCAGCATAAACATTGTTTGTACAAACAGATTGTGCACATTGAGCCATTCTATCATTTAGGGAATGTTTTATATCAATATAGGGAACTGTTTACCAGTCAAGTTCACAAACACTAAACAAGGGCCAACCTGCACATAGGCTTTGCTAAGGATATCTCAGGTCTGTTATTTTAACTCTTTTCTGCACAGAAGTATTTAATATTAAAGAAACTGGGGGGAAAGAGACACTCCCATACATTCTTGGTGAAAAAAAATGTGTATAATCTATTTGAAAAATAATTTTACAATATGTATCCAAATTAAACATGTACTTCCTCTTTGGCAGTGATTCTATTTCTAGGAATTTCTTACAAAAATATATCTCTATAAGTGTGCAGATATTTGTACAACTCTCATTACAGCATGATTTGCTAAAGAAAACCTAAATCCCACCAATAAATGGGTGGTCAAATCATGGTGCTTCCATATATGGAATATCATGTAGTATTACCAAATTGAGGTATGTGATTTCCAATTAAACATGAGGGAGTAATGGCAATTTACTCCACTCCCCTGCCTTGAAATCAACCAGAAACACCAATAAAGGATACAAACATTTTTATCTTCAGTGGAAAAAAGAAAATGGAAAAATAAAAATAAATAGCCACATGATCTTTATCTAAATGATAGAGAAAACTAGGACCTGAAGCATGAAGAAGACTCCTCTAAAGTAGTGCCACAACCTTGAATGACCCATCCAGAGATCTTTTATTGGATTATCACAATGGAAGGTGGGGGTGGGAAGAGCTTGGCTAGACCACAGAGGACATGGAGAAGGTCCCTTAATAACCAGTTTTTTACCCCAGAATCTGTATAGCTGGAAGAGATATTAAGCTGGAATGTAGCTTTCCTGGTGTCCTGGCTAAGGGAAACTGGCAAAGGTGAAGTGGAGAAAGATGGAGGAGAGAAGGCAGCTATCTCCAAATTGCAACAAGCAAGCCTGTGATTGAAGGGTTTGCTATGAGCAACAATCCCCCCCACCTCTGGAATACTCTAGCTATCCCAGTTCTTCAGCAACTCAAATAATGACCTGAATCTGCATATCAAAGGCAAACCATGTTTTAGGAAGACCTATGAAATCTGCTAAGGGTAACAGAAGAAACATCTAGTGGGAAATAGTGCCCTTTTTTGAAAATAGCTTCCATTTGCATGTGACTTATTTTGCCTTACTGTCTGACAAAGGTAATTAGTTGTAATTATACATCCAATGGAAGCCTTGCCAGAAGTGTGGGAAGTTCAGCCCAGTAAATCCTGAAGGAATAAAACAGAATTAGGAGTTAAAATAGATTTCTGATGGCTAGGCCAAAAAATAAAAATAAAAAATAAAAAATAAAAAAAATCTATCCAGTTTCCAGGTAACTACATAAACACTTCAGGCACATATACAAAAGGGTAAAAAATAACTGGGTAAACTATGAAGAGGCAAAATCATCTAATAACTACTAGAAATACTAGCATGTTCATATATTTTTAAGTCACTAAAGAAAACTTAAAGCAGCCTTAGCATTTGAGATAGCAATGAATAATACTCTTTAAGTGGCTCTCTGAATTTTTCCTATCTCATACTATGCTGACACACCCTCTAATCTTAAAAATAAGAACTGTTTAGTAGGAAATTGTGTTTCTTCTAACAAAGTCAATGTCTTTATGCCTGATGCTTTATTTTACCTTAGAAAACTGATTGTTAATTACCCCAACTTCCTGTTTTAGGATTGTTCTCTAAAATGGTGATATAAAGTTTGAATATAAAGCCACTGGCTTTAAAACGGTCTAAAAATTGGCTGAACCAACAAGAGAGGAATTCAAGTGACAGTTAATTAGGAGAAAAAGTACTAAATAAGAATAGGGAAATCTCTTCACTCATGGCCACATGATGTTGAACAGGTCATTTAAACTTTCTAGGACTCAGTTTTCTCATTAATAAAACAAATGTGTGGAAGGAGGGTGGGGAGTGATGGGAGAAATAAGGGAGTTAAAAAGTCTCTAAAAGCTTTTCTTATGAACCCTGAATAAAAGCCATACCTAAAATTATGGATATAAAGTGCTATATAGATCTTTTTTGGCAGAATAAATTAATTTTCAACATTTTCCATAATTCAGACTGAAAAAAGTGGGGTGAATTTATTTGCAGTATGTATGGAATAGGGCAGCTCTGAGTAGTCCTTAAAATAACTGTTATTTTTACTCAGCTGATAGTCTGTAAGTTTCCTCAGGGCTCCAACCCAGCTCCTGAAGGACACGGGTTGGGGCCACCATGAGGTCTAAGAACAAGAACGTACCTGGCACTGAGTCAGACATAAGATTTATTTAGACTTCGTAGCAGGAGGGAGTCTCTGGGGGCAGCAGTCTGGAGAATGAAGGTAGTGCTCTGCAAAGAGACAGGAAAATGAGGGGTGGTATAAGAGGTTTCAGAACAAAGACATTCCATAGGGTATGAGAAGAGAGTTTCTGCGAGGGTCCCATTATGTGCACATATGGGATCTGGAGATGTAATCGCAGGAATGCAGTTTTACTTCTCAGAGATTATGGTTTACAGTACCATCTATGCATCCTTTCCCTTCCGGGGAGGGTTGCTAACCTTTAACCTATGTCTAGGTCATGCTGGTGGCTGCATGCTGAGGGCTTAGGGGGAGCCTGAGCCCTGGGTCGCTACAGGCGCGCATTCCCACACCGTGATTTTGTGAATCAGAGAAATCACAAATCTAATTCTAACCCTACAAAAAGAAGAGTAAATTGCACATTATTTGAAGTAATGTTCACGCCTTTTAGGTTATTCATAATGCACTCATAAAATTACTACATCTCATGCATAAATCACAGGCTTTCAGGCTTTAAAAAAAACATTCCTGTTGCACCCAGCGTGTCAATTTGCCTGCCAGATCCTCGTTATTTCTCCTGAGCTTGCCTCTGCGGCCTGTTGGCCACACCTGGCTGAAGAAAGTCAGTATGTTCTCGTTCTTTGGCAGATGGGAGCTGGCTAAAGAGAAAACTGGCTGGACAGTATGTTTTGTTCATGCTTCGACATCCCCTCTCAGCCCTTCCCGATCCTGCTCTGTGCTCCTGGAGGCTGACCTTAGCATTACCCAGGCTTCCTAATGATCTGCTTTCAGGTTGGATTCCACCAATGGGGGCAGCAGCAATATCTCAGAAGGTAGGAAGAGAGAGAAGCTGGGATATTTATCCCTGCCTGTTCATGGTTGACAATGGCAGAAATTTCTCTAACAAAGGCCAGAGTCCCTGCCCAGCCGCCCACCTTTCCTACAACTTTAGTCCTATCTCAGATTCTGGTAAAATCCTTCCTTTGGTCCCTTCATTACCTTAGGGTGGTAACCTTCCTGCTGTTGCCAGCCCGGGGGTACTTCCCATTCCTTGGTGAATTCTTTTAAAACTGCCCCCACTTTTGTTCAAAATCCTTTTATGAAACTCTTCTGAGTTAGCCTATATGAGTTTGAAACCTGTTTCCTATTGATGCTGACTGATATGAAAGAACCAGAGAACTATGTCTATGTCATTATTAGTTGTTAATTAATCAATTAGTTAATTAACTCATTCATGTAACGAAGTACAAGACATCAAGTCATTCTGGGTACTGGAATATATAGAAAAAATATGCAGAGACCCTAATCTCAAGGACCTATTGATATGCATAAAATGTTAGATATGCATCTTATGCCTTTAGAGAGAAAGCTCACACAAGTAACAAGTGAGGTAATGAGTTCTTCCTGTAGGGAGTTTGAGGGGCACAGGAATACCACCTAGAGGAAGTGTTGTTACAGTTAAGGATTAGTAGTTACAAACAAGGTAGGAGAGAGTGAGTGAGGAAGGCTAAGGGAACCTCGAGAGCAGAAGCACCAAAGTGCACAGGAGCACTGGTTCACTGTGCCTGCGGTTCTTACCACAGCTGGACATTAGGTTATCAGGAGGGGAAAAGCTATCCTGGCAGAGACTCCAGGACACCCTATAGACGACCTTGGGGTCCAAGTTAAAGTGATTGGACTTTATATCCTGTGGGCCAGTCATCTGTACTTTTACTTATGTCAGTGTTTTGAGCTCATCTTAATATATATATATTTATTTATAAGATATATGCATGTCCTATTAGAAAAGTCTATTATTAAAAAACCACAATTATTAAAATTTTAGGGATAAGATAAAGAAATAAGGAAATAATATTTTGCTAATCATTAGGACTTCATTTTATTTCAGCTAAGAACTAAAGGTGAGCTATCCACGGGGAGGTGTGTTGTTAGTAATAGTAGATATATATATGTGTATATATATATATTTTTATATTAAATAGTGGAGATACATGAAGTTGATTACAATGCTATATGCATATTATAATCATGTAACCAATAAACAAGTATTAATTAAGCAGTTATTCTGTGTCCAGCATGGTAGCAGATACTGAATTAACTTTGTAATTATAAAAAACAAAACTTCTACTGTGAACTATTTTTTAAAAAATAATTATTTATAAAATAAAGTGGGTATTATTATTCCTAGATTATAAATGACAAAATATTGAGTCTCAGAAGAGTTGAGTGACTTGCCCAGGCTACCCCCTTTCCAAAAATAGACCAAACAAAGAAACAAAAGCAGAGGGAAAAGAACAGCCTTGCCCAAGTTCACCTAGACATTGTATTGATGAGACCTGTATATTGCCCTGATATCTCCAAAAAAGGTGGTTCACACAAAGGCGTACCTAGGAGTAAGCTTAATCTCATTCTCAACAGATAGGGACATATTTCAAAACTTGAAGTACATTTTTTTTTTTTTTTTTTCAAATGTCATCTTGGTAACTTCTGTTTTCCAGGAGACAGCTTCTTTCGCTCTGATTAGATTATCTTTGTTTTCCATTTATAATAAGGCTGATTTATGGCAGGAGTGTCACTTTTCCATTTTCTTATTATTTTCATGGTCCCAGTCAACGTCCCATTTGGATTACAGAGCATAATGATAGGGAGAGAAATAAAACATCCACTTACCTGTGACCAGTAAAAGGAAAGAACATGCATTTTTATACTCCTTCCAAAGGTGTTCACATTCATTTCAAAAACTAGGGCAGCTGGATAATCAGAAGAAATCCCAGTAAGTCTGTGTGGTCTTCACTAAACCAGCATTAGAGAGCCAAGATAGCATCTATGGCCAAAACTATAAAGAGGGAAAGGTTTGCCTTCTGTTTATTTTTATATCTCTATTGATCACCCCTTACTAACAATGACATTTTTTCTTCAAACATATGTTTGAGTTTATGATTGCCTTCATTCTTGTCTGTTTACCTACATTATGACCCAAGTTCATTTCTATTTCCTTTTGCTCTTTTCCTTAACTTCAGTCCTAAAAATAAACTACTTTAGACTATTGTATTTCTGAAACACAATAAACTCATTCATTTTTTATCAGGTCCCAAATTTCTTTAAAAACTGTATTTTTAAAAATATTCAAAGTTTGCTCATAATTTATGATATACTTAAGGAAACATACTAACATATATACTTATATTTATATGTATATATGCATATTCTCTGGAATAGCAATAGGTAAAAGACTAGAACATAAGCTACTTCATGGAATAAGATATACAATATTAATCTTTATAACTCCATTTACTAAAGACAATGCCCTGCACAAAATCATCTCACAATAAATTCTTCTTTAATATTGAAATTTAAGGTACTCTTTCAATTCTAGAACTTGAGCCCTTTTAGTGAATAATCAATCGACTGCCATCTAAGACCAATGGGAAAAATGGAAACTTCTACAGGTAGTGAAGGAAATAACAGAAAATTGTAAAAGAATGTGCATAAGAGGGATCATATTCAATAAAGAGAATATAGATTTAAATCAGTTCCATTATGAAGACATTATTTAGAATATATTTCAATATTATTGTACCTAGTTAACACTGAACAATTGCTGCTAAATAGATAAACATAGTTTTCTATCAAAATTAGAATATTTAGCATTCCTAATATTGTAAATGTTATTCAATAGCTTCTGAGAATTAGTTCCTTTAGTTCAATCTTATATTTCTTTACAAGCATTATTTATGTTATCTCTTACTCCTGTTTACATTCTGCAAGCCACTAACTGATTTAGTCCTAACTTTCAGCAAACTAAAGGCTAATATTGTCAATATCTATTATAAACATCCAGCAAATTCACAAATAATAAAGTGACCTCCAGGGTATCTCACATCCTAAGATGTGACTGTCTTACCATGCCCAGCATATCTTCACCTCTCCCACACCTCTCCCCATAACCTTTCAGGAATATTTCTGTTTTAAATGAGAATCCTACCATGGGACAATTGAACAAAAGGAAGCCTTTGATGTTTAAGTGGAAGGAAGGGATTTCAGTTTGGAGCACTAACCTTAAATCAGATCATAGATTATCACTGCCTAATCCCCTACCACATAAACTTTAAATAAGGCCTATTCCAATTCCTTGCCTTTTTTCTCAGAGCTTTATTAATATCTCCCATTCAGTTGTTCCAAGCTTAGCTCCCTTGCTTGAGACAGTGTGAGAGCAAGTTTCCTGTAGGCGCTGGCACTTCCTGGAGCAGCCTGGCCCCTGTTTGGGGCAGTGACCTTGCATCTCCTTGGCATCAATTGTGGTCTCACCCATTGTTTTCATTTGCTGGAATTCTTCTAGCTTTGTGTGGGTAGTACTGTGTTTCCCTTTGATTTAAATATAAGGAGGGTTTAAAATGGGAGGAAATACTTTAAAAAGAAAAAAAAACTGCATAGAATGTGTAATGTAATAAATCATTAATGCAGCATTTGTATAATCAATTTAAGAATACTCTCACCCTTTTAGACAGACTGCTATACATTGTGTTAGTAATTTCATGTATGTTTTCTTTTTTTGCTTCCTGAAATTGTTGCTCATATATTGAGCATTATTTTGGGTCTCTGCTTACACTTTCACATTGCTATGGACTTTATTTTTCTACTCTTTTTACAGTAGGTTAATTACCTGGCTTCCCCCCAAAAAGTTTCATTGTGAGATGCTTTCTTTCCTATTCAGTACAAACATGTGGTCATTGATATTTGAGATTTTGAAAAGATGTGATCATGGAAAATTTCTCTGAGTAATATTTACAAGGATAGGAATTGAATTGTAAATGAACAAAATAGCTGTTCTGTGCCCAATACAAGAAGCCATTGTACTGTAAAGATTTTGTAATGTTGGCACGTTGACGTACAGGATAGTGTCCTGGAACAAAGAAAGCAGGTTTTCGAAAGAAAAATCAACTGTGACCACCAAAAGCTGAGATTATACTCATTTCTCTCTGTGGTTTTACAAAATAGCAAAACTCAAAGCTTTTAAAAGTCTACTAGTAAATGTATGCCAATGACAAACTACACACACGTATGCACACAGTATTATATTGATAGACTGCTAAGAATGGAGATGGGTATAGAAATAGAGATGAACATCCTAACTCTAGAATAATATTATGAATTTGTAATAAATTATGAAATTTGCCTGCATTTTGCATTTCATATAATTTCTCAAAAAGTTTAACCAAAAATGCAATTCTTTGGTAGTTCTGTTTCTTCAGGGATCCTGTACAGTGAACTTAAATAAATAGGTAAACAAGAATGAGGTGAAAAAAAAAAAAAAAAAAAATGGAGTAGACACCGCAGAGTTATATCTTTGTGCAAAACACTGTCCTTGCACTTGATATCTTTAAGTCTACTGATGGGGCAGGGAGAAAAAATAAATAAATAAAATTCCTTTAAATTATTGTAACTCAAGGTTGGCCAAGATATTTTATATACTTTATGGTTAGCATAATGTATAATTCATAGTTGGCAAAAATAAACACTTGATGTGAAAATAAATCTAAGATAAAATGAATAAAGTAGTCAAGAGAAAGTTGGCATTTATATTGTCTAGAGTAATTTGGTAAGGTGGTAAGATTTGACCCAGTAACTAAAGTGTAGTGAGATGGAAATGGTTAGCATTCCAAGTCAAATATGATAAAAATTCTCAGGAGTAATAATGAACACATTGCCTGCAAAAGATAGTGAGGATACAGGTATGACTTGACTTAATGTAGCAGGTGGCAAAAGAGTAGTAAATAATTTTAGAAAAGGAGACTGATGTCCTTAATAGTGAGACAATCAGGGAAAGGTACTCTTTTTTCCAGTAAGCAGGGATAGAATTAGGTTCATAAGTAGGACTGGCAGGCAGGATAGTTTGGAAAGTCCAAACTCAGGAGTTTAGGCAGCCAGGGCTGAGGTCATAACCTGGGGCTTGGGTGATGTTTAAGTTCCTAAGCTGCTCCAGCAAATACCATGAAATGGGTTGGCTTAGACAATGGGAATTTATTAGTTTAGAGTTTTGAGGCTGGGAAAATGCCCAAATAAAGGTTATGCTTCTTCCCTGAAGACAGGAGTTCTGAAGCTGTCTACCTGAGATCCTGGCTCCTCTGTCACATGGCAAGGCACACGGCGGAATCTGTTGGTCTCTCTCTTCTCTTGCAGGTTTTGTTTATTTCAGCTTCGTGCTTCTGTGCTTTCTTTCTCTCTGTCTGAATTGCATTCTCTTATAAAGGACTCTAGTAATAGGATTAAGACCCATCCTGAATGAGGTGGGCCATGCCTTAACTGAAGTAGCCCTCTCCAGGAAGGGCTTTTACATCTACCAGGAGGGTATGAAGAATAAAAATTTGAATTCTGACATGGATAGTATTTTGGCAACTCTGATGTCTCCTCTGATGAAAACATCCATTTCCACCTGGTGAATGAGGCAGTCATGTGCCTTCAGGAAGGGATCTTGGCTACACCTACAGAAGGAGACATCAGAGCAGTCTTTGGTCTCAGCTCCCCCCTTTGTCTTGGAGGTCCCTTCTGCTTTGTGGATCCATATGGTGCTCAGAAGATTGTGGAGCAGCTCAGGAAGTATGAGGCTGCCTACTGGAAACAGTTCCCCATGTTGCTAATTCACTACGCTAATGGCCCTAACAAGAAGGTTTACCAATGAGCAAGCCTCGGGCTCTGCTCAGTAAGCTCACTAACCACCAGCTGCAGGCAGTGCAGGTTCTCCATCAGAGTGGCATCTAGATTTCACCGAGTAACCAGAAGGAAAACAAACTCTGGCATCAGGCTTCTCCTTGGTTAAAGTGCCTTAGCTATGAACATCTTTCCCTCCTGACTGTGAATTAGATTTTCTACTTCATCTTGGAAGGTGGAACCCACTGTGCTCATGATTTTATGAGGCCTAAGCCCCAAGGTGGCAGCAACTCTGGAGCCATCTTTACTGCCTATTCCTTCCCAGGAGGCCGGTGGTGGTGAGGGCAATTCTGCACCCAGTCAAACACATGGTAACAATAAAACCAAACTCCATCACCCAGAAAAAAAAGGGGTGTGTGTGAGTATCCACAGGAGTGGATTAGATTTAAGAACATGTTTTTCTGGGGTACATACAGCTTCAAACCACCACAGCGGGATCAAGGTGTCAGCAATGGGGATTTTTAAAAAAGATTTATTAATCCCTCCCCCCTTTTTAAAGATTTATTTATTTATTTCATCAATGGGGATTTTAAAGTCCAGTGGAAAATGCCATACATATTAAGCAGAAATTTAATTTTAGCAATATCCATTTAACAGTTTGATTGTATCTTGATTCCTGTCTTGTACCATCCTAGAATTTCCAGAGTTCTGACAAATAAATGAAATGCTAGGGTGGTTGGGTTCGTTGAAATGGAACACTGGCAAGTAGTAGAAAGGGAAAAACAAGTTACCTCTCCTATTTTGGTAGTCTGTTATTTCATGTTTCTCAAATAATATGTCAGCTTTAAAGTGGCCATTTCCTTAAGTTCCACTTTCAGAGTCCAGGACACTACAAGATGACTGAAAGTGGTCAGACCACTGCAATTGGTGCCTGATTGTGCCTGATGATAACTACTTAGGGCGGTAACAATTCAAGTTTTCTCCAATATCTTGTTAACCCATGTATATAATATTTCTGATACTTAAAATTACGATTGCTAGCTAAACTCTACACTTACCACATTTTACCATTTCAAAAAGGAAGAGAAATTCAGGGAGGAACAGGATGCTTTCTAATTATCATTTCATTCTACTCTCCATTCCCTACAATATATTTAATTGTCTTTGTCCTGTAATGAAATAACAAAATAAAAGAAGAGGAAGTCTGCCACCAAGGGTGTACCATATCTTTTTTTCTTTTAGATAAAGCATAAAGAAGAAAGAATTTTAACCAAGGAATAATACATAGTGTGGAGTATTGGGGGTGAAAACAAAGCCCAACTAGCATAAGGCAAGAGAGACACTCAGGGTCATGCAAAAGCATCCTTAAATTTTGTTTCCTAGGGGCCGTTTTTGCCTCATCCTAGTCCCAGTACTTGGTAGGAAAGGGGGCGAGTTGACTGATGGGCTGAGGAATCTCTTTCCAAAGGCTGTTCATCATCTGTATATGTGCATTTATTCAATAATTATTTATTGAGCACCCATTAAATGCCCGATTTCTAATAGCTCTGACCTATATGATCTCTACCTCATAATTCCATGATGCTAGCAGCATTTTAATTGTTACAAGGCACTGTGGTATAAAATTTGAATGGAGGCAAAAAAAAAAGTAAATTTTTGCATAAGTTGAAAATGGCTGAGCAAACTGAATTTTTATTGTTATTAAAGGATGATTTAAAATAATTCGATGGTAAAGATTTTTGAAATCAAAAGAAGAGAACACAACTCTTTCTTAGGTTCTTTAAATCTCTTTCAAAAGGACAGGATTGCTTTCCATAGGGGAAACGATCAGTGTATGTGTAGTATATATGTGATTTTGTAAATTAAAATTTTTAGGTCTAGGTACCTTTTTAATATGCTATGAAAATACCATTATTAAGAAAAGTGTTATCTTCACTTTATAAGTATTATACATTTTACTATAAATATATCTTTCTACTAAGCACTTAATAACTCAGGTTCTATTCAAACTGACTAGGTAATTGCTTTAAGTGCTAGAAGCATCCAAAATATCATTAGTAGGATACTCGTTTTGGCTAACTCCTACTAAGCATTAAATAAAATTCTCTTGGTGTTAACTCTCACTATTATGACAAGGATATTTAAAAATAATGTTAGTATAATTTTTCATGTTTGACAAATCCAATACAAATCTGTGACAACAAAAATCATTGAATATTTTAATCTTCAAATAATTCTTAAAGCTATCCCTAGAAAAAGAATAAATACATCATAGATATCCATTTGAAAACCACTTATTGACTTAACATTTCTTAATTATTTCATCCTTAATTGATATGTATTCTAATTCATAAGACACTGCATTCAAAATAAAGCTGGATATAAACAAAGACTTTGTTTATATTTTCGTTCTTCTAGGTATCAAGGATTTGTGTCTAGAGCAGCCCCTCCATTGACACAAATCTCTGTGACTTAATTCAGAACAATGTGGATATTGGGGATTGGATCATGTCTCCCACAAAAAAAAAAAAAAAAAAAAAAAACAGATTCAAGTCTCAATCCTTTTTCATGTAGATGTGAAACCCTTGGTAAATAAGATCTTTGAAGATATTAGTAGTTAAGGTGTGGACTCATTTGTGGATAGGATCTTTGAAGAGCCTATCTAGATGAAGTCAGATTGAATCAGGGTGGACCTTACTCCTTCTTGCTGAAGTCTTTCTGAGGAGAGGAAATCTAGATAGAGACCCATCACTGAGCAGGGGAAGGAGAAGCCATATGATGTTTATAAATATCTTGACAGAATGAAAGTAAAGGTTAGAAAGGAGTTAAGAGGAAAAAATTAGATGAGATGACAAGAATTAGAACTGGTTTTATTGATTCTGTCATGATTTGCAGAAAGCAGTGTTGAATGAAATATAATTGATCATATCATGTTATGTTAATTTTGACAACTGAAACCAGACTAGAAAACACTATGAAATCATCATGAATGATGCATGTGCTCTGACGTGTCATCTTAATTTTAGACTTGCAAATTTGATTTCTAAAACTGTTTGTATTTAAACAACCAAAGCAGGGTGTTGTGAAAAGAAACTATTTCCAAATGTAATTTGTGGAGTTTCTCAGTAACAGTGCACTGGTAACATATATTTGCAAAGCTTCGTTTTTACCTCCTACTTCCACTGTAATTTATTTAACTCGAAAGGAATCAGATAATGCAGGGTTTTATAGTATATTAACAAAGTTGTGCTACCACTATATCTATCTAATTCCAGAACATAACGTTAATCCCCAAAAGAAACCACATATCCATTAGCTTTCATTCCCCTTCCCCCCATCCAACTTGACCCTGGCAAACACCAATGTACTTTCTATCTGTGGATTTGACTATTCTAGACATTTTATAGAAATGGAGTCACATAATATGTGGCCTTTTGTGATGGTCCTCTTTCACTTAGTATAATATTTTCAAGTTTCATCCATGTGATAGCATGAATCAGTACATAATTTTTTTAATGGAAAAATATTATTCCATTGTGTGGATATACATTTATTTATTTGTTTATCAGTTGATGGACATGTGCATTATTTCTCCTTTTTTACTATAATGGGTAGTGCAGTTATGAATGTTTGTGTTCAAGTTTTTGTGTGGACATGTTTTCATTTATCTTGAGTATATACCACCTAGGAGTAAAATTGCCGGCTCACATGGTAACTCTACTTTTAATTGTTTGAGGAACTGCCAAAATATTTTCAAGATCAGTTCCCTGTTTTGCATTGTCACAAAAAGTGTATGAGGGTTCTGATGTCTTCACATCCTTGCCAACACTTGTTATTTCCTGACTTTTGTATTATATACATCCAAGTGCATGTGAATTGGGAGTGAAATGGTGTTCCATGGTGGTTTTTATTTATATTTTCCTAATGACTAATGATATGGGGCATTATTATTCATATTCTGGATATTAGACTCTTATATATGATTTTCAAATATTTTTTCCATTCTGTGGATTTTTTTTCTTTGTTGATAGTATCCTTTGCAGTACAATGGGTTTTAATTTTGATAAATTCCAATTTATCTATTTTCTCTTTGTTGCTGGTGCTTTAGCTGTCATATCTAAGGAGGCATTGCCTAATCCAATGATTACATCTAAGAGTTTTGTAGTTGTAGCTCTTAAATTTACTTCTTTTATCCATTTTGAGTTAAATTTTGTATAATTTGTCATTTAGGGATCCAAATTCATCCTTTTTGTATGGCCCCACCACCATTTGTTGAAAAGACTCTTCTTTCCCATTGATTGGTCTTGGAAACTTTGTAAATAATGAATTGACTATCACGTATAGGTCTATTTCATGTATATCCTTTTGTTGGTACAACACAGAGCTAATTACTATAGCTTTGTAATAACTTCTGAAATCAGAAAGTGTGTTCTCTGACTTTGTTCTTCCTTTTTGAGACTTTTGCTATTCTAAGTCCCTTACACTTCTATATGAATTTTTAAATTGGCTTGTCAGTATCTGAAAAAAAGGCAGCTGAGATTTTGATAAGGATTATATTGAATTTGTACATCAATTTGGGGAGTATTGACACCTTAACAAAATTAAATTTTCCAGTCCATGAACATGTTGTATCTTTCCATTTATATAGGTTTTCTTTAATATATTTTATAATTTTTTGTAGTATTTAATGGACAAATCTTGCCCTTCTTTTGTTTGATGTATTCCTAAATATTTTATTCTTTTACAAGCTATTGTAAATGGAATTGCCTTCTTAATTTCAATTTAGGAATGTTCAATGCTAATATATAGAAATATAACTAATATTTTAATATTAATGATGATGAATTATGCAAACTTGCTGATCTTGTTTACTAATGCTTATAGATTTTTGAGGAATTCCTTAAGATGTCTATATCCAAGATCCTGTGATCTTCAAATAGAGATAGTTTTACTTCTTCCTTTCTAAGATGGATGCCTTTTCTTGCTTAGTTGCCCTGACAAGAACCTCCAGTACAGTGTTAAATAAGAGCAGTGAGAGTGACAAAAATACGATATTCTTGACTTGTTCTTGATCTTAAGTTGAAAGCATCCAGTCTTTCACTATTAAATATAACATTCCCTGGGTCTTTCACAAGATGTCCTTTATTTGGTTCAGAATGTCTTATCAGGAAAGATATTGAATTTTGTCAAGTGATTTTCCTTAAACTATTTTGAAAATGTTGTGTATTTTGCCTTTTATTCTATTGATATAGTGTATCAATATTGATTGGTTTTCATATGTTGAAATACTCTTGAATTACTTGTATAAATCCCAGTTGGTCATGATGTCTACTCCTTTTTATATGTTGCAAGATTCAGTTTTCTAGTTTTAGTATTTTCTAGTATAGAGTTTTTGCCTCTATATTCATAAGGGATATTGGTCTGTAGTTTTATTCTCATGTATGTTTTAGTACTGGATACAAAATACTGAGGTAATACTGGCCTCATAGGTTTTGGAGGAGTTTGGGAAGGTTAGGTGTTACTTATTCTTTTTAAACATTTGGTAGAATTCTTTAGGGAAGCCATCTGGTCCTGGGCTTTTTATTGTGGAATTTTGATCACTAGTTCAAGCTCATTATTTGTTACAGTTCTTCTCAGTTTTCCACTTATTTTGAATAAGATTTATTTGTTCCTTTCAAGGAATTTGTTTGTTTCTACTTTGTTGTTATTCAATTGTTTATAATCTTTCTTAATTAGCTAATTTCAGTCCCTATTTTAGTAATTTGAGTCTTTTCTTTTTCTTTGGATTAGTCTAAGTTTTGTTGATTTTTCAAAGAACCAATTTTTATTTTCGTTGATTTATCTGTATTGTTTTTTAATCTTCTATTTTTAAAATTTCAATTAAAAGTATTTCCTTCATTTTGCTTAGTTTTGTTTGTTTTATTTTTCTGGTCTCTTGAGATAGATGGTTAGGCTTATTGATTTGAGAATTTCCTTTAAATATAGACATTGAGAGATACAATTTTCCCTCCAAGCTCTGATTTGTTGCATACGTTTGGGTATATTCTATTTCCTATTTCTTTCATCGAAAAGTATTTTCTAATTTCCCTTGCGATATATTCTTTGATAAATTGGTTATTTAGGAATGTGTTGTTTAATTTTCACATGGTTTTGAATTTCACAAGTTTCCTTCTGTTATTGATATATAACTTCAATCAATTGTAGACAGATAAAAAAGTTTATATGATTTAAATTCTTTTCTATTTATTTAGATTTCTTTAATGGTTTGGCATACAGTCTATCCTGGAGATTGTTTCATAGGTGCTTGAGAAGAATGCATGTTTTGCTGTTGTTGGCTGAAATGTTTTATAAATGTCTGTGTATTAGTCAGCCAAAAGGGTGCTGATGCAAAATACCAGAAATCTGTTGGCTTTTATAAAGAGTATTTATTTGGGGTAAAAGCTTACAGTTACCAGGCCACAAAGCATAAGTTACTTCTCTCACCAAAGTCTATTGCCATGTGTTGGGACAAGATGGCTGATGATGTCTGCCAAGAGTTCAGGCTTCTTGGGTTACTCTCTTCCCAGGGCTCCATTTCTCTCTGAGCTCAGCTGCTGTGCTCTCTCCACAAGGCCAGCTGTAGATTATCAGGTGAATGGCTCTGTCTCTTTCCCAGGGGCTTCTGCCATGTTTAAGGAGCCATCTCTATTCCTCTGTATTCTTCTCCTGTGTGTTCACTTCTCATGCTCCAGTTCAAAACTCAGCATCAAGACTCCATCTCACTCCTCTGTTCTGCCATGTAGTTTTATCTGTGAGTCCCTGCCCACCTAGGGGACATGTACTCAACATCCTCCTAACGTATCCCAACCAAAGCCCTAATCATAATTTAATCACACCCAGGTACAGACCAGTTTAAAAACATAATCCAATGTCTATTTTTGGAATTCATAAACAATGCCAAACTGCCACAGTCTGTTAAGTCTACTTTGTTTTCAGTCTTGGTGAAGTCTTCTATTTCCTTTTTAATCACCTATATAATTGTTCTATCCGTTATTGAAGTGGGATATTGAGGTCTGCAACTATTACTGTCAAATTGACTATTTCTCCCTTCAGTTAGGTCAAATTTTGATTCTTGTAATTTGGAGTTCTGTTGTTAGAGGCATATGTGTTTGTAACTTCTATATCTTGTTGATGGATTGGACCTTTTCTCATTATAACATATCTTTGTTTCCAGTAACAAATTTTGTCTTAAAGTATATTTTGTCTGATAATAGAATGGGCATTCCAGCTCTCTTTTGGTTAGAGTTTGCCAGGTATATCGTTTTCCATCCTTATATTGTCAAACTATTTGTGTCTTTAAATCTAAAGTGTGTCTCCTGTAAACAGCATTTAGTTGGACTGTGTTTTGTATTCATGCTGTCAATCTCTGCCTTTTAATTGAAGTGTTTAATCCATTTACATTTAATGTAGTTTCTATTAAGTTGGGATTTACACCTGCTATTTAATTTTTTTTCTATATGTCTGTCTTAATTTCTTAGGGTTCCTATAAAAGTGTTCCATAATTTGGGTGACATAAAAAAGAGAAATATATAATCTCAAAGTTCTGGAGACTAGAAGTGTGAAATCAATGTGTCACTTCAAGGTGACTCTTTAGTCTTTAGAGAAGAATGTGTTCCATGCCTCTCTCCTGGTTTGTGTAAGTGGCTTGCTAGCAGTCCATGGCATTATCTGCCTCAAAACCCACATCACATTCTTCTCTGTGTCCATCCGTGTCCAGTTCTCTTCTTCATATAAGGACATCATTCATATTAGATTAGGGCCCATCCAAATCCAGTTTGCTTTCATCGTAACTAATACCATCCTCAAAGACTGCATTTCCAAATAAGTTCACATTCATAGTACTGGGGGTGAGGATTTGAACATGACTTTTCCAGGCACATAATTCAATCTATAACAATGTTTTAACTCTTTTTGCTCCTCTATTCTACAATTACCACATTCTTTGATGTTGAATAGCTATATTCTAGTTTACCATTTTAATTCCCTTATCATTTTCATTACAATTTTTCTTGGCTGTTTCTCTAGGGATTAAAATAAGCACCTTAATTTATTCAATCTAGTTTGGATTAATATCAGTTTAATTTCAATAGAATACAAAAACTTTGTCCCTATATAATTCCTCCCCACCTTGTGTTGTTATTGTCATACAAATTACTTCTTTATAGACCCATCAACACAGATTTATAATTATTACTTTATGCAGTTGTCTTTTAAATCAGATAGGAGATTTTAAAAATTTAGAAACAAAAATACATTTATACCATTTTTTATATTAACCTATGCAGTCACATTTATATGTGTTCTTTAATTCTTTATGTGGACATAAGTTACTCACTTAGGGTCCTTTCATTTCTGCTGATAGGACTCCTTTTAGTATTTCTTGCAGAGAAGGGCAGCTAGTGATGAGTTTCTTCAGTTTTTGTTTTTCCTGGTAATGTCTTAAAGTTGTCTTTATTTTTGAAAGACAGTTTTTCTGGATATTAAATTCTTTTTTTTATTATTATTATGGGTAAAAATCAAAATTCTCACAATACATACAAACATTTGCAAAATGATATATAAATATATATGCATATATGTGTATTTGCTTACAAAAATGTTATTTATATATATATATATATACATATATTTTAAGAAGTGCTTAGATTACCCAAAATATTACACAGAACCCACTGGGATTCCCATGTTGCCCACCTCCCACACCTCCCACCACATCCCACACAAACATCTCCCACAAGTGTGGCCCACCACCCTCAATGAACTTACACATCCTGGAGCCTTGCCACCAACCATAGACCACAGTTCACACTGTAGACCACACTCTCTCCCACTCAGTTCTGAGTGGTGTGTGCTGATTTAAAATGGCCTACATCC
>JAKSZT010053770.1:54871481-55211757 GCA_026826555.1 Tolypeutes matacus | reverse complement strand
CACTTTCCTCAGTTCAGATCAGTGAGGTCATATACTGTTCATCCTTCAGTGCCTGGCTTGCTTCACTCAACATAAGGTCTTCAAGATTCATCCACGTTATTCCATGTGTTAGCACTTTGTTCCTTCTTACAGCTGAGTAATATTCCATTGTATGTACGTACCACATTTTGCTTATCCATTCGTCTGTTGATGGGCACCAGGGCTGAGTTTTTTGTTGTTGTTCAGTACTTTGAACAACACTGAACAACACTGAAGGCCACTGTCTTCTGGCCTTCATAGTATCTGAAGAAAAACCAGCTTTTATTCTTGTTGAGGATTCCTTATACATGTCATTTCTCTTGCTACTTTTATGAGTCTCTCTTTTTCTTTGGCTTGCAACAGCTTGAATATAATTGTGTCTAGGTGGGATCTCTTTGAATTTATCTTGCATCCTAGTTAGAGTTCCTTGAGCTTCTTGGATGTATAGATAATGCTTATTCATCAAATTTGTGGGGCTTTTGGCCATTATTTCTTCAAATATTTTATCTGCACATTTCTTTCTCTCCTCTCCTTTGTGAATTCCATTATTCATTGGTTGATATCCTTGATGGTGTCTCACAGGTCTCTGAAACTGTTCATTTTTTCATTTATTTTTATTTCTGTTCTTGAGACTGCATGATCTCTGCTAACCTATTAAGTTTGTTGGTTCTTTTTTCTGCCAATTCAAATCTTCTGTTGTATCCCTCTGGTAATTAAAAAAAAATTAATATATTATATTTTTCAACTCTTGATATCATTTGGTTGATTTTTATAATTTATCCCTCTCTGTTGGTATTTTCTATTTGATAAGACATCATTTTCATATTTTGCTTTACGTTAGACATGACCACCTTTAGTTCTTTAAGCATTTTTAAAATAACTGATTTAAAGTCTTTGTACAAAAAGTCCAACATTTGGTATTCCTCAAGGATAGTTTCCATTGATTTCCCTCTGTCTGTGAGTCATACTTTTTTGTTTTTTTGTTTTGTTTTGTTTTGTTTTAATATTTCATACTTTTTTGTTGAAAACAGGAAATTTTAAATAATATAACATGGCAACTCTGGAAATCAGATTCTCTCCCTTCCCCAGTGTTGTTTAAAGTTGCTATTTGTTCTTGTTTTTATTTGTTTAGTCACTTTTCTGAACGAATTCTGTGATTTCTATATTCTTCATGACATGTGTCCCCTGAAGTGTCTGATCCATTAACTAAGTTGGCAGCTAATAATTGGATGATGATTTCCCTACATGAACTTCTAGATTCCCAGGAATATTTTGGAGGTTTCAGAGCTTTAGGGACATCTCAAACCCTGCCTTTTCTTTTTAAGCTTTTAGTTAGCCTACTATTTGCCCCACTTGTTATGCACTACTTCAGTTATCTGTGAAAATAAATAATTGCCTGTAATTGTTTTTGATAAAGGCACACGGGGAGAAGGATTTTCCTATTGGGAAAGCTCTTAGTTAGGGTAAATACAGTCTTGCAAGTGGGATCCTCCAGGGACCATTAGATATATTTAATAATAACATTTCTTTGGGAATTAGGTTTTGAAAGAGCTCTAGCTCATTCCTTCTTCCAAGCTGTGACAGTTTGAAGTTCTTTTATGAATGTCTGATTGCCCACAGCTGCAGCTCAGGGAGAAAGCATCTTTTGATGAGGCCACCATGTACCTGATCACCCATAAGTGCATCTCAGGGAGAAAGAATCTCCTGATGATGTCTTGATTTGAACACTTTCATGGCCTTAGAATTGTAACTTTCTAACCTAGTAAATCCCCATTGTAAAAGCCAACCCATTTCTGGTAAATTGCTTTGGCAGCATTTAGCAAACTAAAACACAGGCCAACTTACTTCAATAAAATTAAATGATTGTTGAGCATTCCTTAGAATCATAATTTTAGGATATTTGTGGAGAATGAAAGAAATGAAGTAAGAATAGAATTGTTAATCACATTGATAAATAGTTTTCATTGAGAAAATATGGTCACATAATTGATCTGTTGTTTGTCGTCCATATTGTTCACCCCTACCAACTTGCACTCCTGATCTGAAAGAAAGTGGACTGAATGAATCTTCACAGTATCATACCAGAATAAAGCTTCTCTCTATGTTAGAGATAACTGTCCCTTTTAGGAACATGTATCAACATTGTCTATGTACATGAAGGTCACAAATGATGTTGGGTGGAGAAGATAGAATAATTTTAAAATTGTCACATTATTCTAGGAATAGAGAGTTACAGGCAAATAACACAAAAGTATTAGCAGCACTTGATACTTATATTTATTCATGCCTTTGTCCAAGTTGTCTGCCCTCTCAAAGGCACACAAATGAAAGAAACCACTCTTTATTTATATGACTAGTTTAATTTTAAAGTGTAGATTTTTAATAATTAGATAAAAATTTATCTTTGTAACTTCATTGTTCATGTCTAGATATGAAGGCAAAGATCATAGTTGAGAACCACTTGTGAGCATTTGTTGGAGACATCAGTATTATCAATTTACATCTGAAAGCATTGAAAATCCAGTATATTTCGGTAACAGTATCAATCACTGTTTTCAGTTTCTTTTTGTTTCTTATTTCCTGATCCTATTTCTTTGCTTCTTTAGCTTCATTCTGCCTCTAGCTTAGGAATGGTGTAAATATTATACAGTGTAATTATTTTTAAAATATTTTATTTTTATTTTTTATACAAGATGGAATATATTTTCATTAAAAAATAATGCATGCTCATTATTTTAAAAATTATAAACAATATGTCATAATATAAATAAAAAGTCAAAGCCACCTAAAATACAGCCATCCTGAAACAACAACTATTAACATTTTGGTGACCATGTATCATGTTATCTATTTAAACTGAAATAATTTTACATAAATTATACTGTATCACAGATGCTAACTTTGTTTTCTCCTTTCTTCTGCCACATCAACATATCAATTACATTCCCATTCCCCCATGGAGTATAATATTTGTTAACAAGCTATATTCAAATGAACCTACATATACTGAGTATATATACATACTCATACGTACATACAAATAACTTATTTTATTCATTGTTTTTTAGAAAATGTTTTATAATTTTCTAATTTCTTTCTCTTGCTTTTTCTAAATAAAACCTGTAGAAACCCTTCTAATTTATACAGTATAGCTCTAATCTGTTCATCTTCTTAAATTACCTGTTGATAGGCATTGACTTTATTTCTGGTTTCTGACTACTATGTAATGTATAAGCCTGCAATAAATACCCTCATAAATGTTCATATGAATTGTCATTTTTATTTCTATAGGACATATGCATAGGTCTGGGATTGCTGGGTCAAATTCAATTTTAAAACACTTTTCCAGATGCTTCCCAAAACAGGTGGTAATACCAAACTTGCCTACTTCCAATGTTTAAGATTACCCTTTTTTTCTCATTACACAAAGATTGCCATCTGATGCATTTAGGTAATATTGCATTGTTAAATGAATTTCATTTCCCTTCATAGTGAATCTGAACATTTTTTCATTTATATATGACTCTTTGAGTTTCCTCTTCATGTGTATACATAATGAACAAATGATATACATTACTTCTCTTGTTTGGCTTTCTCTTATCAATTTATAATAGCACATTTCATTTCATATTAACTAAATCGCCTCAATTATCATAACAAAATTTTCAGATGTATCATTAATCTACTAACAAACCCAAGTTTCAAATTTTAAAGCATTGAATATTGTCTTTCTTTTCTATCATAGTTTCTGCGTTTCCAGTTGAGGATAGAGTGGCCTTCCTAACGATTCAGTCTCCTAGATTTTCTTGAAATATTTATATTGTGTTGTTTCAATTTTTAAATTTAGTCCTTTAATATATCTGGCCTTTATTTTGTATATGTGTAAAAAGAATTTCATTTTTATTTTCTTTACCTGGATTTTGGTTGTGCTGGCACTATTTTAAATAGGTCACATCTTCCCCATTTATTTGGACTATCAAGTTCTTATTTAATTCTGTATTCTCTATACTATTCTCTATTCTCACGGGATAGCTGATCTGTCTCCCCCTATATAAATATCATGTAGATTTTGTTTTTACAGTGGCTGTATAATATATTTAGGTATATCTGGAGTGGCAAGTGCTCCCCTTCAGGATCATCTGTTTTTCATAGTTTCCTAGCTATTCTAACACTTAGATTATTACCTAATTCAGAGAAAAACTGTGCTATTATTTTAACTTGGATAATTTAAATTTGATGTAAATATAATTTTCTATTTCTTCTACTCTGGTATTATGTTTTATATTTTTAAATAATATCATTTTTATATATATCCTGGATATTTATTACTAAATCCTGTGCATTTATTACTAAATTTTTATAGATGATTTTTTATTTTTGATACAATTAAAATTATTTAGCTCCAGCAATTCTAGGTTCTTTTTACTAGGGTAAAGCTATTTATATTTTTAACCTATATCCACCCACATCACCAATATTCTTTTTAATTCCAAAAATGTTTTATTAGGGTCTCTTTTCAGCATACATAATGATAGAATTAACAAAAGAAATTTCTATTCCACCTTTTCTGCTCTTTATGTCAATTGTTTCATTTCATCATATTTTCCCTTGGATGAATAAAGTAGTTTCAACTATAACTGCCATCAGTAAAATCTGGGAAATGATTTTAGGTTCACTGAAATAATTAGTTATTTTATATTATTAATCCAAAATAAGATAATATGTGATCAAAATCAAGGCATTTAATAGTAATATAGTATTTCAGTTCTCTTTTATCTTCAGAAGCTCTGCAAATCATTAGGAAACCTCAGATTTATTCTATGCCTTAGACTGAGACTAATCTATCATAAAAATAATTGAAGATGAGAAGCTTTGTAGCACTGGCTATCAATAGAATCTAAGCAAATTGAATCCTGTTTAAGGAAGTGCCAAGCATTAATAGTTCAGAATTTGTGCTCCATTAATTCCCACTGGAGTCCAGGTCTGGCAATGAGACCTATTGCTCTTCAAATACAATAATACATGGTCGTCCTCTTTGATTGCTAATTGAAGTGAGACTCTTAATAATGGCAATTAGAAATTAACTCAAGATCTCCTTAATAGCCTATTAGTTAAAGAACAGTAAGCTAAGCATTGAAACAAAACATTGTGGATAGTTTTCCTTGATCCTAGTTCACTTCCTAATTAGACAAGATTAATATCTAACAAGAGGTAAATTTAATGTAACAACAAAGGCATTGGCGATTGTCAACAATCTGTGGTAGTTAAATAGAATGCTAAATAGTTGTAAGTATTACTGTCATTTGCCAACAATAAAAATGGTAGAAAATTATTCATCTATTCCAGGTGTCTGTTAGTACTCATATAATGTAGTTATCATCTGTCTTCATCCATTAAGAATTTGGGCTTGACTTACAATAATAAAGCTAAATGAATGAATGAATGAATAAATACATTCATACATACATGAGTACATACATGCAATTAGAGGAGGAGAGAAAGGAAGATATAGCATGAAGTTTTAAAATTACTTTTGAAGGATAGCTGTAGTAATTGAAAACAAAAATTAAACTGATGTATCTGAGTAGCTAATTGAAAATGAAACATGATGTGTATTTAAAATGTGGCGTATTTAAAATTAAATGTGGTATATTTAAAATGATATGATATGATATGATGATATGATATGATATGATATGATATGATATGATATGTGTGTGTGCATATAGTGATTTCTTCTTCCAGCTTTTGGTGAATTTGAGATCACAAGTTTTTACAATAGTCTTCTAAGGAAATTCAAGAAAGACCAAAGTATAAAATTTCTTTTGGCTAAAGGAAGCCCAGGACTCATAGAATAATTTGCTTTGATATATTTTCATACATTACATATGTTATTTTGCAAAGTTCTAATTTACTATCATAACAAGGTTTTTACATTAATTATGTTATTTATTCAGTATTTTTCTGATTATCCAAGAAGGATAAGAGTATAATTATGTTTACAAAATTATAATATTTTAATAAATGATTAAGTTGGGGGGAGAAAAATCAATAACTTGTGAGAGTTATAGCATTTTTCTACCCTTTTACTATTTAATTTTTTCCCTTTGTCCTTTTCTCTGAAAAAGGACAAAAGCTACATTCTTTAAAAGAAAAAAAAACAATATCTGGCAAAACAAGATATTGAGGGAAGCTAATGAGGGACTGGCCAAAGTGAGGACTAAAGAGCGTCAAGGAACCAAAAGAAAAGGTTTGAAAGAAGTTTTTTTAGAGCTACTTCCTGGGATTTACGCAAATAAGAGAAAATAAGCAATTTTAACCAGTGCTACAGGGAAGTAAATTTTCTGGACTCCCTTTAAAGCATGAGGGAAATTAAGAAAGTCTGCAATCTCAATTTTGGCAATGCTTCTTAAATTTTAAATCACTCTTAGACTGAATAAAGCATTACACCCCAAAACTTTGCTTGTGTCTTTCTAGATAACCTTGGATTGAAATTGCCAGACCATACTGTTATTATAGGATGTGTGCCTCCATCTGTTGCTGGTATTCCAACATGTGTCCATGTGTCTTCTTGTCTTGATTTTTTTATGTCCAATTTAGTGGGATGAGACAGATGAAGTCAAAATACCATTCTGAACTAAATTCCAGGTACATTTTGGTGATCATCAGTTTTCATCGTAAAAGCAAAGAAACTGAGAACTGTGACAATTTCATGAAGGAATGATAAGCAAATGTGTTAAAAGTCACAGGTATTTTTAATAATGTTGAAACTGTATCTATACTGATACAAAGTTGAATAAAAAATTAAGGGACAAGAAGATTATCTATCATGTATCTATCTATCTAAAACTTAAATATATAAAAGAGGAAGTTTCACAAATCAAATAGGTTGTAACTATTCAATAAATAATACTGTGACAATTAGTGATATACAAGAATTTAGTGACAGCTAAGTATTTTAAAAAATTAATTTAGGACCCTACTTTAACAGTACAATAAAATGAATATCAATTAGATATTTTAAAAATGCTAGATAATGGAAGAAAACATAAATGAATATTATCTAATTACCAAACAGATTTCCCCCATTAAAGTAATTAAAATAATGGAAAAAATCAGAGAGGTCAAAATTATATATAATGTGGTAGATAAAAGATGGATTAAATCAATGTTCTTCCACTAATTTCAGACAGACTACATTTTTATAACTGCACATTACAATTAGAAACTGACAATTAAAAGATAGCAAAGAGAAAAGTATATACTCTTGTGCTAAAGAGGGGATCAAGCCAAAAAAGTAGAAAGCAATTTAGTAAACTAGATACCAAAATACCTAGTGTGGAATTTGGCCAAAGCAGTAATTACAGACTTAAGTGAATTTATTAGAAAACTCCTGTATTGGTCATTGTTCTTAGCAGCAGACAAAAATCTGCAACAGCTAGTTTAATGCAGAAAAGTGTTTACTATAGGCATTAGTCAGAGTACAGAACTCCTGGGAAAGCCAGAGAAACAAGTTTGAATGCTATGTAGTCAGAAGAAATAAAGCTTGGAGAATTGCGCTGTCCTACCAGGGGACAAGCTTCAGCAGAGTGGAATCTCCCATGGCTCTACCCACCACTCACTACTTATCAGCCCTAATGCCAAACGCTGCCATCCAGCTGGTGAAGAATAACCAAACACCTCTGTGACTGCTTGCCATCTCATCGGTTGCATGCAGTTGTGTTTAAGTCTCTTCTGAATCGTGTGCAGTTACATTTGCCTTATGGATTCTAGGCCATGTGTGGAACCCAAGCTGCAAGAAAGCCAGGGACATGTTTTTCATCTTTCCACCTCTGGTGTACAAAAAGACATGCTCCAAGGGGATTGGAGTACAGGAGAGTAAGAATGCCTGTGATAAGTCCCATGATATTTCCCCTCCTTTGGCTACTCAATCTTTATAATCCCTTTGCTCTAAAGGTTCAGTCTACCGCCAATTGCAGAATTGTTCCTCCAGATGTGACGCTGTAGCAGAGGCTCAGGGTTTTCCACTGCTGCTTGCAAGAGAGGCACTCAGTGTGGTGATAGGAGCTTAACTTTGGTGAAGGAAAGCGCAGCATGTTTCTGAGCCCATGAATAACCTATGTCCTTGCCAGTCTGGCCACCTTTTCCATGAGCAAGCGCTGAGGTGACTAGAAAAGAGACAGATGTGCATCCACTGGGAGGAGGTTCAGAAATAAAGCAAAGGCATGACTTTGCACAAACACCTGAGAGCCTCTTTTGGGACTATTATATTATTATTGGTTCCACTGAGCCTTAACAGACAGGTTCAGAGCTGCTTTCACTAAAGCCTGAATGAGCTCTAAGTGCTTTGTTTGTTTGTTTTCCTCTGGGCTTCCCTCAAAACTGGCAATTTACTTAGTTTACTTAGTAAGTGGATCAAAGCAAAAGAGCTGATTTGTGTGTTTACTCTAAAATCCAAAGAGGCCCACCAAAGTGTTATGCCTCTTTCTTAGTGTTCAGAGAAACAAGCATAGCAGTTTGCTTTTCACTTTGGATCTCATGTGCCCAAGATTGTTGGACCCTTGGAAATCTCACTGTGGTAGGAGTCCCTTGAATTTTTTTTGGATCCATTTCCCACTTCCTATACTCAAATGTTTTATCAGAGATTCCAGGGCACTTGTTACTCCTTGCTTTTGAGATTTTATTGGCATACTGTCATATGCCATGATATCCTGTGGGATGATATGAGCAAAATCCCTGAAGACAAATATGGAACAAAGAATTGATGCTGCCCTAAGGTAAAATAATGAAATTGTCCTGCTCTCCTTGCCATGTAAAATCAAAGAGAAACTACAAAAGGCCAGTTGGTATACAAAAAGATGATTATCATCACTAATAATCAGAAATACAAAGTAAAACCAGAATTAAGCTTTTATCACCTTTCTGGCCTTAAAAATACATAAAAACGTTGATAATATCAAGTTTGGGTTAGAGTGAAATGTATACATGCATTTAAATGCATGTGAATATGTTTAAGTATGTTCGTTTTTGCGCATATACAATATATCTCTAGGAGATAAATATATAATTCAAAAGTAAATACCCGGATACCTGACTGACATATTGATTCCCCTATCTCTACTATAAGAATATAAAAAAGTATCAAAGCACTGAGACAAGAGTTTGTAAAGTGATTTATTTGAAAAGATCTGCTGTTCTCTTCACCTCATAACATAACGACGCTCTTCCATGGGACCTTTCCATTTCTTGGGGTCTGAGAATCTAGTGGGTAAGTGGTGGGCTGACTCTTTTGGTGGTGGTGCTAGCAGAGCAGTTAGAGAAAAGAACACTACCTGGAAAACAGATATACTATGCCATGAAGAGGGAGAACAGCATGGGGTTATCTTAGGTCCTGTCCAATAGGGCCATCTGGAGGGTCGTGGAACCCCAGTCAGAAAGCTGATCCCTTTCCCTTAGGCAGTTCAGGATATAGTCGCTGGGGCCTGGGGGCACTGTCATGAGGACTCAAGGATGCTCTCTGGGCTCTGGGATGGCAGCACTTCCTGATAAAGTTAGTGGGCTAACACTAACTTTCACAGCAGTCCTGTGAATTTAGAACATTGCTTAACATTTATTGGTCCCAGTTAGCTTGTCTGTAAAATTGAAGAGTCTGTCTTGGTATTATCATGGGTTCCTTTCAGGAAAAAAAAAAAGGCCATAAATAAATAAAGAGAAGCAGGAAGGGAGAGAGAGAGTGTGTATATGCTTTATGCTTTATGGTCCTTGATGGCCTGTCATAACAAAGCATCCTGGTTTACCTGCTGCCTTCAGCACCCTCCTGTGTTTTTAAATATTGCTTTGCTTCAAAGAGTTTAAAGTCCAGTAAATTATGCTATAATATTATTAAATCTATAAATTTATAATACAAGTATATGAGTACATATACAGTCTGCAGAGTAGCTTTTTGGATAAATAATGAGGTCTAATGCCTAGCAAACCATTAAATCAGTGATGATGGTTATCATTAATATTAATGAAAATGATCATTAATATTTATGATTTTAGGCATTTAATGTACAGTAATTATTTTCATAAGTAATATAATAGGTCTCTTGCCTGAATACACAGTCTTCCATTGATATTAGAATTAATATACTCTGAAAAATAACCTTGCTAATCAGTTATCATAACAAATGTAGTATGATAAAATGTTTTAGCTAATTGAGTCTCCCTCTCCAAAATGACAATCTCTATATTTAAAAAGGACCATTTGCATATATTTTATACATTGCCTTCCTCCACTAAAATAACAATTGGATTCAATTTCTTTTATTGATCATTAAATGTTGATATAGTCAGATTTTCTCTAACACTTGAAATGGACTTGCAATAAAATAAAACTATATTTTAACTGGAAAGAAAATCTTTCCAAATTCTCATTTTGACAAATATGTATAATTGAAATTGAAACATGAGGTTCTTTCACATCTGTGGTTATTAGAGTCCAGATCAGATCTCAATTTATAAACTTTGAAACTCTCCATGTCTTAAAACATTTCAAATAGATATTTAAACAGGGGATCTGGCTTCTTTTAAAATTAATCTCCTTTAAGCATCATTTTCCATATAACTCTGTAATTCAACAGAAGGTATTTCTACCATTAATGACAAGTAACTTTGTAATTCTGAAGTACACACAATGGAATATAGTAAAAAGGTGATTAGATAAAAATATATCCATAAATGGGCACTTTTCCAGTAACTTGAATAAATATTCCAGCAGAAATTCCCAATAGTTGGAAATTTTCATTTTTCCTATTAATTACAATCTATCTTAAGATGTTGATTTTTAAGTCCTTTTACTGAATTTCTTGGTTTCTTCTATGAGGCTTCAGAACCTTTTGAGAAAATGCATTATGGAATGGCAAACAGAATTATCTTCCATTAAATGATTTCGTTTCCCATTTCTCTCAGTGTGGAAAGAACTACGCAAAGCTGTGTTTTTCACCCTATAGACTGCATATTTCAAGAATTTATTAGGAGTTTTTGAGTAGTAGATAGGATGTTTTAAAGTACTATTTTTCAAGAACTCTTTGTATCTTTCCATTTAAAGCCTCTTTTCCAGTTTTATTACAAATAAAATAAATATTCTTTAATACTTTGATTTACAACATTGGTGATGATTTCTTCCTGCATGGCTGTCTACATCATGTAGTTTATCTATGGTGTGTATGTTGTATATTCCTCACTCAGTGTTGAGGCAAAATAAACAAATGAATACTTACAACAAGGTTTTAATCTTTGAGGAATTATTATAAAATAAGTGAAAAATCTAACCATGCCACCTAACATGATATTTAAAGTCTAGGAGGTACTTTTTGCCCTGTACCACAGAAAAGGAGAAAATAGAATCAAACTGTGAAATGAGAGAGGAAGAGAATACAGTAAATAATCAAGTGCCCCTTCCTGAGTCATAGGAGGTAGTTTTAGGTAAATAATAACAGGTGACAACTAGATAAGAAAGTTAATACTATTGTTTAGATTAAAATCTTTAAGTTTGTTCATTGTGTCCTTACTATTATCACATTTGTAGATATGAGCAATTTTCAAGTAGCTTTCATATTAGTTACCCACTTGATTTTCAGCACCATGGTAGAAAATGGAGAAGCCAAATGTTGCCATACCTAATTTAGATTCTTGTAGAATATATAAATGATTTGCTCAAGATCATGTAACAAAGAAAGGACAAGTATCAAAGAAAGGACAGGTGTTTTCACTCTCTCTAGGCCAATGACCCTTCTTCTGTGCCAGTGGTTTTAATTTTTTTTTTTTGCAGGAGCAGAATATTTGTTTCTGCAAAGCTCAGCATTGATCCCCAATACATACATACGTACATGCATGCATGCATACACTCTTTTTTAATGGTTAAGATGAGCTTCTCTGGGTGAAAAGTGGAGGCAGTCTAAGAACACCACTCACTAAAGAGTCTTTAGCATCACTTCCTAAAGCCACACTGCACTATTCTCATGGATGTTCACTTAGACCCTGCTTTAATTCTTCCAGAACTCATCTCTTTTTAGGCAGCTCTTTGCATTTTGGACAGCAGTAATATTTTGGAATTCTTCCCTATATGAAGCAGAACTCTGTCCTCATTTAAGTTTCACCCAGTTTGAGTTTGAATCAGTTCACATCTCTTTGTCAACTTTGGTGACCAGCTATTCCTAGGGACCAGCTCTGCCTCTTTGTCATATCGATTACTATTTAAGTGAGTCTCACCAACTCTGGGTTTATCATTTGCTAATCTAAATGCAACATTCTGCATTTTCCCCTAATAAATTCAGTATTCTATAAAAAGATTATAGGCTTGAAAGGAACTTTGAAATATTTAGATAGACACAGAGAAAGAGAGAGAATCAGGAGCTGTAATGAAATGGAAGAGTGTCATCAGCAAGCCACATTTCCATATCTGTGAGATGATATGGGATGATGTGAAGGACCTTGAAAGTCAGGCTGAAGAGTTCCAACCAGATGAAGTGCACTCTAAGCCAGCTGTTGTGGGTTCTTTATCACTTGCTAAAGATGTCATTCTGGCAGGGCAATGCAGGATAATGTATAAAGTGGCAGAGTAGAGAAAAATGGCAGTTTATCCTCCTACTCCTGTTAGGAGACAAAGAATATTTACTTGGTCCAGGGCTATAAAAAGTGGAGATGAAAGTATGATTCTGAAAGATGCTCTGTATAAGGATTTGTTATAACTTGTTACTAAATTGCATAAGGGAGAGTTGATAGTGAGAAATCAGGAAAAATAGGAAAGATGTGCAGCAATTCAGTTTGCGGGGAAGATGTGGAGTTCTGTTTGGAAACTGCTATATTTGAGGTATATAGAAATAGTAGTCGTGTCCATAGTATGTTAGCTGAATTCATGGTTATGTGTAATCATCTAAGAGAGTGAAAGTTTAGGGAAAAGAAGAGACCAGGAGAATACCCTAGAATTGGTGACAAAGCAAGAGAAGGTGGCATTAATTTTAGAATAATTGCATTGCTTTTTCTTACATTTTTATAAGTATTTACTGTATTTTTATAAGTGCTGCTATGCTGACTTGGTTGTATACTAATTTCAAAGAGCAATCACCAGGAATTCCACGTTGCCCAAGCAGTGGGAGCTGGCCAGGTCAGGTGAATATTGATGGAATCCAAGGTGCTAGTCAATATAGAGAAGAACTTCCAAACATGATCACTGCCCACAAAGCTTTCTTGCCTTTAGCCTCTAGCTATGCACTTTGGTATATTAGACTAGGTTTCTCTGCCTTTCATTTGTCATAAAAGTTATGTGACAGTTAATCAATATTTGAATTGATCCTTTGGGATTATCCTTTTAAATAATTGATTCCTAAGATATTCTTGTGGTTATGTTTTCCTACTCTTTTTATTTAGTTTGAATTTTAAAAACAGAACTCTTACAGGTGAAAATTACTTAATGCTAAGGAATGCCTTTGATAAAATAAGTGAAAAAACAAACCGTGCCATCTAGCATAATTTTTAAAGTCTAGGAGATACTTTTTGCCCTGTATAATAAAATTATCTAGAATTGTCACTTGCTGAGATAGATTTGGGCTTCTGCCACAAATCTTTACCATGGTTCTCTGCCTGGAACAGCATGGGTGTTGAGGAAGCAGCTGTGTGGAGACATTTACTGTGTGAAAGGATAGAAAATCCATGTGCCCACCACTTCATTGAGGGAGGCACCATTGCTTAGCAGTTTATCCCATTACTAAAAACAGGCTGTGCTAATATCCTCACATTCAGCTGCTGACCAGCAATGGGGCCTCGGCTTTAATTGGGAGCATACGATGACTCCAGCTGGCAGGTGACACCTTTGGCAATGCGCCCTGGCAGCTCAACAAAGGATTTTCAGATATCAAAGCAAGGGGGAAAGAGCTCTGTCTTTATAAGGAAAGCGGTTTGACTATTGATGCATTTTGCTTCCATAAGAATTATTGCTTCTAACTTGCTGATGGAAAGGGCAAATTAAGAGACTGAAATTAAATTAGTTCAGAGAATATGTAAACTGTTATTTCAAAGTGATAAGTAAGTGGTAAGTTACAGAAAATTTAATTTTGTGTTTAAAAAAGGTAACCAATTTGAACATAGTTGAAGATGAGAAAAACCTTTGTTTCTTTGTAAGATCCAATCTGAAAACACAAACCAGTCAGGATTTAGATTTGTTAGGTTATAAAAAATTTGAATCATACAATTTTATTGCAGAAGGGGACCTTAGAAGGTGTTTGGTAAGATATAATTTCACCATATGGAAAAACTGTGGGGCAGAGAGATCATTATCTGACCAAAGTCTTGCAACGCATAAGTGGCAAGTTAAGAACATTTTGGGTCTCTTAACTATGATCACAGTGTTTATTATTTTTAATCTTGCTAAAGATCAGGGACTTTCAGGAAAACTGGGCAATTGTCCTGGTCTATTCATTGGCTCTTGCGGTGGTTTGGAGCTATGTACCCTAGAAAAACATGTTCTTGAACTTAATCCATTCCTGTGGGTGTGAACTCTTGTAAGTAGGAACTTTTGATGAGGTTACTTCAGTTAGAGTGTGGCCCCACAGATGCAGTATGGGTCTTAATCTTATTATTGAAGGCCTTATAGAGAAGGCCACAGAGAGAGAAAAAGCCAGAGGAAGCAGCAGAAGCTGAAAGTCAACAGAAGTCAAAAGAGAAGGGAGAGTTCAGAAGAGGCTGCCATGTTCATTGTCATATTACAGAGGAATCAAGGGCAAAGTATGATTGGCAGCTAGCCCCAGAACACCAGTCTTTGGGAAGGAAGCATCGGCTGATGATATCTTGATTTGGACTTCTGTCTTCAAAACTGTCAGCCAATAAATTCCTGTTGTTTAAGCCAACCCATTGCATGGTATTTAGTTTGGCAGTCAGGAGAACTATAACCCTGGAAAGTGGGGTGCTGCTATTGCAAATACCTAAAATGTGGAGATGGCTTTGGAATTGGGTAATGGATAGAGGCTGGAAGAATTGTGAGGTGCTTGATAGAAAAATTTTAGATTGCTTTGAAGAGACTGTTGGTAGAAATGGAGATGCAAAAGGTACTTCTGATGAGGCCTTAGAAAGAAAGAATGAATGTATTACTGGAAACTGTAGAAAAGGCAGTCCTTGTTTTAAAGTGGCAGAGAACTTGGCAAATTGAATTTTGATGTTGAATGGAAGGCAGAACTTGAAAGTGATGAACTTGGATATTTTTAGCTGAAGAGATTTCCAAGCTAAGTGTGGAAGGTGCAGCCTGGTTTCTCCTTGCAGCTTATATTGAAATGAGAGAGGAAAGGGATAAACTGAGAGATGAACTCTTAAGCACCAGGAAACCAGAAATTGATAGTTTGGAAAATTCTGAGCCTCTCCAGACAGTGTGTTCTGAGAATAGAGCCAGAAACAGCTGTTTTGAGGAATCCCCATTGCCTTCAGAAAGTGAGTCCCCAGAGAAAAGGGCTTCAAGTAAGGATGTAACTGAACATGGATCCAGTCAGCCATTTCAGTGGAAGTCAGGATTGGAAATGCAGCTGTGCAGGGACAATCTGTGGATCGTTCTATTGTCTGATAGTTTGGACACATAGGAACCACATGCATGGCCAACAAGGTTTTGGGGAAATTTATATGAACAGAACAACTGTCAGCCTGGAGTAAAGGGACAGAGAAGGGATGAATTGAAGGAAGAATGGCTACAAGGGCAGAACCGTGGAAAACAAGGTTAGGACCTAAGAGATCTCTTCAGGGCAAAGAGGCAAGTCTACCATGTGTGTGGAAAGGGAAGGTTCACCCTGCATTGGGAAGGGGCAGGCCTTGGGCCCATTGTTCAAGGAGAGTGCTGCCACCCCAGTGCTCAGAGAGGGGGTTGCCTGTGTCCTAGCATTTATGGAGAGACTAGCCACCATCCCAATGCTAATCCTGAGTGAATAGAGCCTTCACCCCAGTGTCCAGTGAGAGTATGGCCTGTGCAAGTGTTTGAAAGTGCTACAAACACATTAGGACTGGAGGTCAAAACCCTGATCTAGAGCCACCTCTCAGATCTTGAAATCTAATGGAGTATGCCCTGTTGAGTTTTGGAGTTGTTTGGGACCTATGGTCCCTGTTTTCCTCCCAGTTTCTCCCTTCTTGAATGTGAATGCTTATTCCCTTCTGGAATGGGAATGCCTGTCCCTTCGTGGTGTATTGGAAGCAGATAACTTGTTTTCTAGGTTTCACAGGTACACAGACAGGGGAATTGTGCCCCTGTATAGAATACACCTACTCCAATCTTTACCTAGTATTGTTAAATGAATTAAGGCTTTTGGGATGTTGTGATGGAATGAGTGTATTTTGCATACAGGAAGAACATGCCTCCTTGGGATCCAGAGGGCAGACTATGTTGGTTGGGAACTATGTACCTCAGAAAACATAATCCATTTCTGTGGGTACAAACTCTTATAACAGGACCTTTTGATGAGGTTGCTTCAGTTAAGGTGTGGGCCAATTGCCTAAGATACCTCTTAATCCTATTCCTGAAGACCTTGTAGGAAAGGCCACGGAGAGGAAAAAAAGCCAGAGGGAGCAGCCAGAGGCTGAAAGTCAATGGAACCCAGAAGGAAAGGGAAAGGCCAGGAGAGGCACCATGTGCATTGTCATGTGGCAGAGGAGCCCAGGACCAAGGATAACTATCGGCCAGCCCCCCAAAACCAGTATTTGGAAAGAAAGCATTGCCTTGATAACACATTGATTTGGACTTCTGTCTTCAAAACTGTGAGCCAATAAATTACCATTGTTTAAGCCAACCTGTTGCATGGTATTTGCTTTGGTAGCCCGGAGAGCAAAAGCATTTTTCATATATACTGAAATAATCATCTGCTAATTGTCAGTCACATCTGCAGTTCCATCTCTTATTTCTACATATAAACAGATTACCTTGAAAGAAATAGTCAGATATTTAGTACAAGAATACTCAAATGTACTTATTTTTCATACTAATCTACTGCTTACTTTTTAAATACTATTTTAGCTCACCTGCCACAGCAAATATTTTAATCTATTCTAAACCCTTGATCCTAGATTGTGCTTGTTCTTATAACAAAAATTGGGAATGACTGTTCACATTACAAAAAGATTTAGGATAGTATCCTCTATATAGAAAATCCTCCATTAACATGGGTAGTGTTCTTTATTTGCATTTTTGCAGGAAGAAACTATGTTTAATAAAAAGTAGTGTTTATTATAAGCTAATTTTATAGGAACCAAAAAAAAGACGTATTCCTATGGACCTTTTTTAGAGAGATGTTCTTAAGTGCCAAAATGATTTATATTTGCAAAAAGTCATATAAGCTCATCACATTCTAATATGCCTCATGAAAGAGACTAGAAATTGAACTGGGTTGGGAGTGGATGTGCAGATTGGCTGGCTCATCAATCATCCAACTCCACCAGTGCAGTGCTTCTCAAGCTAGCTGTGGCAAAGGCTAGATTTTTGGTTGCTTTTTAAAATTTTACTTCCTATCAATCCAATAACATGGTTATACCGTGTATGTCTAGTATGTAGCTTACTTCACACTCTCAGTATGGACTTTGACTTTATCAAAACTGGCCTATACCCTATGCCTTGACATGAATACACTGATCACATGCTTGGATGTTGTGGCAACTTCAACTTGTTCTAAACTTGTCTCGGTACTTACTGTTAATTCCTGTGCTTAGCTCACTGCACACCCCTAACCAAACAGTTGCTCTGGTCCATGCACCACATTTTAATTAATGCTGTTCTACTGAGACTTCCTGTACTACAAAAGCAGAAAACTAAAATTGATACTTCCCAAGGTTGCTTGCAGTTAGGTTTCTTGATGGGATTTAGGGCATGGATTCTGAGATGAGGTCTGTAAGGAGAGTCAGAAGTACTAATTTCACAGGGCATTTTTGTGGCTGAGATGTCATAGCATCCTACATCCAAAGCAGTAGTGTGTTTCTGAGGATTGGGTGTTGTTCTAAAAGCTTGGCCTAGAGACTTTTCTTACAGCCTTTCCAATTATTTTGTAAACCACCTAATACCTAGTGATCAGTTCCATTCTGTGTGATCATTTTCTATCGTCTTTAAGGCATAGGACTATATTGGCAAAAATGCAATTGCCCACTCCAAGTATTGGATGGCTTATATTAATGTTTGGTGGAGTGGGCTCTAGATCAATGCTTCTCAAACTGCAGTATGCCTATGGATCATCTGGGGATGTTACTAAACTAAAGATTATGATTCGGTAGTGTAGAGTAGGGATCTGAAATTCTGTATGTCCAACAAGCTCCCAGTTAATGTTGATGTTGATGGTCCATAGAACAAATTTTGAGCAGTAAAACTCTATGCTAGACAAAACTTCCTGGAACAACTCTCATCTCCAGAACCACACTGAAAAGTTAAGCTTCAATAAGATGATGAGAAAATATTCTGATCATTTTTATTATCTTCCCTGGATTCAAAACAACAATGTACCTATGACAACATCCGGTCATAACTTCTGTTTTCTTTTTTTAATAAAAATTTTTAAGTATACCATTCATACATGAACATATGTAAACAATAAGTGTATAGTGAAAGTTGTGAAAATATAAAACAAACATGTATTTCATCATACAAGGCTCCCGTACATTGCCCCACCACCAACACCTTGCATTATTGTGAAACATTTGTTACAAACTATGAAAGAGCATCATCAAAATATTACTAACTATAGCCCATAACTTACATTTTAGTGTATTTTCCCCCCACCTTCCTGATTGCTAACAGCATATATATATTAGTATTATATATTTGTTATCATTCATGAGAGAACGTTCTCATTTTAGTCCTGTGTATTAGTCAGCCAAAAGTGGTGCTGATACAAAGTACCAGAAATCTGTTAGCGTTTATAAAGTGTGTTTATTTGGGGTAGAAGCTTACAGTTACTGGGCCATAAAGCGTAAGTTACTTCCCTCACCGAAGTCTGTTGCCACGTGTTGGAGCAAGATGGCTCCCGACATCTGCCAAGGGTTCAGCTTTCCTCTTCCTCTTAAAGCTCCATGTTCCTAGCTTCTTCCAATATCAGATATAGGCTAGAATAAGTCTTGTCTCACTCCCCGGGCTCATTTCTCTCTGGGCTCAGCTGTTCTGGCTATCCACAAGTCCAGCTGTAGACTATCAGGTGAACAGCTCATCTCTCTTCCCGGGGCCTCTGCCGTGTCTAAGGAGCTGTCTCTATCCCTCTGCATTCTTCTCCTGTGTGTTTACTTCCCTGGGCTCCAGCTCAAAACTCCTACCTCCCTTCTCTGTGGTGTAGTTTCTCTGTGAGTCCCCACCTGCCAAGGGGGTGGGGACTCAACATCCTACTGATGTGGTCCAGTCAAAGCCTAATTATTAGTTAATCAAGTAAAAGTGAAACCTTTGACTCCAATATAATCTAATATGCCCAGAGGAACAAACCAGTTAACAAACATAATCCAATATCTATTTTTGGAATTCATAAACAATATCAAACTGCTACATCCTGTTAACCACAGTCCATATTCTACCACTGGATTCCTTGTGTTATACAGCCCCATGCTTTGTATAATCCGTTCAAAGTGTATACTCAGTGACTCTCATTTTCATCACAGTGTTGTGCTGTCATTACCTCAATTTTAGAATGTTTTCATTACTCTGAAAGGAAAACTCCCATACCCCTTATGCCTCCTATTGTTGTCCCTTAGAATTATAATATCTTCTTGCCATTGCTGCAAAATATTACAATATTACTGTTAACTATTGTCCTTAAGTTACATTAATTGTAATTTTTTTCTTTATTCTGTTTTTTACCTTATTAAAAACAAAAAGGAGCAAAGCTTTTTTAAAAATATGTCTATCTACCTACCTACCTATGAGGAGATATTAAACAAATTGGGTTCTAAGCAAAATAACATCAAACAAGGGACTTACAGGTATCACTTTTTCACCACCTCGGTGTGCCCACCTATTTATAAGGGACATATATTTCTTGTCAATAGTTTATTACATCATATTTTCAATTTATTGATTTAATCTGCTTCCCATTAAAAGGAACAGTAGTCACATGGCTCTGTTTAGGGGATGGGTACCTCAGGTCAAATTAGAGACTTTTCCTGAGGATCATTCATACCACCTAGATCCTGAGAGAGTTTTCCTCAGAGAGGCAGCGAAGATGGGAGATGGGAGAAACAATTTGGAATTGATTCCGGGTGGCAAATAATGTCGGCAAAGGTGAAGGTATAGAATTGAGTTACTTTACTATAGAGACAATGAAGAGAGTGGGCAGAATTACAGTCTCCCAGGGAGGAGAAGTGAGAGATAATTTTGCAAAGTGAAGACCTGAGAAAGGACGATGGAAGTAGTGACAGATATGGAGAGCCTTGTTTTGCCAGATGGAGAAGTTTGGATTTGATCTTGAGAAAATGAGGATCTTGGGAAGTTTTTATTTAAGAAACTAAAGAATGATAGTACTATCTTGGGAAATTATTTGGCAACTTTCAGAAGGAAGATATGTTTTCACAAATAGGATCGTCACTATGGGCTACAGAAGTAATTTTAGGAAAAAGGATTTGGAGCAGCACTCTATTTTTGTGCAGTATACACTGAATTAACAAAAATAAAATAAAATGAAATTTATAGTTTAACAGTTTTAGCCTTAACATGAAATACAAAATATTAAATATATTTATTGTATATCAGAGTTTAAAAGCTACAGTTGGACATTCCTCATCTTCCAGCAATCCAGGCAGCACAGCTCAGATGCAAGAAGTTAAGTTCCACATTGGATGGGTGCAGTAGTTTTGCTGACTTAAAAGTCTCATGACCCTCAGGAGCTGGTATCTCTTGAAATGATCCCATAGGCATAACTTCCTAGTCCCAGTAAGAGAGAGCCCTGTTCCAAGAGTCTCCGCATGCAGGGAAGCCCAAAGTTTTACCTGCCTCTCATGTATTTTATAGTTTTTCCAGTGCAAATGTAATTTATTCAAAGGCATCATTATCTTTCATAAATGATATGACTTCGTAATAAAGTGGACATTCTAACTTTCATCAAGTTAGCAAGGTATCTGTGATTAGGGACAGGTAACTGGAGGTCCCAGTTCTCTATGAAATATTAAAAGGGATTATCAGTCCTTGAGATGTATCTAAGAGGGAATGTATCTTAACAGGAAACAAAATATGGAGAATTGTTTTGTCTGATATTCATGAATAAACTCATATGCATTAGAGCCGAAGTTGGCTCCCCACAGATGAAATTTTTCCCTTTGGTTAGCAATGTACTTAATGCATCATTGTTTTAGTTTTCTGGCTAATAAAACAAATATGATACAATGAGTTGGCTTCAACAACCAGAAATTATTGGCTCACAGTTTTGATGCTAAGTAAAAGTCCAAAATCAAGGCATCAGCAAGGTGTTGCGTTCCCTCCAAAGACTGTGCATTCCAGGGCTGACTGCCACAATTCTTTATACTTGGCTTTTCTGTGACATGATAATGCACATGGTGGCATCTTCTTTCTCAATGCTTTCCATTGACTTCCAGCTCTTGCTGTTCCCAGTGGTTTCCTCTCCATCTGACTTTCACTCTGCTTATAAAAGACTCCAGGAATCCAGATCAAAGGCCAACCTGATTCAGTCTGGCCACATCTTAACTAAGTAACATCTTGAAGAGGTCTTATTTACAATGGGTCTACACTCACCAGAATGTGGACCAAGACCAAGAACATGTCCAAACTGGAGTGTACAAGTCAATCCACCATAATCATTAATACTCAATACATAATATTTGAGTATAACTGGGATTTTGGTCCTCTCTGTTGTTCTCATGAAACAGAGCTGACTCTCAGAGCCCTTTTATCACTGCTTTCAGATGATTCTTCACAGACCTCTCAATTCCCACAAATTGACATTGATGCTTTGAGTTCTAATTGTCTCCAGGAATGCAATTTTAGTGCACATGACAGTAGGATTAAAAAATATTGAATCTGAGTTCAAATGGACCAGTCTCTATGTTTGGTTACCACAGTTAAATGTAATACCTGAATGATGACATAAAATTATCAGTGCATTGTCCCAGTGGACCAGTTGTCTCTGCCATGGCAGCAGGCTGCCTCTGTCTTATAAACATGCAGTGTTGGTCATTGGGAATGCACAAAAGTTCAACTAAGACTCAAACCAAATCCATCCAATTCCAGGAAAGCTCCTCAAGTGAATACTTTCTTCATCATTGGCATCCATCATATCTTCATTTTTGTATGTAGGCATTATAATTTAGAATCTAGCATCCTCCTAATTCAAAAAGAAGGAATGGATAGATAAGAATTTGAACATAAATACTGATGAAATAATTATTAGATATATACCTAAAGACATCTCTAAGGTAATTGTAGCTATCAATAGACTTATTTATATTTGAATGATTGTATAGAATATACATATGTATACTGTGTGTATTAAAGTATGGGCTAGAAAAGTTGATGTATTTGAATAAGCACGCATTATATTTTTAACTCATAGCTAAAGTTTAAAAACAATGTTTTAAAATACTTAGGCATATATTAAATTATGTTTTCTAATCAAAACAATATTATATTAAGTTAGCCAGGTACATTTATTTAAATCACTAAACAGAATGGAAATTAGCATATGTTAACAGTTCTTGGTTCCCCATTTTCTAAATTAAAACAAATCTGGACTGAGCAAAAGGAACAATATGGTAAATTTAGTTTCAGCTAATTTTGTTTAATCCCCTTTGTTTTCTATTTCTTATGAATCATTTAACAACTGTTACAAAATAGGAGGGAATGCAAATGTTAGTTTTGAGTCTAACTGCCTTTGCACATCGTAAATGTTGATATATTTTCAATGAAATTAGAATTGCACCTCCAAGTAGAAATAAAAATGTTTAATCTGATTTCACTCTGGAGTGCAGAAGACAAAGTTCATAATTGCCGGTGCATCTGTGCTGAGAATATCAATGCTCTTTTGCAGCTTTTGCCAGCAAGAGAAGCTGCCAATGACCTTCCAGTCCTGTGTCATCACCAAAGAGTGTCAAGTGTCTGAATGGTCAGAGTGGAGTCCATGCTCAAAAACATGCCACGATATGGCATCCTCTAAAGGCATTCGTGTAAGGGCACGGACCATCAGGCAGTTTCCTATTAGCAGCGAAAAGGAGTGCCCAGAACTGGAGGAAAGAGAACCCTGCGTGTCTGTGGGAGATGGAGTTGCACCTTGTGCCACGTGAGTAAATAAAGAAAGAACTGCAGCCACTGCTGCAGCCTTTGCCCCAATGGCATGTTCGTTTAGCTGTTTTATTTCAACTGATCAGTAATGTTAAGAAATAATGATTTTAGCACATGCTAAGTAGAAAAATAAAATATCTCTTTACAAACTTTATCCTAAAAGAAATTCTGATTTTAAAAGAAGAAAAGTATCTTTTACAAGTGTTACTTCCAAATATCCAGGAAAGCTAGCTTTTTTTTTTTTTTAGATTGTTTTTTATAATTTTTTTTTTTTTTTAAGATTTTATTTATTTATTCATTTATCCCCCCCTTGCTGCTTGTGCTCGCTGGATCAGCTAACCACGCCGTGCGGGCGGGCTTGCCTTCACCAGGAGGCCCCGGGAACGGGAACCGAACCCGGGGCCTCCCATATGGTAAACGGGAGCCCTACTGATTGAGCCACAGCCGCTTCCCGAAAGCTAGCTTTTTTAGCTGCAATTCTGTGCTTATACATTTTCTGTAATAGAGTTTGGCAAATTTTTTCTTTAAAGGTCCAGATACTGAATATAGTGAATATATGCAGACCATATATATCTCTGTTACAGTGACTCAACTCTGCCACTATAGCTGTAGACAATACATATACAAATGAGTATGGCCGAGTTCTAATAAAACTTTATTTACAGGGGCAGGTGAATTTGGCCCTTTGGTCATAGTTTGCCAATCCTCATTCTAAAAGGTAAAATAAACTTTCAAAATATGGATTCCTGTTTTACAATGAACAAAAGTCAAAGTACTGTACATAACAAATCCTATTCATTAAATAAAATATTGCATCAAAATATTGAGATTTAAAGCTCCTCGAGGACAAGGATTGTGCTTATTAAACTTTTTTACTTTTTTATTGCCAGTACTTATTACTGGGCCTGGCACACAGTAAGCACCCAATAAATGTTCATTGAAGTCAGGTGAAATAAGACTAGTTCTGAAATTTTTGGCAATGTAACAGTATTCTTTTTGTCCTTGAAAACTTTCAATTCCCAGATATTGCTGTGAACTGTCTTGCCAATAACACTATTTTAGCTTAGTCAGAATACAGAATATTTCTAAAGAAACTTAGAGACCCTTAGTTTCTCAATATTCAAATATTCATAAGCTCAAATACTCAAATATTCATAAGCTCCCTTGAGAGCTTCTCTGTGATATTCCAAACATTTAAAGATTATTTGTACATCATGAACTTCATAAATCAGCAAGCAAGAAAAATACTGCTGCTAATAATAACAACAATACAAAAAACAGTGATGATATATATGAGCGCTTCAATTCAATAGCATTTTGGAATCAACCATTCTCCCCTGATGTAAAAAATGACTGAAAAACCCAGTTTCCTTCCTAACGTCTTTTCCTGTCCCATTGGCTTACGTGTTTTTTTCAACACATTAGGCCTGAGGAAAATGCCAAGATTTCCAATTACAGCGTTTTCTCTCTTGTGGGTTTCCTCTATTCTCATCTCGTGTTAGGTGCTTTATTCTTTATCTTATGAGATATCCAAACACCATTAAAAAAAATCAATTAAACGTCCCTGAATCTCTTGCCCTGTCCCCCTTTTTTAGGGTAGCATTTTTTTTAGCATGTATAACAATTTACCTTTATCACTGAACAGCGACTCTTCATAGGACTCCTTGGGATGAGCTATATTGGGACTCCATTCTATAAAACAATAAAGTTTTCATTTCACTCTACCAACTGATAAGACCATTAGTTTTTCTTTCTTTTCCCATCCCCGGCATCAATTATCCATGTTTCTGAAGTAGCACTGAGTGGTGCATTTCCTTTATAAACAAATGTCAAGAGTGTTGTTCCTTGCTGACCCAGTCCTGCAACTCTGCAAAGGCAGGAATCCCCATTCATAAAATTGAAAAATGGGCATGAAGATCAGCTTTACTATCATAAAACTTTACCACTGACAGAGTGAAGCATCTTAGTTCAGACATGTGAGGGCCAGTTTAACCTTTTTGTCTAATTGAGTTGAACATGAGAACATCCATTTTTACTGATGTTGGCTGTTACTCTGATTACTAAGGAAGCATCTTGGTAAAAGTGACACCAAGTGCTCCGTGAGCCATTTTCTTTGTGCTTTTAGAATTTCCATTTTCCTTGAGGTGGGCAAATACATTCATGTTCTATCTTCAGTGGCATCAGGAAGTGGTTCCCGGGCTATCTCCCGAAAGCATGTGTTAGACTGACAATCCCTTGACCTTTCTTTCATGTCATAATCTTGATTGGAGCTTTAATTTAGAATCACAGATCTTCTTTCCTGTACTTCACTGATTAGAAATGTCAGCACTTTTCATTATACATCGGCACTCATCAGGGATGCTCAGTGCCACCAAATAAAAACATTCTTGTTTTTGGCAATAAAGAGAAAACTCTGAATTGCTCTGTTATATATTTTTTAATCATAATACACAATTATAATTATTATACAGAATAAAGAAGCAATATTTGTAGATTTTTATTAAAGGTAAAACAAGTATTTGGATTCATCATGGCTTAGAATATTTTCCATTCTTGGATTCAATCCTCCTTTATTTATATTCATCAAGAAAGGGCAAACATGGGTTTAGTTTAATAGAACATAAAATTTCATGTTTCCAGCATTATCCTCTCTTTTCATAAAATATTTATGAGTAAATTCCATTTATTGCAATTAAAACAGGAGTGGCCTAAATTTAACCCCTTATAAGTGGAGCACTGATGAGGATGAAAGAAAAGGAATTGAAACTGAATCTGCACCATAGATTGATTACAGGGAAAAGTCATTTTTAGATTAATATTACTAAGGAAATACATTAGGAGGGAGTGGAAAAAAAAGTTTTATTAATAAAATATGGTTGTTGCTGTTGTTTTCCTTAGGTATGGCTGGAGAACTACTGAGTGGACTGAGTGCCGTGTGGATCCTTTACTCAGTCAGCAGGACAAGAGGCGGGGTAACCAGACAGCCCTCTGTGGAGGAGGCGTCCAGACTCGGGAGATGTACTGTGTGCAGGCCAACGAAAACCTGCCCTTGCACTTAAACACCCGCAAGGACACAGAAGGTAAATTTTGGTTTTGCCCTTACTCATGGGGATAAGCGTGCAATCACATTGGAAGGATGTATGCGACCCTTTGGAGTAGGAAGGGCCTTACTTCTGTCCACATTATGTTGATATCCACTATTGTGAACAGTAATCCAAATTATGGACATAAATGTTTAATACAACTCCTGTTCTGCTGACAAGCTTTTTAAAAAAATTTTCTGTATTAAATGCTGTCATGACCCAACCTCTGAGTCACAATGTAGCAGAAGTAATGAGTTATAAAAATAGAATAAAAAGTCATATTTTATGATTGCATGATGCATATACAATGCAAGTATATATTTTAAGATACAAATTTTCTTTTATAAATAAAACGTTTTTTGTTAAAAAATCTCATTTTGCTTAAAATGTGCTTGAAAAATAAGTTAATTATGGCATGACATAAATGTGTTTGTAAACAAATGATATAAATACAAAAAAAAACCAGTAAGTTTATAGTAAAATAAGTCATTGATATAATGTGCTACAAACCAAAGCACCATAATTCCAACTCTTAAATTAGGCAAAATTAAAGTGAAATATTTAGTTCATTTTACTATTGATACTGACAAAAAGAATCAGATGAGCTATGTTTTAATTTGCCAAGAGTATTGATGCAAAAAAAAAATACCAGAAATGAGTTGGTTTTTATAATAGGAACTTATTAGGGTAAAAGCTTACAGTTCTAAGGCTATGAAAATGTCTAAATCAAGGTATCATCAGAGATGCTGTGGTATGATGCCACATGGCACGCCACATGGCTAGGCAAAATGGCAGCTGATCACTGCCATGGTCCTACCTTCCCCTACACTTTTCCTTCTAGCTCAGCTGTGGGCAATCAGGCATCTGGCTTTTCTCTTCAGCTATAGCTCCTCCGTGGGCCTAGCCTCTCAGGCACCACTTTCCATGCCCATGTGCTCTGCTGATTCCAGTCTCCAGCCTCTCTCAGCCTCTCAAGGTTTCACTCAACCTCTCACTCAGCTGGAGCTGATCCTGGAGTCCTCTTTCACATGGCAGGGTAAAAATGACAGCTGACTTTCTCTCTGTGTGTCTCTCTGCATGTTTCTACCATTTATAAAGGATTCTCACCTTGGGTCATGCCTCACTGACATAGTCTAATCAAGGGCCACCAACTAAATCCAATCCAACAAAGGGTCCGACAATCTAATCAAAAGTGATTGAATCAAAGTTCCCTTAACTCAGGGGTTCTTAAAAGGTCCATGACCTTGAAATGAAATTCAGAAAAACAATATTCTTGTGGGGATGTGTTCGTGTGGGTGTGATATATTTACTAAATAATACACAGTATAATGTGGACTTAGTAAGGGGTCTGTGGTTTTCACCTAACTGGAAAAGAGGTCTATGGAACAAAAAGGTTAGGAAACTCTGCTTAACTGACTCTAACCAAAAAGGCCCCACATACAATAGGCTTACATGTACAGGTATGGGTTAAATTAAGAACATAATTTTCTGGGGTCCAAAAAAGGACTAAAACCTGGAAAGCTACATTCAAAGGCATGAAAGGCATGATTTTATTTTACTTTTAGGAAACCTTTTCCTAGTTTGGCAGACATATCTTAAAGTTGTTATTATTTTTTAAATACCTGTTGGGGATCAAATGCAATAAGTGTGCAAAAGAAAAAAGAATAAGTGAATCCAAGATGGCCATGGATGAAAGTATATATATATTATTATATATTAATATCACTCTGAAATCCTCATTATTACTTGGGTCAAGTTTATATGGAGTTAGTAACACCTCCAAATGAATATGAATATATTTAAATAATGCTACAAACAGACCCTCTTACACTCACTCTGTTGAGGGATAACAGGATTTCTATCACTAATCAATTAATCAGATATTGTTTGGTTATCAACAGTGTTCCAGAAATTTGCAAGATAGTGAAAACAGAAATACAAACAAAAATGTCATATTATTAAAGAGCTCATCATCATCATGAGGGCAGATAAACAAACCAAGATTTATAATACAATGTGATATGCATTATAACTGAGTTTTAGAATTACTGTAGTGGTATCATAGAAAGAGGAATTTTCATAGAGGTAGTGTGATTCTCTCATACACTCCATTACAGAGAAATGGGCCAGAAATGCAAGAGGAAGTTTCTTCCAGGCAGAGAGAAAAGCATGTATTAAGACATACCACTGAAGAACTGAAAAGCAAAAACAAGAGATAAGTCTCATCAATAAAGATGACCATGTTGTAATAGGCAAGTTTGGGCTAGGATACTATTTCCCAGGAAATATTTTGGTTGAAAAGGGAAATTAATAAAGATAAAGACCCTAGATGATAGAGCAGTTGAAAGACCGAAAAAGGAGAGGATTCAGGAAAGGAACTGAGCAAGAATGACCAGAGAAGAAAGGAAAGAGACAAGAGAAAGAGAGCTCCTCCCACCCCCCACCCCACCCCTAAAAAAGGAGTGGCCAGCATTTCACAGAGCTCATAGAAGACAAGCAATGGGGAAAAGTACTAAACTTTCAAAATTTAATAATTCTATGTCTGCTAACTTTACATAGCATGTCAATTCACTTAGGAATCTAGTCTAGGGATACATTTTACCTTTATGTAAAGGTACATATACATTTATGTATCTTAAGGATACTTTTATATATATTAAGTTGCAGGGAAGTGTCATAAAACATAAAATGTTAGTATATTAATATTTTTTTGCCACTTTAATGGCTGCATCTTTAACATTGCTTGGTAGATTTATGATAGCAGTCCTTTTAGAGTTGTACAATTTCATTGCTAGAGGTAGATCACATTTTACTTTCTTAATATCAATAATGTCCTAAAGGTTATTACTTTCAAAAGAGCCTTCAGAATTCTGAATTGCAGCTGGACATTTTTAAAATCATTTTTCTCAATCTTCCCCACACTCCCGCCAAACCACTGCAGAGCAACAAAAAAAGTCATCAAAAGAGAAGAGACAAAAAGAATATCATTATTAAGATGTATGTTGGACTAAAGTAATTGCCAGTGCAAAGGGCAGTGAGTATTGAGTTAATTAATTCACCTACAATTAATATTTATCATGAAAATATGTAACATGAATAACTTAGGGATCTGTGTCCTTTCATGTCAAATACTGACAGTAGTAATAAGCCTGTGAAGTCTTTGCAGGGTTTTAACTGATACTGTCGGTATCAGTCTTTGCAGATAGCTGATTTCCCCCTAAAAATTGTAGTTTTTGTCTCAACCTATGTGTGTTCCTCCCAGGAGCTTTTAACAATTCCCCTGACATAACTTATCCAGCATCCCAGCATCCCAGTGGTAACACTTAATGGCTATAAATAGCCACAAAGAACAATTAGACTGAGGGCAGTAAAGATTGCTCACAATCTCTTACTTCAATAAAGAAATTTATTTCAATAAAAGAAAAAAAAATCCTCTCAAAACAACTCCCCAATCAATCCTAATAAAAAGACACTAATATCAAGAAACCCTGACTCTGTAACCATTTGCAACCCACCTGAAAACAACTCTTATGTTACTTAATTTAAAGAAAAAATCTTTAAATTTTGTTCTTTTTGTAGAGTCACACTATGTGTTTTTCAGGGATGACTGTAACCAAGCTGTTAAAATGATCTTAACTCAAAAATAAAAATTCTTGATACAAAAATGCTGAAAACAAATGCTATGCAATTCTCCAGCTTCCTTTATTATCTTAGCACATCAAACTACACAGAGGGTAGGAAATGCCACCTAAGCACGAGGACAATAATTGCATTAGTCATTGGCATATTCACTACCATTCATTGATTCACACCTCACAAGCAAGGAAAATTATCTTCCTTGGAACTGATAGATTTAATGTCCAGAAAATTCATATGCATATTATTAAAATACAAGGTGCATAGTAAAATATTCATAACTTAGCATACTATCAGTATCAGTCGAATTATATTATTAAAATATTTACTAAGTAAATCCTATCTATGATAGGATCTATAGATAATAGGAAAATACCTCTACTTGGTATTGAAGTATCTACATTTTATTCGTGTACTGGCTATAGGTAAACTACTTAATACTGACAACCTTTCCCACACAACATTCAGGTGAGCAAAATCACAATCACTGCTTTAGAAATAAGATTTGATAAGTTCTTTACTGAGAAGATTTAGCAGTAAAACCCTTGACAATTTCTGTTCAGCTGGCTGATCAGAACTTCAGTAGGCGCTGAAGAATGTCTAGCTTATCCCGGTGTGAAATTTACCCTTATCAGAATATGACAGAAAGAGGTCTTGCCCATGGGAAGCTGATCTCTGTAAGTCCTAGAAAACTGATTAAAATGTTGCTCATCCTTGGATGCATGAGCATGAATTGAGTATTTTTAGGCTCAAAGTGAAATTAAAGTAGATTTTAGTTATCATAATGTCAATAAAGTCTTCCATTTGATAGAGATTGAACATGGTTTTAAATGAAGGAAACTGAAAGTATTGCTTGTAAAACACCATGAAGCTTACAGTGGCTTATCTTTTAGGAAGCTTAAACAATAACAATCCACTGAAGAAAACACATCAAATAATCCACATTAAGATCTGGATAACATTTGTGAGAGCTGGGATTGTTAAGGAAGAAAACCTAGAGAATACACCTCTATAATGGAATAGAATGATATATACCAGCAGAAAGGATTGGAATATCAATGGAAAGATGGCCAGATGGAAGGATGTTTTATCAGTGAAGGGATAGACAGAAGGATGGATAGAGACCTCATGTTTCCCCTGTTCTGCAAATATGGAGTGCAAAATAGTCACACCATCCCTAAATGGCAGGCAAATTATTTTCATTGTAATATGTTATCTATAATTTCTACGAACTAGACCACTTTTGTCAAAGCTATTTTTTAAAAAAAAGGAAGGCTATGTTTATGGTGCTATTTCCCTATTATTTCAGAAAGTAAATATTAGAGTACATTGAAGTCTAGTGCTGCCCCTTTCCTATCCATCACTATCGAGATAACGGGTAGGTAAGAAAATTACACATGGCATTTCAATCAGAAATGTGTATCGGGGAAACATGGGGCTGAAAGAGATTCTACATAGGTTTCCTGGTACAAACTTTAAACCATCTAAGAAAGATAGTGGTTTGCTTTTACTTTCTATTTTGCTAGAAATATATCAAAGCTGTCCCATGAAATATAAATGATTTCATGTTTCTTGACTTTCTACATCATTATATATATGTAAATAATAGAAAAACATAAAATATTTTTTAAAATTTGCTGACTTTTAAAAATCTTATTAGGCTACCGTAAATATATTAGATGAACAGAGATTAGTTATGAATACCTTTGTTTAGATAAATTAATACAATTATGAACATTGTTCATAATTTATCATATTTCTAAGCACACCATTTAGAAACTAAATCATACAATGGCTAAATTTTGGAAACCTAGAGTCTACACTAAGGAAATGGGATATAAACATCATTGTAATATAATTATAGAATAGTTAAAACATAGGGAATCCCTGAGGGAATCTGATCCTCCTTGGAAATAAGATCTCTGGATATTTTGTTGGAGAAAAGGGCTGTTACCCTCTGAAACCTCTCTGTGACCAATGGGTTACAAAATGAAAAGTGAGATACCAAGGTATTTCAGCCATTAGGATAGAAGCTAATAAAAATTCACATGCTGGGAATTAGATTAAGGTAGTTAGTGGTCTAACCCAGAGGTAACTTCAAATTTTTATTGAAAGAAGAGCTTAATGATGAGATGTCAGGATGTAGTCAACCAAAAAGACAAAATGAGGCAGCTTAGAGGTAATAATACGTAAACAAGAAAATAGTGCTTATCATAATACTTATGACTTAGGTGCTTAATAATTTGTTGTTTCATATGTTTATCATCTCCTGTAGAAAATGGTACAATTTTCTTTTAATTTGTCTGGAAATTATCCTTTAAAAGTTTCAAAAGTATCCCTCTTTATAACATTCTCTATTCTCAGCAAGTGGCTGAATTCAATCTCACCATGCCCTTTGCCTCTGAATAAATAACATTTATGACCCTGAATTGAAATAGAGGAAACATGATCTAGCTGTTACTAGTTGCTAGGTTAAATGAAGAGAGTCAGGATTCATATACTCTGTTCCATTTGTCCATTCAGTTAAGGAAACATTCTAATTTATTTCATTTCTTTTTTCTAATATTTTTAAAGTCTTTTGAATTTTCAGCTTAAGCCTGTGTTCTTAAGCCAGACAGATAATTTGGAAACCTGGTTTTACCCTTCTGTCTAGGCCTTATTTTCTTATGCATGTTAGTTAGCTTTATTTTCCCAGAAATATCTATTTATAAGTGACTTTTTTGTTCCATTCCCAGCAACATGGCAGATAGATAACCTAAGAATCATCCTTTACAAGACTCTTAGATATATGGGATATAATATTGCTTTTAAAGGCAAAACTGAGCTCTCAATTACCTGAATAATTCTCCCAAACAAACCAGGATGATTGAACTGATGCTCTCTCTAGCTGAAGCCCTTTGGTGGGGGTGGGACTGGGGAATGGTTGCTCATTATGGGGTGTTAGGGACTTGGGTCAAGACAATAAGGGACATGATACAGGACTTCTGGCCAGTGAGAAAGTATGAACAGAAAGACTGTGTTATTTCCGCAATCTATGTGAGATATAGGAGCAGTAAATGACTAGAGAAACTCATAGAGGGAGAAGATAAGGAAACAGGTTGGCCCCAACTTCAGCTCAGGGGAAAAATAAGCCTCTCCTAAGAATCCTGACCATAGGCCTATACTCATTTTAGTTTTAGGTTCAAATTTATAATACGTCCATGATTCCAAAAACCACAAAGCTGGGAAATTAATATGATACATGGTACTAGGTCAGTGCCTTGCAGAAGGAAAAGCAAAAACTACCCAGAGGGAAATACCTTAATTTAAACCACAAGATTTTCCACGAGAACCCCATATGCTAAAACTGATTAAATGTGCAAAATGATTAAAGGCATGGGAAATAATGAGTTGTAATGAAAAAGATCACATTTTGAAAAGAAAGAAATAAAAGTTCTAGAACTGAAATATGTCATTACTGGAAATAAACACCTAAATTGGTAGATTAGACAGACTGAAGTAAAGAGATAATTAGTGAACTGGAGACAAATTTAAGCATATCATTCAAAATGCAACACCAGGAATGAATTTGAGAATAACAGAAATGTAGAATTGAACAGAAAGGTCCAGAATTGAGAAAATCAAAAATAAGGAGAGAATTTTCCAGAAATAATAAAAGACAAGAATGTACAGAATCAGAAAATACAATTGCCAAGGAGGACTATAATATTTCCATACCTGAATGCAATGTAGTAGAATTTCAGCTCACCAAATACAAACTAATATTAAAAGGAACAAAGAGAAGGAAAAGATAAATTACAAAAGTATTAACAAATTAACAGTAAAGTTCTCAACAGCTACAAAAAAAAAAAAAAACCCAGAAAAACTAAAATGATATATTCCAAGTACTGAGGGAAAATAATTGTAAAATTAGAGTATTATTTTCCTAGTTACCTCTCATTTGAATGTATGGGCAAAATAAAAACAAAATGTTTACCTCTAATAGACCCTCACTGAAAGAACTAAAAGGTGTTGTTCATGAAGAAAGAAATTTAACCTAGAAAGAGTGTGAGTCAAGATGTGCAAAGAGTTTGGTAATTACCTGGAGAATTTAAATAAGCATAGATATGTTTGAAGCAATACTACTAATTTCAATAGCTGAAACGCTGTGCAATTAATTAATGAACAAGAATAATATATAAGACAGGTGGGGTTGATAAACAAAATATTTTTTTGGAAAAAGAATAAAGATCCTCAGCATTTTAGATATTATTAAGTCATTATGCATGTTAAGATTTTAAGGTAATTATTAAAGATATATACCTATATGTCTGTATGTCTTTGACTATATCATCCATATCTAAATCTTTTTCTATAACTACATCATCTTCCAATCCAATAGAGGAAATAACGTTCAATCAATTAAATAGAAGGCATTTTTTTCTTATAGGGATAGTGTAATACCAAATGGACAAGATTAATGTGATGCTTTTAAAAGTCAGTCAAAAGCCCTTACAGAAAATAATTTCATTTTAATTATGAAATGCATCTTTGAGATTAAAAAAAAAAAAAGCTATATTATAAATGTTTACAGTGATTGAACTAAAGGTGTAGGTTACTCAATACAAACATACACCAGTGCTGGCAAGTGCAACACATACTAACAAACCACAGATCTTATTTCCCAGTCAATGATGTCATTTTTATACAAAACATAGCTGAAATTTTTATTTTATCAAGGAAATAAAAAGAGACTGACTTAAATTATATATGTGTATAATATCAAAACTATTCACAAAAATGAATAGTGGGATTGATGAAATGACATTTTACAGAAAAGTTTCCTGGATAATCACAAATGCCCATCATTTTCTGAAATATTTTTGGAGTGATTGATAATCCTCACAAACATGAAATTCAATAAAATTTATGTTGCCAAATTGATATTGTTCAATGAAGCATGAAAGTGATGGCAAACTTTTAAAATGGAACAAGAGAAATATCTCAAAATTTATTGAGTATTTTAAATCATTCCCCCCTATCATTCTAGATTTTTTCCAGTTTGCTAATGGAAGTTATTACCTAGAGAAGATGATAAAATTCATCAGGATATCAGTTTCTTGGAGACATATTCCTCAATGGCATGCAAAATATGTGAGTGATATTAAGCTAATAAGGATAAAGCATATTGGATAACAATATTATGCCACCAAAAAGATATTAATAGGCTAGCAACAATGGAATATGCCCAAATATATGAAGTCTAGTGAAATACTTACAATACTTTTACTTAAATATTATTTTTTTCTATCACGGACATTTATAGTAATAACAAAAATTAAAGTGATGGTGATAATAATGACAATGACAATGTTCATTGCATTTATCAAAGCAGTGTGTTATTTGGTTACTAAAAAGATTAAATGCTTATCTGGGCAAAAGAACACTTGGAATCAGTGACTTAATGTTAAACTCATTCTCTAACTGTTCTCCCAAGTGTCTCTCTTCTGCAGATCAATCACTGCCTGATTGATGAAGTGCTATAAATTTGGGTATCCCACCTGTTATTTATTCATTCGTTCAACAATACTTATTGAATAATTATGTTTCATTACTGATTTAGATATTGATGAAAACATGTTAAGAAAGGCAGACATATCCTTGCCAACAGGGTACTTGTAGCCTCATAGAAGACTTTTATTCACTGCTTTGTCTACTGGGGTTCAGAACTGTCCCATCACAAGCTTGGCACGGAGAGACTTCTGCAGACATGTCAGTCTGGGGCTCTCCATTTAAGCCCTGAAAGTATGCTTCTCTTTGATCCATCTTTAATGAAGAACCTTTACACCTTTTCATCAGGTGAATTATTTTTCTCTAAATCACATATTCTCAAAATGAAGTTTGAGAATCACTTGAATGCTTTAAGAAAATGCAGAAATTCTTGGGTGTTATCTACTGAGATTCTGATTCTTTAGGTCTGGAATGGACACAAGAACCTCTGTCTTTTTTATTCATTGGTAGGGAGTTTGATTTTTCCATGAGCTCAGTGAGGGTCTTTTTACAGGCCTTTTCCAAAGCCTTTGAAAGGACCAGGGAGTATCCAAGTTTCCTGGGCCCCCAAATTTATGAAATTTAGGGAACCCTTATTATTAAAAATGAATGCAAAATTCCAAATAAAAAATGCTTAGGGCCTCAGAAGGAGCCTGTGGCTATGAGGGGCCCTGAAGCTTAAGCTTCATTGGCCTCTCAATAAATCTGCCCCTATTTCTAATGTAAATTTTGGACCTCTGTTAGAACATCACTATATTAAGATGAGAAACTCAAACAGTCACGTCTTGAAAAATCCTGTTTGCCATGGATCTGGAGAGATTGTAGAGACTGAGAAAAGTCACTATATTGTCTTTGGAAGCAGAGTGGAACCTTTCACTTCTAATATTGGTCTTACCTACATTTTTTGAGCATTAATTTTAGGTCCCGAACTATAAATCTTCAGAAAACAATTCTGTTGTGCTAGCATTTAAGCTAGAAAATTAGGGAGGAAGAACACCTGACATTCTTCCAGATTTTGTTTCATGTTAATGCTTGTAATCCAATATGGAAAGAGCCGTTAGTGCAGGAACTTCCATTTATGAAAGAAAGATGGTAGATAAAATGTCACATAACCTGACACACTCTCAAGTGACTTTAGTACGTGTGCTTTTTGTAACCCTTAAGCACTTATTTCATCGAGTCCGTTGTACATGAATGATGGCACCAGGAGGAATTTTGAAACGAGCACTCAGGGATGTGCACCAGTGAATGAATAACATTTTTTCAGAGGCACATTTCTGCTATCTAAGGATGTAAAAGAAATGGTTTGTGGCTGGTTGTTCCCTGCTTTGCTGATGATAGCTCAGTAGGGAGTAGCTTCTCTCTCCAGTGTTAACAGAGGAGTACAAGCTACATTGTGGAACTCATTAATATTTATTCCTTCTAAAAGCAATGGGCAATAAAAAGGGAAATAAACCAGGAAGAATAGCAACGGGGAAAGGAAGCCATGACAACAGATTCATCTTGGAAGGCTTCCACCATTTATTGCACACAAAAATATACTCCAAATACAAAGATCCATATTATTATATTATTAGTCTGGAGTCCACTAAAAATGCTTCATATTGGGTGAAGTAATTTGTGGAATAAAATGCATATGGGCACAACTCAATAAGCAAAGTAATAATCCTTATTCTTATACTCATGTGCATTTGATGTACTGCCATAGAATTTCACATTCTCTATATTCAGCGAAGCTACATGCCTTCAGTATCACAGTCTGTGCTGTATCTATCTATGGACAAGGATGCTCTAAGTTAAGGATCCTCAATCTTTTACACAAGACCAGTGGCATCTCTATTCTTTTTCTCTTGCTTCTCTATTTTCTACCATAAATACTTTCAACCATTATCCAAATATCTCCTCCTATTTTAAAGTCATTTTCAAACTGTGAGACTTCAATTATTGTCCTTCATTCAAAGTCAGTAGCCCTCTTATACTATAGTATACAGTTTACCATTTGATTACATACTGTTCTATTCATTTGCAATTGCATCATGAATATTCATGCCAACTTCCCAAGATTTTAAGCTTCTGAGAGAAGATATGGTAAGCTTTTCTTCTCCAAAGGTCTTTAGTATAATCCACCATTCTTAGCAAAGTCCTGAATACATGTGCTAATTGTCATTTGGAAAGATCTTTAAGAGAGAGATAGCCCTTCAGTTAGAGGATGTTAACTTCCTGGACATAAGAGTTGATAGTAATTCACTGCAGAGTAACCTAACTTCATTCTTTTCCCTCTTTCCTTCCTTTGCTCTGCATAGGCATAATGGGGTAACATATGTAAAATACTGCCTAGCATAAGGTCTTATACTTTTTATATGTCAAATGAATATAAATTATTTTTTCTCCTCATTTATGTGTTTACTTTTCTGGCTAAATTGGAAAAGGAAGGGACTTTTAAAATAACAGATCCACTCCAAAGCTTCCTGCATGTAATAAAGATGTAATTATGCAATGGCCTTTCTAGTTGAGAAACATAATGGAAGGTCTATAATGCATGGAGCCTCTTTACAGTATGTCCTGAATCCTGCCTTGTGCTTACATTATAGATGAAATTGCTCTTTTCTTGCCAGCAATGGAATGAGTACACATATTCCAAATCTTTGTATTACTCTTTAAGCTAATTTCACTACTATTGTTATGGGAGATGGGATAATTACATCTTCCTTTATTTTGTGACTCTGAATTTTTGGAAATTTTAAGAGTGCCGTTAGCAAAGGATTCTCAGAGAAATGATTCTAATAACCCTGGTGTTGATTGATCACTCTTAAGGGGACACTTTCACACTATTCAATCTGGAAATGCCACACTGGTCCATCTACTGCTTACATCATGCAGGATTTCTGGGGATCAGAACCCACCTTGGTTAGGCAGCATTATGCCTGGCAGACCTTAACTCCTGTCATTAAAAAAATAATTATGATAATAACAATAATAAGTAGGTGCACACAAAAAAAGAATGTTTAGAAAATAGTCTTATTGTTTTACTTGTCCTCAGCTAGATCTTGTCAGAAAGCCTTGGGTCAAGTAAGTTCCTACTCCATTAGGGATTTCTAGAAGTGTTTTGGAAAAAAAAAAAGTCACGTTTGTTTCTAAGAAAGATGCTGCCTTATTTTTCACTTTGTTCCAAGAATCCATATCAAGGGAGTAAGCAAAGTAACAAATGTGTCATGGTAAATAGAGTCTTCCCATTTATAGATAACTAAATTGATAATTAGAGAATAATTTTCTCAAACATACCAAGGCAATAAGTGACAGAGCACAGAGCACAAACCCAGTTCTTTAATTTCAAAGTCTAAACTCTATCCTATGATATTCCCCTGCCCTGTATTTTGATTCACAATCAATGCACTGGGTACTGCTTTTTGCCCCCACAACTTTATCAAAATTATCAAAAGTAAATGCATAATATTATATTACCTGATGATATCTCTGTTGTAAAGACAAGCAAACAAATAAAAACTGGCATAGAGACCTGCTTCTTGTAACAGAAAATTGAAGGAAAATTAGACATAATTTTAAGCACTTTTTAGGAGCCAACTCAATTAAGAAGTTCATTCTCTGAAATGATTCTGTAAGGTCAATATGGAGTTTTATGCATGGTTATTTGAACCATACTATGAGGAACCATATGAAACTGCTATTTTTGTAGATTGAGAACAGTCTATTAATGACAATGCTATATTGTTCAACTAAATAGATACCTTTGATGTATTTTATCAAGTCACCTGGTATGAACTCCATCCGAGACTTTCCATAGTCAGAATCAAGACCACAGCTATTAGCTATAAATTTATCCACTGTTTCCATGTGAACAATATGCATTTGTTCTGTATGCAGTGTGGCTTAGATAAGGCAATGATAGTCATCTGTAATAATATACAGATTTCCCCATATTAGATATTCTTTATTGGGAGATAGCTCATATTGATGGCTTGAGAGTGACTTGAATTTATTAAGCAGCCTTTACTCCACGCACAGTTTAAGAAAAGAAATGTCCTGCATTGGATGATATAATTTTCAGTACTTACCTATGTCCCACTATGTTGTATGTAAATACATTCAATAAAGGGAGATAAGGTTATTTTAAGAGTAAATGCATGAGGAATGTGGGACAAAGGGAAAATGCTAGCAAAAAGATACTGTTGAACTAATAATGAATATAATAAAAAATAATGTACAAAATGCACTCCATAAAATTCAAGACTTTTTTCAAGTAGGTCCTAAGTATTGGCTCTAAGTTTTTAATAGCTAATTTGAAGAGAAACATTGCATTAATTACAGCACCCATTAGACAATAGAAACCAGTTGTAAAGGAGAAGCACGACAATTTCTGGTTCTAGGGGCCGAAATAAAATTCACCAGTGGGCCTTCATAAGGAGGACACTGTGCAACTATATTGAATTACAGCCTCATTAATATCTTTACAATAAATGCCAAAATGAGTTTTATAAGGTAGCTTTAACTTTAAGTAATTTCCCTTTACACAGGCCACTAGCATAAATATGAAAGTGTAACTTAGTAAAGGCAAATCAATGGGGGTTAATATGATATGGTTTAGATTTATAGGTCTCTGCTAACCTGGATAATCCAGGGATAGAGTTCAGAATATCTAAACAAATGGATGTTCAGCTATTCCCTTAGGTAAAACACCTCTCAGCTTTGATACATATTGAGAGGCAACGAGTCTCCTTATACCCCTGACACGAGGATCTGGAATCCAGCTATTCTGGTTGCTACTTAGGTGCAACTAAATGCAGAGACACATTTTCCAACCATTGTCTAGGTGAGGAAGGGATTAGCATCCTCAAATGAAAATTGAAAGGCTTGACAAGACACAAACTTAAATAAAATATTATTCCATTCTACTGGGAGGTGAGTCCAGGGCTAACTGATGCAGGGAAAAGAAAAAAAAATGATGTTATCACAGATAAAATCAAAAGTCCTTAAATCTATTCCATAGCTCATGGCCCGTAGCCAAATCTGAAAGAGGTGAAAGGGACACTCAACTTTAACAATAATGCCTTCTCTTAACAGAAGCAATTTAACTTTCTGGTGTCTCCCTAAAGATCAAATAGTTGCAAAGTACAAACCTATGCAACTAAATAAGTTAATTTGAAGTAAAAATGATAATGATTATGAGTATAAGGATAGTAAATACTAAAATGATGCTATATGTGAGACACTCTTCTAAGTATTTTACATTTTTCTGATTATTTCAACCTATGAAGTACTATTGTTTTATTGAAGCATGGAAATGCTTTCCTTAAGGCCTGTAACTAGTAAATACCAGGATTGAGAGTCAAAGAGGGCTGACTCCTGAACATGTGCTCTTTACACGGCTTTTATGCCATGGGGTATAGTATTTCTATGATAAACAAATTTGATCTTGGAAAATACCTGCCCTCACCCCAAATGATATTGGTTTTAGAATATGTGCCTTTTTTTTAATGAAGTCTAAGAGCCAGTGGTCTATTAAAGTTATTCCTATTTAATGATAATAAAACTGTACTCTATACATAAGATAATGCTCACGTTTCCATTTTCTATAGCAAGAAGACATTCATGCAGTCATTCAACCAATATTTACTGAGTGCCTTTTATGTTCTAAGCACTGCTCTAAATGTTGAAAATAGAGAAGTAAACAATAAAGACAAGATTGCTGCTGTCACAGAGCATATGTTTTATTGGAAGAAGACAGACTATAATCAAAGAAACAACAAAATTTAAAAAAAAACAAGAAAATTTCAGATAGCATTAAGTAATTTGAAGAGGATTAAAATAGGGTTATGTGAGAGAAGAGGACTAGATGGTGACTTTATTTGGATCACCAAATTCATATACCCAATTTGAACTTCACACCTGATCCAAAACTCATATATCTTTCTCCTTGATGTCTCCAATCATAGCACTCAGGTATGCTTATCACCCCTCATGCACCTGTACTAGCAGAATAAATAAAAGTTTAAACCATAATCAGAGTGTACATGTCTGAAAAATGCAAGCTCCATGATTTGTTGATTAGTTGTTTAAAAATAAATCCCTTAAGGCTTCCTAGATGAAAAGAAACATTAACAGAGTAGGTGACATAGTTAAGTGTTTAGTAAATATTTATTGAATAAATGGACTCAATATTGAACACCAAAGATTGATAAATATGATTGCCAACTAATATTTACTCTAGCTTTCTCTGATAGCCAGAGAGAGAAAAGGCCTAAAATGTGCACATTTAGAAATATAGCACAAAACCTGACAAGTAAATATTTAAAATCACCAGGAAAGCAAACACATTGTTAGGCTTCTGCTTCCAGCCATAATAGAATAACTGGAATGCTTCCAATAAAAACAACTATAAAATTGAACAAAATATATGAAGCAACGGTTTTCAAGCATTGAAAAAGTTGGAGAAGACTGATCACAATTGTGAATTGAGCTTCACAATTGCCTCGGTCTTCTACTTGTGACTCTTTCCTGCCACTGAACAGGGAAATGAAGACAATCATAGTATCAAGTTTCATTAAGCTAAGAGGACAGGCAGGAAATTTCAGCACAGGGTACAGAAAAGTGAGAACTGCATTGGCGGGACAGGGATGGAGTCCCGGAATCTGTGTTCAGATACACCATGGGCCCTTGGGCCAGAGCTGGACTGCACATGTGCAGGGTGAGACCCTGTGAAGTCTAGCAAAGATCCTCTGCTGCATGGCTGAGAGCTGAAAGGTGATAGTATCAGTAGTGCAGTGCTGGGAGATGTCAGAATTCCAGCCCTAAAACGGTGAAGAAGACTTGCTGAGTGCTTCAAACTCCAGAAAGACCATGCCTTATGAGTAAGGATTACACTACTACAGCCAAGTTCAAACCTGAAACATACCAGCCCTAAAACAAATGAAATCAAACCTGTAAGGATCAAGAGGATATGCCAGTAATTTAACTATTTAACAGAATAAAGCTTAACAACCTATAAAGGAAAATGGCATAATCCAGACTCTGTATAACGTATCAATCACAAAGCCCAGCATTTAATACAAAATACTATACATGCAAAGAAATAGAATAAAGGGCCCATTATTGAGAAAAAAGTGGTCTGTAAAAGCAACTCTGAGGTGATCCAGGTATTATAATTAGCTGGCAAGCACATTAAGAAAGTAATATACGTATATTCAAGGACTTAAAGGTGAAAAATTCTTGGGGATTGAACAGACTGTGAGGAGGAAGAGAAGAAATAGACATTATAAGAAAATGGAAATTTAAGAACCAAAAAGTACAAAATCTACAATGAAAAATTCATTGAAAGGGCTTAACAATTGGAGAGTGCAAAAGAAAGGTTTATTGATCTTGAAGGTAGATAAATAGAAATTCCTTGATCTGAGCAGAAGAAAGGATTAATACTCTTGAAGAAAGATTAGTAGAAATTATTGGATCTGAAGAACAGAGAGAAAGAATATTGAAAAACAGTGGCCAGAGACTCAGTGACCAAGGAGTAATATTAAATATTTTAATATAAGTGTGAATGGAGTTCCAGAGAGAGAAGAGGGAGAGAGTGAAGAAACTGAAGAAATAATGACTAAACTTTTTTCAAGTTTTGTGAAAAAACATCAACATATAAATCTAAGAAGTTCAGCAAACCCCAAGCAGGTAAGCGCAAAGAGAACAGCAGCAATGATAAATATATTCAAAGTGTTGAAAACTAAAGATAAGGAGAAAATTTAAAAATCAGAGGAAGACTGACACAATACATACATGTGAATAAAGATACAAATGAGTGTTGATGTCTCATCAGTGACAATGAAGGCAAGAAGACAATGAAATAGTACCTCTAAATTGCTGAAAAATGTCTAATTTCTACATCAAATGAAAATATCCCTGAATACTGAATATGACAAACTGATGTTTTCAAGTAATGATAGTTGAGAAACTCCATTACATTACAATTTCATAGAGAAATCTGTTCCATTCTGGAATTTAACAGTTATTTTAAGGTGATCTGCTTTATGAAACCTGATACACTCTATGGACATTACAGGCAGGAGATATTTATAGCAAAGAATATTTTCAGGGGAGATATCACCAGGTCAGTATAAGTAAATTGTCTTCAGGAATGCTGGAACCCAAAGGTTTTTGCCAGTCTCCAAGGAAGAAAAAAATGGGTTAACCATGGGCATATTTCTGGTTGTATACAACACTCATAGAAGATTTACACTCTTAAAACTGGAAGGCATTTTGGACCTCGTCTTTTCCAACATCCTGCCATTTGCCTGAATTCCCTTTAGGATTCCTCTGTCAATCAGTGATCAGTGATCATTCAATTTTCACATGAAATATCCAGTGTTGGGTAGTACACTCCCTCAAAATAGTGCATTCATTTTTTATGTCTGCCATTGATAAGGAGATCTTCCTTGATTTTACTAATATCTGGCTACAATTAAAAAAAGAGGGGGAAGCAGATATAGCTCAGTGGTTGAGTGCCTACTTCCCACGTACAAGGTCTCAGAATTAATCCCCAGTACCTCCTAAAATTAAAAAAAAATTAAAATGAAAAATAAAAAAGTCCATTATCCAAGCACTTAAAAGTGTAATTTGTGGATACAGAATGCCTGAGCCATGTGATCTTGGACAAGTTACTTACCTTCTCTGTAAAATGGGAATAATAAAAGTTTTAATTAAGAGAATCCATGTATTACACTTAAAGCCATGTAAGGTATAGACTAACCTTTAAATAAATCTTATTTAAAATATAAGGTATAAGCCGTGATGTAGAATAAATTTTCCTTCCACAAAAGTTGTGTTATGGGATTCAATAGCAGTTGGGGGTGAAAGACAAAGGATCTGTGAAGACTCTTACGTCTTCTCGGTTCCAGAGAGCTTTATCCAATGGAAGCCAAACCTGTAGTCTGGAGGAAAACCTAGCTCCCTTTCTCATATTTGTGGCTTCTTGTATCAGTGTGGTGCCAGATGGTCTAATACCAGGTCTGTCAAATTAACAAGACCTCCCAACTGAGATGCAGGTGAGCCCTTTGGGAAAGATTCCTCTGATGGGAGAAAGGAGCTGAGAAAAGCCACAGCCAAGAAGGCATCTGATGACTTCATCAAGAAAGGAGTCAGAAATAATCTCGACAGAACACAGGAACCAGGCGGTGTATGTATGAGACCATATCCCTGGTGATGGAACCAATTCTAAGTGTCCTCTCAATAATTCTTTTCAGGTTTTATTCCAGCTGGTCTCTCATCAAGGTCAGGCCTGAGGCATGGCGTGCCAATGCCCCTCCTCCCTAAAATCCCTTCTGGTTTGGTTTACAGTGCTAGCATTTTTCCCCACATTCAGTAGTTCTTTTTCTCAAACTTAATGGATTTTTAAAAATGCTGCTTTTCATGTAAGTCTTGAATGATGTGCAATATTAAGAAGCAAATCCATTTCATTTTTTAAAGTGACTCTTGAAAATACTCAGAGACCCTCTGGAGATAAACAGAAGGTCAGCAGAGAGGAGGCCATACTCCCCCTACACTGCTGTGGGTTCTCTCATTTGTGCTGTCCAGCAAACAGCAAAGCAAAACAAACTAACAAAAAACCCTGAAATGTGAAAATGAGGTATGTAAAACATAATAATAGTTAAAAAGAGAAATTAGTAGAGTTTTAAAATTGCAAGTAAAGTTTTAGAGAAAAATTAATGAGGTATTAAACATAGTGCTCTTAACACACCATTAAAATAAAAATATGAAAAATGATGGTGAAATAGGTAAGATTTTGAGTGACTACAGAGGCTAAAATCAATGAAAAAAACATAAATGTAAACAATATAAAGCTGAGGTTGAAAAATTAAAATCTGTGAGATAAAATGTAAAATAGAATGTAATAATAGAAATAAAACAAAATAAATGAAAAATATAAAAGCTAAAAGAATTTTTTAAGAAAGAGGAAATAAAGATTTGAGAGAGTAAAAAGTAAAAGAGTAGGAGATTTGTTGAAAGCAGAAATGGAGTGATCTGGGTTCAAATTGAACTGGTGGGGCCCCATTTAGAGCTGCAGTTCACAACCGTCACTGTTCATCTGAATCATGTGGAAAGCTCTTAAGGCACCTGAAACATGGGCCTTATCCTAAACTAGGGGTGTTTAACTTTTTTTGTTCCACGGACCCCTTTGCCAGTCAGGTGAATACCACGACCCCTTACTAAGTCCACACTATACTGTGTATTATTTAATAAATACATCACACACACTAATACGTCCCCACAAGAATAATGTTTGTTTTTTTTTTATTTCGATTCAAACTCATGGAACCCTGGTTAAGAACCCCTGCCCTAAAACAATAAAATCATCATGCCTGGAAGAATAATCCAAGTGTCAGTATTTTTCACCTCTTTCCAGGTAATTCCAGTGTGCAGCCAAGGTTGAGAATCACTGCTCAATGGGGAGTGAAAGTCAAAGTCACAGGGGGCAATGACATTTCTTCCTAAAGTACATGGAATCGTGGGCCTCAAAGGACTATCAGCTTTCATTTAATAAGAAGGGCCCAAAGCACCTAAATACAAAGCTAGAACTGGTCTTCAGGGATAAGCAGGGACAGTGTAACTTTGGAAACTCTGCTCATCAGTCTTCGCTCCCTTTTCTCCACAATTTTATCACCTTTGCCTGAGACAGTTTTATCAGCCCACAGAAGTGAGTCGCAGAGATCACTAGCATCAGATGTCCCAAAGAATTTCCTACCATGATTTGAGACTTGCAATGACAGAGTTTCAGAATCTCTAATATCATTATTCTAAGCAGTTTATGCAATATAAGCTTGGAGAATATATTCAAATGCAGCTTACATGCTGCCGTAAGCAAAAATGTGGACTTATGCTTAGAAAAATTTAGAAAATTTAAAATATATATAATACCATTGAATAAATAATTCTTAATATTCTTATGGCCAAGGCCATTAGCATCCAGTTATTTAGCAGAGTGCAAGCAGCCCTGTTCTGCATTGAGAGGACATTTTATTATTAGGTAAGTGTTTGGTGTTACAGTGCTATCTGGTATCTGGTGGTGAACTCCATCACTGTGTCTCTTAAAGAGTGGTATGAGCAGCACTTGCATCAGAATCAGCTGAAGTACTTGCTCAAAATCTATATTTCTAAATTATTCCTTGGTTTTGATCCAAATGTACTCCACTAGAATTTCTAAGAATGTTACCCAGGAGTCTACTTCCTTCAAGCAACCCCCAATATCCATGGCCACCCCCAGTGTTAGTTGTTTGTACTGACAATTTGAAAAAAGTCACTATTGTAAGGTTAAATATGGGTCATGAAAATCATGATTCTGCTCCACAGACTCCAGTAACTTTGTCACATCCCTAAAAGCTTCAATGATACATGAAGTCATTTTCCAACAAGTGATGTTGTGACTCAGTGACATTGACCATTTATGTTTGCTTCTTTTTCTATATTAGAGAAGTTGTGGGTTTACAGAACAATCTTGCATAAAACACAGGATTCCCATATACCATCCCACCACCAACACCTTACAGTGATGTGGAATATTTGTTACAAGTGAGGAAAGTATGCTTTTTATCATTGTACTATTAACTATAGCCTATGGTTTGACTTAGGGTTCAATGTGTATTGTAGTTCCATGGATTTTTAAAAATATATATTTATGCAGTTACCATATATACAATCTAACACTTCCCCTGAATCATATTCAGATATATATATATATATTTCATTGCTGTTAATTGTGTTCACAATGTTCTTTTTGAGAAAGAAATGCTGGAATTTAAATAATCCCAGGAAACCTTTCTACTGTATTTCTTTTTTCAGGGAGTCTTAAAATGGATTTCATGTGTTTTACCTCAAATGTGAACTTTAGCAGCCCTCATGATGCAGTATAATGGGGAATCATTTCAGAGTCAAAAATACTATTTAAATGTCAAACCCAGTGTTTTAGTCCATACTTGCCAGTTAAGCTGGCAGATGTGGGAATGGGTGTGCTCATTCCTCTGCATGAGCCGGTCAGGGCAGCAGGTGGGGGGACAAAGAGGAGGCATTGAGATTATTGTCAAGTGGCATGTTGTATAGGGCAGAAGACTCTGCAAGTCAGTGTGAGAAAGTAGGCGTATCATAGTCTAGGGGATCAAGAACAAGGAATAAACAATGTAATGACAACCAAGGGCTAGATATAGGTTGATTTGTCCAAAATCTTTGGAGTGACCCTTGATTCCTCTCTCTTTCACCTCCACAACCTTTTCCTCAGGAATGCTTTGGGCTCCACCTTCAATATTTAACCTATTATGATCTTACTCTTTGCCTCCATTGTCACCCCCTATCCTGAGCCACTCTTATCTGAGTCATTGGAATATCCTCCTAACAGGTGTCCCTGTGACCGTCCTTATCCCTACATTCTATTATCCATCCAGCAGCAGAGCGGTCATTTAAAATCTAATCACATCATAACATTCTTCTGTTCAAATCCCTGCATTGATAACCCAGTTTCTTCTGACTAAAAGCCACTCTCCCTGCCCTGGGCTTCAAGGCCTCCTGAACTGCCCCTTGCTTCTCTGCCCTCATCTCCTACTCCTCTCCCTGTCACTTCTATACCAATCACATGGATCAACTTTGCAGTTCCTGGAACCCACCAGGCACCTTCTGCTTGGAATGTTTTTCTCCCAGACATGGCCTTAGATAACTCAATCACCTCCCTCCAGCCTTGTCTCATATGGCTCCTTCTCAAAGAGGCCAGGTGCCATTGCCTATTTAAAATGCAACCTACCTTTCCCCATGTACTCTCAGGACCCCTTTTTTCTTTCTCTTTTATCATACTATTATTAACTTAGTAAATAATACTATGTCATTTAGTAACTTATTAAGTTTCTTGCTCATTTTCTGTCTCCCCACTCTCTCTGAGAATGTCAGCTCCAAGGAGCGAGAGATCTTTGTGTCTGTTCTGTGCTAAATTGTAAGGACCTGAAACAGAGCATGGCACATAATAGGTACTCAATAAATGTTTTTAAAATGCTTTTCTTTATTAGAGAAGTTATGGGTTTGCAGAACTATCATTCATAAAATACAGGATTTGCAAATACCACACCACTACTACAACCTTGCATTGTTGTGCAAAATTTATTACAATTGAGGATAGCACATATTTATAATTGTATTAATAATTAAGGTCCATGGTTTAACTTAGGATTCACTGTCCATGAAATGTTGTTCCATGGATTTATTCTTTTACTTTTTATTCTTTCACTATACATACAATCTAAAATTTCCTTTTTTAACCATATTCAGATATATATTTCAGTGCAGTTAATTGCATTCACAATGTTGTTCTATCATCACCACTATCTATTACCAAACCCTTTCCATCATTGCAAATCGGAACCCTGTACATTTTTTTTTTTTTTTTTTTTTTTTTACATGATACTTCTTTATTGCTTCCTGGCTGGCTCGAACCCTGTACATTTTAAGCCTTAACTTGCCATTCCCCATCACCAACCCGTTCCCCGGTAACCTATATTCTAGATTCTGACTCTATGACTTTGCTTATTCTAATTGTTTCAAAGAAGTGTCATCATACAATATCTGTCCTTTGTGTCTGGCTTATTTCATACAACATGATATCTTCAACGTTCACCAATGTTGCCACATGTATCACGACTTCATTTTTACAGTTGAATAATCCATTATATGTATATATACATTACATATCATGTTCTATTTATCCATTTATCAGTTGATGGACGCTTGGGTTGCATCCATCCTTTGGCAATTGTGAATAATGCCACTATGAACATTTGTGTGTAAATATCTGTTTGAGTCCCTGCTTTCAGTTGTTTTGGGATATACCTAGTAGTGGGATTTCTGGGTCATATTGTAGTTCTGTACTTTGCTTTCTTAGGAACCGCTAAACTTTGTTCCACAGTAGCTGCACCATTTTACATTGCCACCATCAGTGAACGCATGTTCCTACTTCTCTGCATAATCTCCAATACTGGTAAACTTTTGAGTTTTTTTTGTTGTTTGTTTGTTTGTTTGTTTTTAATAGCAGCTATTCAATGCATATGAAATGGTATCTCATTGTGGTTTTGATTTGCAGTTCCCCGATGGCTAATAAGACTGAGCACTTTTCTTATGCTTTCTGGCCATTTCTATATCTTTTTTGAAGAGATATCAGTTCAAGTCTTTTGCTCATATTTTGATTGGGTTGTGCATCTTTTTATTGTTAAGTTTAAGGATTTCTTTATATATTCTGGCTATTAAACTTTTATCGGATTTGTAGTTTCCAAGTATTTTCTCCCAGGGTTTAAGTTGTGATTTTACTTTCATGATAAAGTCCTTTGAAGTACAAAAGTTTTTACCTTTTTATTATTAGAAAAAACATTTATCTATTGTTTTTTGTTGTTGTTGCTTGTGTTTTAGGTGTAAAGTCTAATAAATCATTGCCTAATACAAAGTCTTGAAGATGCTTCTCTACATTTTCTTCTAGAACTTTGATGGTTGAGTTTTGTATATGGTATGAGTTAGGGAGCCTCCTTCTATTTTCTGCAAATGGAGATCCAGTTTTCCCAGCACCATTTGTTGAAGAGATTGTTCTTTCCCAATTGAGTGGTCTTATCCACAATGTCAAAAATCCGTTGGCCACGAATGGGATGGTTTCTAAGCTCTCAATTCAATTCCATTCATCTAAAGTGGTAACAGAAGGCATTCTTGTCTTTTTTCTGATCTTAGTAAGAAAGCTTTTATTCTTTCACCATTAAGTAGAATGTTAGTTGTGGGGTTTTCATATATGCCCTTTATCATGTTGAAGAAGTTTCCTCCTATTCCTAGTGTCTAATCAAGAATTGGTGCTGTATTTTGTCAAATGCCATTTCTGTAGCAAATGAGATGATCATCTGATTTTGCTTCCTAAATTCTGTTAAATATGATGTATTACATTAATTGATTTTCTTATGTTGAAACACCCTTGCAAACCAGGGATAAATCCCACTTGATCATGGTGTATATTTCTTTTAATGTGCTGTTGGATTTGGTTCGCTAGTATTTTATTGAGGATTTTTGTATCTTTATTCATAAGAGATGTTGGTCTGTAGTTTTCTTTTCTTGTGGTATATTTATCTGGCTTTGTTATGAAGGTGAGGTCTCCTAGGATGAATTAGGAAGTGGTCTTTCATTTTCAATTTTTTGAGAAAGTTTAAGGAGAATTGGAATTAAATGTTCTTGGAATTCCCCTGTGAAGCCATCTGCTCCTGGTCTTTTTTTAATAGGGAGAATTTTTATTACGATTCAATCTCTTTACTAGTAATTTGTTGAGATCTTCTATTTCTTCTTGAGTCAAAGTAGTAGTTTATGTATTTCTAAGAATTTGTCCATTTCATCTAGTTTATATAATTTCTTGGCATGCCATTGTTCATAATCCTTTTTTATTTCAGCAAGATCAGTATTACTGTCCCACTTTTCATTTTTTATTTTAGTTAGTTTGTATGTGCTCTCTTTTTTTCTTTCTCCATCTAGCTAAAGGTTTGTCAATTTTATTGATCTATTCAAAGAACCAACTTTTGGGTTTGTTGACTCTTTTTTTGTTGTTTGTTTCCTATTACATTTATCTCTGCTCTAACCTTTGTTATTTCCTTCCTTCTGCCTGCTTTGGGTTTATTTTGCTTTTCTATTTCTTGTTCTTTAAGTTTAAGAGTAGGTCTCTGATTCAAAATCTTCCTTCTTTTTTGATGTAAGCATGTAGAAGTATAAATTTCCCTCTCACCACAGCCTTCACTGAATACCATAAGTTTTGGTATTTTACATTTTCATTTTCATTTACCTCAAGATATTTCCTAATGTCACTTCTGATTTCCTCTTTAACATATTGTTGTTTAAGAGGATATTGTTTCCTTTCCACATATTTGTGAATTTTCCATTTCTCCCTAAATTATTGATTTCTAGCTTCATTCCGTGGTCAGATAATATACATTGCATAATTTCAATATTTTTTAATTTATCGAGACTTGTTTTGTATCCTAACATATGGTCTGTCTTGGAGAAAGATCCATGTGCACTCAAAAAGAATGTGTATTCTGTTTTTACATGGTGCAGTATTCTATATACTGTTATGCCAGTTAGGTTTATTTGGTTTAGTGTATCATCCAAGTCCTGTACTGATATGTATTGATCTTCTGAGAAGATCATCTAAGATGTTCTATCCATTATTTTTTTTTGTTTTCTTTTTTTTAATATATATTTTTAAAGACACTTAGATTACACAAATGTTGCACAAAAAAATATAGGAATTCCTATATGCCCTGCTCCCCACACCTCCCACATAAACAACATCCTTCATTAGTGGGACACATTCATTGCGATTGATAAACAAACCCTGGGGCATTGCCATTGCGCATGGACCATAGTTCACATTGTAGTTTACACTCTCTCCCACACAGTTCTGCAGGCTACAGGAAGATATATAATGGCATATATTTGTCATTGCATTTGAGTGTGGTGTGTTAAAGTCTCCTTCTATTAATGTAGAGCTGTCATTTCTTCCTTCGAATCTGTCAGTATCTGACTCCACTATTTTGGAGCTCTGCTTTCAGGTGCATATATATTTATAATTGTTACATCTTCCTATTAAATTGTGCCTTTTATCAGTATAGAAGGACCATCTTGGTCCCTTGTAACTGTTTTTTATTTAAAGTCCTTTTATCTGATAATATAGTAGCCACTCCAGCTCTCTTTTTTTCTTACCTGCATAGTATACTTTTTCCATCCTTTCACCCTCAAATTACTTTTCTCTTTGAATTTAAGGTGAGTTTCTTGCAGACAGCATATGGTTGGGTCATGCTTTATGACCAATCTCTTGTCTTTTGACTAGAGAGTTTAATCCATTTACATTTAAAGTCACTACTGATAATACAAAACTTTCTTCTGTCATTTTGCTATTTAGACTTTTTAAGTCTTATACCTTTTTTTCCCCTTCACTTTCATTAATGCCTCATCATATATTTATTGCTTTTATCTGTTGTATCATATTCAGTGTGTTCTCATTTGCATCTGGTTATATTTTTATCTATTTTCCTTGTGGTTATTATGTGCTGAAAATGTAACATCCTAAATATATAACAATCATATTTGGTTTGATATAGCATGCACATATATTTTTCCTATACCCTTCTGTCCCCCCACCATTTTTTGTCATTTTTACTACTTATATATTTGTACATTGTATGTCCCAAAACATAGATTTATCCTTACTTTTTGTGTATTTGCATTTTAGCTCCTGTAGGAAGTAAGATGTAGAGTTACATAACAAACAATACAATACAAAAATACTGGCATTTTATAGTTACTCAAATGGTTACCTTTACTGCAAGTATTTATTTCTTTATGCTTCTTTGAACCACTGTCAAGTGTCATTTCCTTTTCAGTCTGAAGAGCTCCCTTTAGCACTGCTTGTAAGGCAGGTCTACTTCTGATGAACCCCTTTAGCATTTGTTTATTTGGGAATGTCCTAATCTCGCCCTCATTTTTTAAGGGAAGTCTTACCAAATATAAAATTGTTGCCTGACAGTTGTTTTCTTTAAGCTCTTTAAGTATTTCAACCCACTGCCTTTTTGCCTCCATGGTTTCTGATGAGAAATCAGCACTTATATGATGGGATGTTTTTGTTTTCTTTTGTTTTGTTTTGTTTTTCATATTTTTCCTCTTTGGTGTTCTCTGAGTTCATGGATGTGCATATTCACTTCTTTCAATAGATTTGGGAATTTCTCTGTCATTATTTCTTTAAATATTCCTTCTGTCCCTTTCTCTATTTATCTCTTTCTGGGACTCCCATAATTCATATATTAGTGTGCTTGATGATGTCCCAGAGGTGTCTTGGGCTATTTTTACTTTTAATATTTCTTTTTTCTTTCTGCTTCTCACCCTGACTCATTTCAAGTGTCTTGTCTTCAAGTTCACTGATTCTTTCTTCTCCAAGCTCCAATCTACTTTTGAAACCACCCTTGGCATTCTTCATTTCAATTTCTCCAGTAGTTATTTTTGGTTCCTTTTCAAAATTTTTATCTCTTTATTAATACTCTCATAATACTCAGTTATTTTTTCCCCTGATATCCTTTAGTACTTTCTCTTTATTTTCTTTCATCTCCTTGAGAATTTTTTTTTTTCATTATATCTCCCTACTTGTCCTAGTGTTCACATAGGTAGGAATATATTTTTTTAATATTTTAAAAGATGCTTAGATACATAAATGTTACACAAAAATTAGAGGGATTCCCATGTTCCCCACCTCCCACACCTCCCACAACCTCCCACATAAACATCTTTCATTAGTGTGGCACATTACCTGCAATGGATATACACATTCTGGCACTTTGCCACTAAGCATGAACCATAGTTCACATTGTAGACCACACTCTCTCCCACACAGTTCTGCATGTTATATGCTGATGTAAAATGGCTATATCTGTCGTAATATCACTCAGGATAATTCCCAAGTCCCAAAAAATCCCCTGAATTACAACTGCTTTCCCTCTCCCTGCCCCCAAAGCCTACAGTGGCCACTGGCTCCGCATCAATGTTGTAATTTCTTCCATTGCTTGAATCACGATATGTCTACAACAGAATACCAGTAAGTCCATTCTAGTCCATAGCTCTTCCCCCAATCCTGAGGAGTGTGGGATGGTGATGTCCACTCCACCTCCAAGTAAGAGGGGGCTTATATCCCATGGATATGATGGATGGGATTATCCCACCTGCAGCTGCAGACTCTCTCCATTCCCTGGGATGGCCATTGTCCACCATCATCTCCCTGCCAGGTGTCTTGGGTGAGTCCACTGAGCTGTTGAGTAGGAGTTGCAGCTCCACTGAGATCCCAGGCACAGCTGGCACATGGGCAGGCCAAGGCTCCAGTCTCTGGAAGTATACCTACCATATATAGTTTGAATAGAAGGGACTGATGGACCACATGCAAGGAGGACTTATTTGAGTCTAACTCTGTCACTCTCAGGAGCACAGATTCCAAAGTAGAGCCCACTGATAAGGCATCAATCTCTGGAGCTATCCCCCCTTATATAGGACCTGGGTGTCTCCAGAGCCCTCAGGAGCCCCTCTGTTTGGGGTGATATCCACTTTGGTGTTCTATGAGATCCTACTGAGGTGTGCATAAGCATTACCTATGGAAGGACACCCAACTCTCTTTGAGGTCTCTCAGCCATATGAACTCATTTGTCTTTACCTTTCCCCCCTTTTATTCAAGGTCTTTTTCCAGTCGTATTGCCAGTTGACACTTGGTAGTAATCCCTCATTGCCAGGGAGGCTCATCCCCGGGAGTCATGTCCCACGCTGGGAGGAAGGTAATGCATTCATATGCTGAGTTTGGCTTAGATAAAGGCCACATTTGAGCAATAGAGGCTCTCAGGTGGCAACCCTTAGGCAACCCATAACAATAGGCTAAGTTTCAATTTCAAGAGCAAAGACTTGTAAGGCTAGTATCAATAACAGAAACCCATCAGTGGGTCATCTTCCTTAGCCAGACACTGCCCCTGCACTTGGGGGAATGTTGCTGCTCCCTTGGAGAATGTGGCAGAGCTCTCCAGGCTGGGAATTCAGTATTCTCTCATTTAATGTGTGATTCTCCACCCACTGTGACCATACTCCACCCCTTGATCATTTGAACAATTTTATATATCTTTTATGTATATTCAGGTGAACTTCCTCCCATGAAACCCCCATCCCTGACACCCCCCCACCAACAATCCTCTCCCGCCCCTGTTGTAACCCTTCTGTGATCCAAAGCTTCCTTAAAAATGAAGCCCATATAATAGCCAAATACAATTAATAGGAAAATGAAAGAATAATGATAAGTTTAAATGTAAGAGATAAAATACATGGAAACTTAAAAAAAAAAAAAAAACCACTGAAAATAAATTTAAATTAAAGGATTGGGATTGAGAATTTTTAAAAAATCATATTTAAAGGTTTTTTTTTTTCTTTAGGTCCACATTCTCATCTTCTTCACTGGTGTTTTCTATATTTTTATACTCTTTCTTTGGAATGGCCATCATGTCCTGCTTCTTTGTCTTGTATCATTTTGTTGTACACTGTACATTTTAATATTTTAAAGTGTTAACTCGGGGATTTATTCCCTGAGATGTATGTTTCTTGGTTTTGTAACCAGCTAGCTGTAAAAAAGAGATTTTCTTGAGCTTCAGCCCTCCTATCAGGAAGGTCTGCCCAAGGTGAATGTAGTGTGCAGTGTTTTTCCTTTCTTTCTGGGACTCTGTCTTGTCCTGAGATTTTGCTTGTTAGTTTGTTTTGGAGTTTCACTGTTTATAGAAGTTTGGTTGTCCTCTATCCCTGGAAACAGACCTACCTCCCCTGGGTGTTTAAAACCTGCAGGCCTTTGTCCCAGATGTCTATCGCTACATATATTTTCATGCTTTTTTCATTGATGCAGGCTGTTTCTGCCTGGAGGGCTAATTCTGAGATGAGAGGCACCCAGTATGACTTTCCCAAGTTAGTATTTCCCAGTCAAAACAGAGCCATAGACCCACAAAAGGGGCACAGGTTGGCTCCAGTGGGACCTGGGGAGGGGATCAGAAAGGATGTCAAGAGCTTCTGCAACAGCTCTCCAAAGCTTAGCTTTCAGAAAATAAAGCACTTCAGCTAACTGTCCGCTGCAGCCCTGAGGAATCACTGCATCTTTAAATTGTGTCCTTGTCACGGTAGGGTTGAAACAACACCTGCCCTCAGAGCCAGAGAGCCCCAGGGATCTGAATTTGCTAATCAGTAGCCATGATCAGCACTCACCCCTGCCCACCCCTGTTTGTAGGGAAGAGGACTTTTTTGTCCCTTATTTTAATTTATAATATCTGTCAATGCTGTTTTCCTTGTTAGGGACATTGACTCAACAATGGGATGGTGGTATAATATTTCAGTGTGAGTCTTACATAGATAATTCTACATGCCCTGTTTAAAAACAAAAACAATATTTTATAGTGTTATGACAGATGGTACATCCCTGTAGTAGGAAAATGATATTTTCATCAAGCTGTTGATACAATTTGTAAAATAAAATCCTAACCATGACTGGCATTCCTAGGAAGATGTATGTTTTGAAAAATCTAGATATTTTCAAATGTTCTTGTTTTATATTAATCGGGGAGAGGGATATAATTTATCTGGCATATGGTTGTTGCTATAAATAGTTTAAAAGATAGAACAATTCTATTTTGAATCAAGAGCGAAGATAGTTTCCTAGGCAATATGGCATTGTGGGCACAGGCATATGGACTTCCCTCAACAATCCCCACAAAAATGACCTGTGGAATGTACAAATATGGAAAAACCTACATCAGCCTTTGAAACTAGGAATGAGCCCATCCAGAGCCAATCCTTTTGAGGAGTTTTTATTTGCTAAAATGAGATTGATATTAGATTGAAGGGAGGGAAGCACCATGGCAAAATAACATTCCATTTGATATATTGTAGAATTTCTGGGGGAAGTAGGAGGGAGTCCTTGCAGAACTCTCACTGGCACCCTGACTCAGCAGAGTGAAGGCTGAAGGCCCTCACTTGAATGCCCTCCTGACTCTGCTGAGGGCAGCATTCAGACAGTAGACTAGTAACAAGGTAAGTTCAGTCCTTTATATAGAGGACATGACTTCCTTGGAAATCTGTCCATATCTTTCACAACACTTCCCTTGCTTATGTCCCAGCTCCTTTCCCACCATCATTCTCCTCACCACCCATAACTGAAAAGTGAAAATTAGAATATATAACTAAGAAAAGAAAGAGAAATTCTTTCTTCCTGCTTTAATCTGGACATAAAGATCATTTATTGAAATATCTACGAAGAACCTCATATCAATTTATAAAACATATTTAGTGTAACATCCACTTGACCAATAACCAAAATAAAGCAAGCCTCAAATTCCTATAACCCAAAAGAATGAACAGACAGGAAACTAGAGGCCTATATAAAAATACTGTAATTCTAAACAAAGGGACCACTCAGATGAACAGCTTAACTCTGAAATAATCTAATGCAAAACAAAACAAAAAAAAAACATTAGAAAATGTCTGATTTTTTATCTCGACACAATTCAAGAGGCTATGTAACAGCAAGTACAAGCATGTTCAACAAGGAAGCAGTCTATGATCAAGCACATGTCCTAGGGATAGAAATCATGCTATCAGTTCATGAACTGCAAGGGGGGACACTGATTAGTCAATTGGATTCTGAAGATATTAATTATGATGTAGAAAATGAGATCAAGTTCTATCTCATAAATGCTTCATAAATAAACAATATAATGTCTTGTGTTAAAAGAAAAGATTCATAGAAAAAATAACTCAATAATGAGTTCATCATAGCTAGAAAGTACTGGCAGTACACTTTGAAGCACCTTAAATACCCAGAGATAATTCTCGATAATTGTTTTAAATATCGTTACAAAGTTGATTAAAGAATAAATACATTATGTTTTAAAACAATATCCTAATATTATTAAAAGGAGCCATATGGGTTCTATGTCATTAAATTAATCATCCTGAGAAAGATAAGGGAAAAGAAATTTCTGTGAATAAAATTTAGTACAAGGATATACAACAATTCTTAAGAGCAAATTGAGTGTTTTTAAATTGACTTAACAGAATAAGAAAGGAAAGGAAAATAATTTGTAATTGATTTTTATTTTTTGGCGTTTTGAGTCTCTCCTGTTATCAGACACTATTATATTTAATTTAAAAATTTCATCAGTTCCTATACCAAAATTAAGTTTTAAATAGAAGAAAATTTCCTTGTGGTTGTGAATTGACAATCTAATGAGGTTGTCAAAAGGAAAGTAGTTTAATAAAAAACTATATTTTTAGGGAAGTCAATAGAAATAAATTGCAATATCAGGAAATTTTGAGTTCCTAAAATGCTCAGCTCTTTTACAAAATGGATAAATGAATTATTAAAATTATTGCATTTTTCTCAACCTTTGAACCATAATATATCTTTTGAATGACTATAGAAAAGAAATATCATTATAGAAATAGGTCTGTAGTAGACTGTGAGATCTCTGATTTAAAGTATTTTGGGACTCCAAAGGTATGTTTTTATGATTTAAAAAAAAGTTAAAGATATGCATGTGGAATATTATTTGTGCATTAAAACAAAAAGATATAGCTTTAAAAATTAGATATTGAAAATTGACGAAAACTTAAACTGTTTCTTACTGAAATACTAGAGATTCACGTTTCAGATGAATATCCCTCCCAGCTCCTGTCTTTACTCCCCACAACAGTAACCAGGCAGTCTGTTTTAAACACGTTATTGAATTCAAACCATCCTTTGTATTACAGGAGTGTGGTTGGGAGCCGTAGGGAAAACATGGTTTCCACTAGTGGCCTCATCATAATATAGCATAGTGGATAAGAACATAGTCTCTGAATTTAAATCCCAGCTGCTACTAACTAGCAGTGTGACCTTGGGCAAGTTACTTAATCTCTCTGTTCCTCAGTACCTTCATCTTAATTTGGAATTACAATTGTACCTAGTTTATGAGATTGCTGTGAGGATTAAAATTATTAATTTAGTAATTTCTCATGTTTGCTATTATTATTTTCACTGTAACTATAGAATATTCCACTTGCTCTGTCATTTGTGATTTCCAGTAAGATAAAAAATTAGTTTCCATTCCAAACTGGAACATGAAAATCAGAATAATTATCATCGAAAGATCATCAGGATTGTTATTTGATTATTTTGAGGATCTCATCATATTACACATTTTATAATATGCTCACATGCACTAATATTAATATTTTATTTTATATTAATTTACTTTAAAATTAATTATGACCTATTTTGTGTGTATGTAGATATCTTTGAATCCCTCTAGTATATTCTTCAAAATCAGATGGAATAGGGGTTAGAAGGGTTCAAATAAGCAGGCTTTGCTCGGGATTGAAAACTAAAAGGAAGTGAGGTTGATTCTATGATCAGGTATCTTAATTTTATCTGGAACAAGGGAAGACTAGAAGGAGACTAAAGCTGTAATTGGTAAAGCAGCAGCAGTCACCCGTAGCTGAAGGGTGTTAGAAGGGTGTTTAATATTTTTGTGATTCACACACTGAACTTGTTTTTGCTTAGACAAATTGTGAAGTGGTCTTGTTCCTTGTCTTGTTCAATCAGAGTTTCAGGATGACCGTATCTAATCCTGATCCTCTGTGAAATTGTTTATGTTCAACGAGGAGAATATCAAGACCTCACTGTGAGTGCCAGACCAGATCCTGGATTTTAGGAACTGCTTCTTTCTTTCTCAGACTTATGTATTTATCCCAAAACATTATGATATCACTGTTTTAAACTTTAAACTTAACCATTAAAAGTCAAAGATTGGACTGTCCATGTGCCAGCTGGGCCCTTAGCCTCAGTGGAGTTGCAACACCTACTTTCCAGTTCATTGGACTTACTAAGGACAACTAACAAGGAGGTGAAGATAGATAACCAACATACCAAGGAAACAAGAGAGCCTACAACTGCAAGCAAGAGAGTCCCATCCATTGGCTGTATGGAATTGAAGCTCCCTCTAATTAGAGATGGAGTGGACCTCAGGATTCGGGAATGAACTATGGACTAGAGTGGACTTATTGGTATTCTACTATAAACTTACTGTGATTCTAGCAATGGAAGAAATTACAACATTGATACGGAGACAGTGGCCACTGGAGTCTCTGGGGGCAGGGAGAGAGAAAAACAGGTGTAATATGGGGGCTTTTTTGGGATTTGGGAATTGTCCTCAATGACATTGCAATGACAAATATAAGCCATTATATATCTTCCCATAACCTGCAGAATTGTGTGGGAGAGAGTGTAAACTACAATGTGAACTATGGTCCATGCTCAGTGGCAATGCCCAGGATGCGTTTGTCAATTGTAATGAATGTGCCACACTAATGAAGGATGTTGTTTATGTGGGAGGGTGTGGGAGCAGGGCATATGGGAATCCCTACATTTTTTGTGTAACATTTGTGCAATCTAAGTATCTTTAAAAAAATAAAAAATATATATTTTTTTAAAAAGTCAGATTATCAGACTGAATTGAAAAATAGAATAAAAAATGTTTTATATATCTATTAGAAATTGTCAAAAATAAGAGCAGAAATCAATGAAATTGAAACAAAAACAATAGAGAAAATCAGTAAAATAAAGAGCTAGTTTCTTTGAGCAGATCATTAAAATTGAAGCCACTGGCAAGACTGAGGGACTGAAAAAAAGACACAAATTACCAGCACCAGGAACAAAACAGAGGATATCACAATAGACCATGCAGACATCCAAAAGGACAAAAGGCGATCCCACAAACAATTCCTTATGCATCAATTCGACAACTTAGATAAAATGGAAGAAATAAAAAAATATAAAAATAAAAAATACGACCTACCACAATTTACTTAATAGGAAATAAATAATTTAAATAGCATTATAGCTACTAAGGAAACTGAATTAAATATTTAAAAGCTCCCAAAAAAGAAATTCCCTCTGAAGGTTTCACTGAAGAGTTCTACCGACCATTTAAAGAAGAATAAACATCAATTCTATGCAATCTTTGTCAGAAAATAAAAGAGAAGGGAACACTTCCCAGTTCATTTTATGAAGCTAGTACTATCCTGATACCAAAACCAGGCAAAGATGGGTACAATAAAAAGAAAACTACATGCTTTAGATATATAACAGGACACTTCTATAAAATCAAGGTCATTTTTCAAGAATTGTGTTATCTCAGTGTTGACTTGGTTAGCTTGGCAATATAGCTAAGCAGTCCTCTAGAGTATTTTGCTTCAACAATACTTCAAACCTTTATTGATTACAATTCTCTTTTAGTAGCTAAATATTTATTGACTGATAATTCCATTTGATTCATTTAAAATACCAAAATCCAAAATTATACTTACAAAGAAAATAGCCAGTAATTAGATGTGCAATATTTAATCTGTTTTCAGTGATTAAAACCATGTTTCCCTCTTAAAGTTTTCAATCTTATGGATAAAATAAGTTTTACGCTCTAATATTCCTCACAATTGCAAGTCCTGAAGACTTCCCTTTTATAGTAACCATTATTTCCAAAACAATATAATAACAGTAAGGTATGAAGTTACTTTTGACCAATTGGAAGGGGAAAAAAGTAGACTTTTCAGATCATTTAAGCACAGCTGCTAATTTAAATGATAGCCTGAGAAATTCTACAAGTGAATGTAATTGTTTAGGGCTACAAGGAGTAAAACGGACAGATAAAATCTGCAGAATGTTTTTCAGAACCAACAAATGTGGCAGTAAGAGAGGGAGTTACTGTAATACACTCCTAGTAGCATTTATGATCAATGTGTTTGTGTGTGTGTGTGTACATAGACTTCCTTATTCAGAAACTGGAGTGTTACAGAGTTTCCTGTAGAGTTTAAGGTACATATGGACATATGCAGTATTTTTATCCTAACATTAGGATAATATAGCTCAAAATATTTTAATTTCTCTATCAATTTCTTTATGCAATCACATTCAAATTGTAATTTGATAGTCCTCTCACATATGGAGTATGTGAAATACCTGAGGTTTCTACAATTTTAGTTCTTTATTCTACAAGTGTGAGCACTCCAAATAATCATATGGAAACAGGAACTGGCTTTTGTTAAAGAAAATGTGCATCCAAGACATTTACTTCTTAAATTTTTTACAACAAAGTAACTATAGCTTTTTTTTTTTTTTTAAAGATTTATTTATTTACTTTAACCATTTTTAAACCCCCCCTTCCCCATTTGCTGTTTTGTGCCCATTCGCTGGGCAATTCTCCATGTCTGTTTCCTGCCATCTCTTCTCATCCTCCTCCTCCAGTCTTCACCAGGATCCGATCCTGGAGACCTCCGATGTAGGAGAGAGGTATTCTGCCGCCTGCACCACCTCAGCTCCTGGCTTCTGGAGCTTTCGGAGCATCTCATCTTGTCTCTCCCCTATTACGTCATCATCCTGCTGCATGGCTCCCAGGGCCCGACGGCTCAGCGGCACACAGAGCCTGGCAGCCCATGCGCCTTCTATATATATTTTTAATTTTACTGGGAGGTCCCGGGGATCGAACCCAGGTCCCTCCATATGGCAGACAGACGCCCAACCATTTGAGCCACATCCGCCCCCCAACTATAGCTTTTAATGTTTGAAATATACAGCTAAATTAGATTTTCTTCTGCTGTCTCTATATTTTCAAATATCTTCCTCACTTAGTCATTTTTAACCAGAATTGTGAACCTAACTTGACAGTAACAGTCAAAACTGTCATAACTCTATAAAAGAGCTAAAGTGGAGGTATCATGATGGAAAAGAAGAGAAGCAAGGGCAAGCGACACATTAATTGCTCATTATGTTAACTCTGAAGAGACATAGATAATTAAAAATCAGTCCCTTAGCATGTGCAAGTAATGTAGTCTGTGAAAAGTTCCTGGAAGTATACAGGTGAGCCATGCAGCTGGAGGTGAAGAGAGTGGCTCCCATTGGATGGCATGAGCTCTTCCTACATCATATCCACCTGGGACCTCTACACCTGTGGGCCAAAAGGGAGAAGAGAAAGCTCCGTGAGAAGAACTTCAGAGTACAATTTATTCATAAAAGTAAAGCTATAGTCGTCCTCCCACTGTGTTCTGTCCTCTAAAGCAGATTCTACTTTCTTAGAAATACAGAGTTTTAAAGTACTTGATTATTTTTCAGATTAGGAAAGTTAGACTCAGCGTTATTAATTGCTTGGCTAGTTAGTTGTAAAGATGACATTCAAACTCAATTTGCAAGATTTCTAGTCCACTTTCACTGGACTACACTACACTGCTTCGTCTCTCCTCATTCCTTTTCCTTTTCTTCTCAGGATGAAGCTGAGACTCATTGGAGTAATGTCTTGTTCACAGTTCTTTAAGCATTTTCCTTCACCCTGTACACAGTCTATCAGAAAAAAATCATATTGTTGAGCATGACACTTTTTTGTATAATGTCTTAAGGGATCTCTGTTTTTCTCCAAAACAGCGTCAAAACCAGTGGACTTGAAATTATGCACTGGTCCCATCCCTAATACTACACAGCTGTGCCACATCGCCTGTCCAATTGAATGTGAAGTTTCGCCTTGGTCAGCTTGGGGGCCTTGTACTTACGAAAACTGTAATGACCAGCAAGGCAAAAAAGGTCAGTAATATTAGCTTGACATTCTTAAATTTTTCATTGAGGTAGAAGCATTCATTGTTTTTTAAATGATGCTCTGGTTTCCTTGTGATTGTTCTGTTGTGATAATTTTCTAGGATGGCTAAAGAGCATTGATTGTAAAAGTTGTATGAATCGAACTCAGTTGATTGTAACAAAAGAGTAAAACACATGAATGTAGGCAAAATGCTCTTTAATTTAGACAATAGATGAAGAACTCTAAGGCAGTTTTAGTACAGTGGTTAAGATGAGCTGTGGTATCAGGCTGCCCTGGATTGGAAAACCTACTCTGTCCCTTACTGTTTAGATAAGTTAATTAACTTATCTAAATCTTTGTCCCCTTATCTGTAAAATTGATGTAATAATATCTGCCACCCAGATTTGCTCTAAAGATTAAATGAGTTAATAAACATAAAGCTCTTAATTCAGTGCCTGGCCTAAAGCTATTGCCCAATACATGGTAATATTTCATACTTTATTTATTTTTTTTTTTTCAAAGATTTTATTTATTTATTCATTTATCCCCCCCTTGCTGCTTGTGCTCGCTGGGTCAGCTAACCACGCCGTGCGGGCGGGCTTTGCCTTCACCAGGAGGCCCCGGGAACCGAACCCGGGGCCTCCCATATGGTAAACGGGAGCCCTACTGATTGAGCCACTGCCGCTTCCCATATTTCATACTTTATAGACAAAAAAAGAATACCAGTGTTGCTTTTTATAATGTGAATGATATGTCTTAGAGGAGTAGAAGAAATGCAGTGGTTTTACTATTTATAAGCATGATGGGCTAATTTTCATATGATCTTGGAGTGTTTTGTTTAAAAGGATAGTCCTAGTGGTTCTAGTATGTTCATATAGCAATAGACAAACTTTATTAATTTTGTTAAATGTTTCCAGGAAAAGTGACCCTTAAGTGTTATCAAAGTACAAAGCAGGACTCTGACTATTCCACATTCGTGCCCAGATGGTTTATATCCCTAATTCAAATTTCCAGAGTCTGAAGTGAAAAACCAAACAGTTACCCTGGGAACATACCACTTTTCAGAGGTTCCTTTTCTAAATTTAATCATATGACAGTGTTGAAGAATTCAAAATAAAAGAAATTCTGTCTGGTTATGGATATTTCTGAATAGCTTGTGATTTCATTGTTTCCTTAAACATTCTATAACTCCAGACTTTCTAAATCCATCAAAGATATCTTTCCTTCTCTCCCTCCTTCACTCCTAGAACCTACAAGGAACATGGGAGATATATTGTATTTATTTCCTTCCTTATGTTTATTGTAACAAGCCCAAATAAAAGTCCTCCTTTTTCTCTTCTGTTCATTTATTCATTTAATAAATAAATAGTGAGAGCCAACATTAAGCTAGAGTTTGGAGAAATATCAGTGATTAAAATAAGACATGACTTTTACCTTCACCAGGCTTTCATTCTGGGGTTTCATTCAAATTTCTGAAACAGTTAATCTTTTGATGGTTACAACGGATATTTTCTTTCTCCAATAATTCAGGCTTCAAACTGAGGAAGCGACTCATTACAAATGAGCCCACTGGAGGCTCTGGGGGCACTGGAAACTGCCCTCACTTACTGGAAGCCATTCCCTGTGAAGAGCCCTCCTGCTATGATTGGAAAGCTGTGAGGCTTGGAGACTGTGAACCAGATAATGGAAAAGAATGTGGTCTGGGCACTCAAGTTCAAGAGGTTGTGTGCATCAACAGTGATGGTGAGACAGATGCATCTATCCTGTTTCTATGAATGTCAGTTTAACCCTGGGGGTATGCTTTTACCTTAACATCTTGTGTCTTCTTTCATCGTAACTGGTTTTAGTTATAAATACCAAAATAGTTGCTTCTTTTTTTCTTTGTTTCCTACCTTCTTTCCACGTAATATATTTTAAACTCAATATATATGAAATGTTAACATGTTACTATAAAAATTAGATTTTTAAAAAATTATTTTATTGAGGTAAAATACACATGTCCCATTATAACCCTTTTAATGTGTACAGTTCAGTGGCATTAAGTACATTTACAATGTTGTGCAATTATTACCATGATCTAGTTCCAGAACTTTTTCATAACCCTGATCAGAAACTGGTACCTATTAAATAGCACTCCTCCCCATTTTCCTTCCCTAAACCCCTCTAACTGGTAATCTGCTTTCTATCTCCATAGGTTTGCCTACTCTAGACATTTCATATAAATGGAATCATATGCTATGTGACCTTTTGAATCTGACATCTTTCACTTAGCAGAACATTTTCAAGGTTTATACATTTTATAGCATATATCAGTACTTCATTCTTTTTATAGTGAGTAATATTCCATTGTATAAATATACCACATTTTGCTTTTCCATTCTTATTTGATGGACATATATATGGTTTATTTCCACCTTTGGCTATTATGAATAATTCTGCTATGAACACTCATTTACAAGTTTTTGTTTGGATACCTGTTCTCACTTCTTCTGGGTATATACCTTGGAGAGAAATTGCTCTAACTGGTTGAGGAACTGCCACAGTGGCTGTACCGTTTTACACTGCTACCAAGGTATGAGAATTCCAATTCTTCCATGTCCTCACCAACACTTGCTCTTTTCTGGTTATGTTTTAATGGCCATCCTAGTGGATGTGAAATTGTATTTTATTTGTAGTTTCATTTGCATTTCCATAATCTTTTCATATGCTTTTTGGTCATTTACACATATTTGGAGAAATGTCTGTTCAAGTTCATTGCCCAATTTTTAAATTGGGTTGTTTGTCTTTCTGTTGTTGAGTTGTAAGAGTTCTTTATGTATTCTGAATACTAAATACATATATATTGTATACATATACATATGTATTGTATACATATACATATGTAAATACATATATATTGTGAGAATTTTGATTTTTACCCATAATAAAAAAATAAATAAATAAATAATAAATAAATAAATAAATAAATACATATATATTTTGCAAATATTCTCTTCCATTCTGTGGGTTGTTTTGCTTTCTTAATAGTATCCTTTGAACAAAAGTTTTTAATTTTGATGAAGTTCAATTTATCTTTTTCTTTTGTTGCTCATGCTTTTTGGTGTCATATTTAAGAAAACATTGCCAAATCCAAGATCATGATGATTTGCCCCTATATTTTCTCCTAAGAGTTTTATAGTTTTAGCTCTCAAATTTAGGTCTTGATCCATTTTTAGTTAATTTTTGTATATGATGTGAGGTAAGTAAGGTTCCAATTTCATTCTGGGATATCCAGTTGTCCCAGACAATTTGTTTGAAGAGACTGTTCTTGTCCCTTTGAATGGTATTGGCATACTTGTTAAATCAATTGACATGTATACCTGGGTTTATTTCTAGATCCATTTCTTTTACATTGATCTCTGTGTCTATCCTTATCCCAGTAATACACTGTTTTGATTACCCTAGCTTTGTAATAAGTTTTGAAAACAAGAACTGTAAGTCTTCCAATTTATTATCTTACAAGGTTGTTTTGCCTCTTTGGGGTCCCTTGTGATTTCATATGAATTTTATTGTCACCTTTTTCATTTCTGCAAAAAGATCATTGGGATTTTGATGGGGATTGTATTGGATCTGCAGATCATTTTGGGGTTTACAACCATTTTAATAATACATTTTCCCATCCTTGAACACAGTATGTCTTTCCATTTATTTAACTGGTCTTTAATTTCTTTCAGCAATGTTTTAATAGTTTTCAGTGTACACGGCTTGCACCTCCTTGATTAAATGTATCCCTAAGTATTTTTCTTTTTGATGAAATTGTAAATTAATTCTTTTTCAGATTGTTCATTGCTATTGTATAGAAATACAACTGATTTTTGCATGCTTAATTCATTTATTAGCTCTAACAGCTTTTTTGTGTGTGTTCTTTAGGATTTTCAATGTAGAAGATACTTTTGCAAATAGAGATAGTTTTATTTCTTCCTTTCCAATTTGGATATATTTTATTTCTTTTCCTTGTCTAAATGCTCTGACTAGACCTCCCACTAAAATGTTGAGTAGAAGTCGCAAAAGCAGGCGTCCTTCTCTTGGTCCTAATATTAAGGGGAAAGCTTTCAGTTTTTACCTATTGATTTTGATGTTACTTTTGGGTTTCTCGTATATGCCTTTTATCATGTTAAGTTTCCTGATATTCCTAGTTTATTTCTGTGTGTATGTTTTATCAGAAAAGTATCTTTTTTTGTTTTATTTTGATGGCAGTACAGGAATTCCATGAAAAGTCACAGGATATTTTTTTATTTGAAAAACAGATCATTTGGAATACAAATTAAATCATCAGGGAAAGGATGCCCAATACATTGTCCAATTTTAAAATACAAGGCAAAGATGACATCTTTCCAAGTATACTTACTATGTGCAATAGAAAATAATATGGGAAAAAAGGAGGATTTTAAGGGTTGATAGACTTGACCTTAGTAATCACTGAGCCATTTGGATGGTTGTTTCACATGAGGTTCTTTTCCTGAACCACAGGAATTACTTGGACTTTCATGACTAATTTTTACTTGATAAATTATTCTGTCTTGATGGTAGTCCGGACATAGGATTTTACCTTCCTCCCAAGAATACCACTACTGTTTTGGGGAGAAGCTCTTACCCCTCAGCAATCCCCGAGTCCCACTAAAGAATCATAGGACTATCTCAGGCATAGTTGAAAACGTCTGGATAAGATTGTCTCTAAGATTCCTTCTAACTCTCAAGTCTTTGACACTCCACAACCCTGAGCAGTGTGAGCACCGAGCCCCAGGGTCCTATGGTTTGACAGTTTATACTGTTTTCAGCATCTGCAGGAACATCCCAGTACCCCCCAAGGGGCACTGAAGCATCTGCCAACCTTCATAATTCCTTCCAGCCAGTTTTCTTCCTGCAAGCAGAATTGTTTCCTCCTGTGACTTAGTCACCGTTCAGTGGAGAAAGATAACTCTCTGGGGTGGGAGACTGACACAGACACTGCTATTACTGAGAAATTAGCCTTTTGACTTTGAAATGTATTGTCATCTTTTGTCCAGGGTCCAAGATAGCCATGCAGGACAGAATTAAGTAAAATCCAAACCAGTACTGAGGTTGGAAGGTAATGAATGGGATTATTGCTCCAGATCTTTTCTGATGGATTTTGTGTATTCTGCTTTTCTTCTCTGTGTGTATAATCAATTTTGATAGATTCTCCCTTTAGCTCTTACCCAATTATACTCTAAGGAGAAAGAGGAAAAAGAGAAAAATAAGACTCTGGGATTGGAGTATAGGAAAAAGATAGCAAAAGATAGATTCCTAAGGTGAATTAGCTGGTACTCTATTTTTTTCCTTCTGAATTACTATAATAATACTAAGGGTCATATTTATTTTAGCAATGTTGGTAACTCCCTTACTGATACTGCTGCTTGATTTTTTTTTTCCCTCAATTCCAATAACTTTATTGTCCTCCAATAAACGTAGGAAAGAACTAGGACTCCACATATTGCAAAAAGTTATTTGCATAAGACAAAATGTTAAAACAAAAAGCTAAGAGTGCCTGTAGCTTCTGCCTCAATGAAATGCCAAAGGAAAAATCATTTGATATGATTGTCCCCAATGTTTGTGCAGATTGAGTATATCTTAAATATACTAGAGGATGTGGATATTTAAACAATATCAGTGGTTAATTCTAATTTTGTCAAGTAACAAATATTTTATAACAAATAATCACCTCCTAAATTGTTTTGTGAAACACTAAAGAACAAGCAGAGGAATTAGATATATCGTGGTATATTGGGAAGTGATTTATGTTGTAACTGGCAACAAATTGATGACTCAGAATATTCATAAGCTACTTTCACTTTGTCCGCCTCATAGACAGAATGAATTTTTTAAAAATAAAAAGAATGTGACTGATATTTAGTTCTATTTTTTGCCCTTCATCACTATATTTCTTTCATAATTAAATTTTACTTTCTGACATTAACTAGCAGTAGTACAACTCAAATACTTTAACTGGCAAAAGTATAGGTGTGTATAAAATCAGAAAATTCTTTATTGTTATAAATCCTAGATTCTGCTCGATTTTGTATATAGCTGAAAGATAATTATGCTGATGGAATCAGAACAAAAGCTGGAGACCTTTAAATACTACTCCAATATGATCATGTGGTCACCTGGTAAGTGTTTAGCAGCTGTACCAAATGTTGTTTTGTAATTAAATCGGGCCCAGGGAATTAAAGTTGATTAGTTACACAGACTCTACCTTGAGGCCCGGGCTGCAGCTATAGATTGTGTTTCATAATTAAGTTTAAACTCAACTGGGAAAATGAGTTAGAGCCTGTGAGCCTAGCAAATAATAAAATGACTTTTCTCCTCCTATGTTCCTCATAAATTTCACAACTTTGTTAATGGCCTCAAAACATTTTAAAGTCTTAATTTTTCTCCTGAAATATTTCTTGTTCAGGCTTTCAGAGCTCATTAGGATTTGTTGTTAGTGGTGTGGTTCATTTTTCGCATCGTCTTCTAAGGAGCAAGGTCAGCGGGAGGAGTATTGGCAGAGTGCAAGGCAGGGCTTTCCACATGGCTCCTTTGAAAATCAAAGGAGTGTAACAGAGTAGCAAGACTAAAAGCGAGTGAAGAAGACAATTAGATTCTCCAGAAATGGATAGACATTTTAAGTATAATAGGAAAATATTACTCATAAGGTAAAGATCTTCAGAAAAGCAAATTCCAGATCTCTGAGCACAAAAGCAGGAACTACTCCAGGGATGTACTGGGAGACAGGAGGAATCTAGAGGTTGTTATAGCTAGGAGACACGCAAAATCATTTCCTATTTTAGTTTTTGTGACATCTGTGTGTTTTATTTAAAAGTGTAAAATTGGCAAGGCAAGAGTATTCTGTTTCCCAAATTGGTTAGAGGCAGAACAAAGCAAGGATAATAGGCTGGAAGTGAGGAAAAGTCTATTGTTGTATTGATTACTTAAGGAAGAGGGAGATTGTAAATGAAAGATTGTTTCCATATTGCCCTTCTCTCTGGAAACAGTAAATAATTGATGTCAACCATGTTTCATTTCCATGTGCTCTACTTCAGATATCAATGACATTCATGTGCATGACTCACTTTCACACATAACCAAGATTTTTATGAAACCAAAAACTATTTTCATGTAAGTAAATCACAACAGTTCACCATTACACAACTATTAGGGGCACTTTTTAACAGTAGTGAGGGTCATTGGCCAGGGTCCTCAGTGTGTTTTGTGCTGTTCTGGCTCAAGTCCTTGCTCTTCCATGGAGCACAGCATATAAAATTCAAATAATTGAAAATGGCATTATTATATAGTTAGCCTTGAATTCACTCTAATTTATTTGTCAAAAATAAATGACTTTAAATATTAACAACAAATGTCTCAGGTACACCTAAAACTTGCTTGCAGTGCACTGCTGTGTCATATCACCATGGAAAACACTTTTATTATTAAGAACTTCTGTCTACAAACTCCTTATGTTTCAAATAGAATTGTATCAATATTAGATGCTTCTAAGTCAGATATAAGTGGAAAGAAGAAACACATTATTCACACAGGTAGGAATTAAGTTGTGTGTGTATGTGTATTCATTATATGAAATTCTTTTCCAGTTTACACTGAGGTATTAGATCTGATTTTACAAAGGATGTCCTGGATTCATCAGTATCAATCTTAAGTGTATGCTATAAAAGCAGATTCCTGAGTCTTATATACAGACCCAGTGAGTCACAGTCTGTAGAGAAATCTCAGAAATGTGCATTTTTATAAACTTTCTGGATGGTTCATATATTTGGGAAACAGAAGTTCCAATGATCTGAAGTTTCAGAAACACTATGCTAGGAGAATATACAGAGGATATCATTTAGTTCCATTTGGATAAATATACAAAGAGGCACCTAAAAACACTGAAAGTTTTTACCTCTGGAGATTAGGAGTCAGTATGGGGAAAGGGTGCAAGGTCATGTTCTAGTTTATTTCAAGCCTTGTATTAAAATTTGTATCTAATTTGTAAGCACGTAAGTAACAAATTTGAAATGTATATTTATAAAGAGTAACAGTTGACAGGGGGGACAGGTATGTGGGGTGAGGAGTAAAGGATGGGGAGCAAAGCATTCCAGGAATAGAAAGAGAGAAATTACAAAGCTTACAGTTCAGACTAATATTTTGGGTGATTCAGACTATTAATAGCAGGAATTCTTAACCAGGGGTCCATGAGCTTGAGTTGAAATTAAAAAAAAAAAAAAAATATTCTTGTGGGGATGTGTTGGTGCTAGTGTGATATATTTATTAAATAATACACAGTATAATGTGGACTTAGTAAGGGGTCCTTGGTTTTCACCTGACTGGCAAAGGGGTCCGTGGAACAAAAAAGTTTGAGAACCCCTGATTTATAGATTCTCCCAGAGGCATAGACCAGGTCAAGGATTAGGATGCCTGTGGTTTCTTAAAGTCTTGCTCCCAGGAGAAATAACAAAGAAGTAAAAGGAACAAAATAGAGGGGGGGGGGGGGGGGGGCAATATATCATAAGTCCCCAGGTTTGGTAATTCACTAGAAGGGCACACAGGACTCAACATACTAGTACTCGTACAGTACTCATGGCTGTTAGTTATTCCAGTAAAAGGATACAAAGAAAAATCAGCAAAAGGAAAAGGCAGATGGGTGAAGCCCAAAAGAAACCAGTCATAAGATTTCAAGAGTCCTCTTTCAAGAGACCCCCCCACACACAGGACACCATTAATTTCTCCACCAATGATCTGTGACGATGTATGTGAAATGTTTTCTACCAAGGAAGTTCACCTGAGTGTAGGAACCTAAACTAAATTAGAATTTGCTTCTAAAACTTGGGAAAACTCTGTGAGTTCAGATCAAATGGCTGTAGAACTAGATGAGAAAACAATTTCAAATGCATGATCATCCACTGGAACTGGAATCTACTTCTTAACACAAATTACACAGCCATTACATGGAAATGCTGATCTTTTAAATGCAAGAATATGTCCTATAACTGAATTGTTTTTCCATAATTTAGGCAATAAATCAACTAAGAACTTTCCTTCCTGTAGAATGCTACACTATTTAATGTGCTTGGAATATAATTAGGATGGATATTATGTTTAAGTCTAAGGTCCCTTACTTTACAATTAAGATCATATAACACTGTTAGTAGGAGTTTGTTTCCGATAATTAGATTGCGATATGCTATTCAATTTGTTGTCAAGACGAAAGTCCTTATAGCCTTTTAGGGAGTTTAGGCAATAGATATTCTTCAGTGTTGGTTTATAGTAATCACAAGTTTAGTTTGGCCTTAAGAAATCTGGCATCAGATACCCTGATATAGATATGTAACAGAATGTTAAGAAAAATATTTTTAAGAAAACATCAAGATTGAGGCAATGTTCTTTGAATGTATGTCTCAGAAAAGAATAAGATTTTATAATTTTTTTTAATTATTTTTTTAAAGACGGGTAGAATTAAAAGAGACCTAATTGATCACCTGTCTCCCTCTTTTTCAAAACAAACATTTTATCATCAAATTCTATTGCATATATCTTTATTTTTAAAATTTTCTGCTTCAGAGTAGACCAGTGGTTCTAAACCTGGTACAGTCTTGCCTCCCTGGAGACATTTGACAATGTCTGGAGGTGTTTGGGCCTATCATAATTGGTGGAGGGGTACTGTTGGTCTAGTGGATAGAGGTAAAATATGCTGCTAAACATCCAACAATGCACATCCAACAAGAAAAGCTCCCCTCAACAAATAATGATCCGATCCAAAACGACAGGAGGATCAAAGTTGAAAATCCCTGGGTTAGAATAATTATGCCCTACTTGAGACATTGCAATAGTTGACTTATCCCTCTTTATTCACAGGCAACCCTTATTCATCTTCTTTAATTATATCTGATTGATCTTTCTAATCCTCATGTTTGATACCATAAATATTTATGTAGCATCACATATGTGCCAGCCCTTGTTCTAGTTGCTGGAAATGCAGCAGTGAACAAAAAAATGCAGTGCAGTCCTTGCCCTCTTAGAATTTTCTCTAGGAGAAGAAGTGGGGTGTCAGACCATAAGTGAATAAACAAGTAAATTGTAGTATATCAGGAGAGATTGAGTGCTATGGAAAAAATGAAGTAGGGTTAGTGGGAATGGGAGTACGTGGAAGAAGGCAGGGGTTATTTTCTCTAGTGATCTGTGGTGGTCTTATAATAGTGACATCTGTGAAAAGTCGTAAAGGAGATGGAGAAGTAAGTTCCATGAGAATCTAAGAGAACATTCTAGACAGAAGAAACAGCAAATGCAAGGCCTTGAGGTAGGAACTGCTTGAATATCTGAGGAACAACAAGGTGGCCAGTGTCGCTGAGTAGTTAGGGAGAAAAGAATCAGAGGTGAGGTTAGAAAAGCTACAAAGGGATGAGACCATTCCAGTCCTTTGGCTTCTACTCTAAGATGGGAATCCATAGGAGGGTTTTGAGCAGAGGAGTGACCTGAACTGACTTGTGTTTTTAAAGAATCACTCATGTTGCTTTGTTGACTTTAGGGAAGCGAGGAAGAAGCAACAAGAAGGATATTGCAGTGATTCAAGTAACAGATGATAGTGTGGCTTAGACAAGGCTGAGAGGAGCTAGGGCAGCTCAGTGGAGGTGTTGGTATCCTGGGATCAGTACTCCTCATTCTGGATTACAGGTTTCCCTCCATAAATGTTCCCTTGGTCATGTCAAACTGCTGCTTAAAATTCTTGCTGACTTCCTTTTGCCTTCCATATAAAGTTTAAAGCCATTCAGGAATCACAGAATATCCTCTGATTACATCCCTGACCATTTTACCAATCTCCTTGTCTGTCCCTCCATTTATTTATATACAACCTAAAATTTCTCCTTTAAACCACATTCAAATATATAATCCAGTGCTCTTAATTATATTCACAATGCTGTGGTATTGTGCTGTATTTCCATTTATTATATTTATAGAATTAGGTTATTTACACTTTCCTGTTCCCCACTATCCACTCTAGACTGCTCATTACTCTGGGGTAGGAACCTGTCTTATTTAGTTCTGTAGGCCTGCTTCCTAGCACTGTGCTCTAAGTCAATAAAGCCCTGATTGATCACGAATTTTTAGTTTTCCTTTGTCCCCCAAAATATTTGTAGGATATGACTTTCAATGTCTCCTTAAGTAAACTTTTGTTATGGCCCTCATAGAAATTCAAACTTTGCCTCCTAGGTAGCAGATAAAGCATGACAACAAAATTCACAGCCTATTATTATCCTCATATGCCTTCAAATTCCATTACAGTCGAGTCCCTGTACACCAGAGCAAACTAGCTACTGCATCTGCATAAAGAAAAAAATAAGCAAAGTGTCCATAAGCAACTGAAACCTGAAGGGTTCCTTCTGCAGCATTTTATCTGTGTTTTGTTGAGTTTCAATTTTCTGGGACCCAGGCAGTGAAACACTGAATCTAGGTTCAAATGCTAACTTTGCCACTTTGTTTGGCAAGTTACTTAAATCCTTTGTGACTAAGTTTCTTCATTTGTGAAACAAAGATGGTACAATTACCTACTCACACTATTGTTGTGGAAAACAGATGAGTTCATATATATTAAGTGCTAAAAATTGTATCTAGCACATAATAAATACTATTTAAATTCTTGTTACTATTATTCCTCTCAGGTGAGTTCAATATGAAAAGCTAACTAAGCACAGAGATTTTTCACCTTTTTGTTTGGTAAAGGCTTAGTAATTTTATTTCTTAACCATACTGATCAAATGATTACAATCTTATTTTCATAAAACCCTCATGAAATAAATGTAATTATTTTCAAAGCACATATGGCTTTAGAGAAATGGGTGCCTGCTTCTTGATCTATTAGCTATCAGAAAATAGTTAGGTGTAAAACAATCAAATTCCATAACAGAAAATCCTTTCACCTGTTATACAAGAAAACATATCTGAATTATTTCTTTTTCCACTTGACACATGCTACTGATTTGAACTAGTGTTGGGCTAGCAATTTCTTCTGAAGAGAACTAAGATTACTTGAGTAGTTGATGAAACTTGTGAAAATTATTGTGTTAATGTTACTAAGTTTAGAGTACATTAGGAGTGTACACTTTTTACTTTTCATGATGTAAGAACTGCACTGAATATGTCATACTAAGACACTTGTAGAAATGTTTTTCATTTTTTTAGAAAGGTAAGAACAAGCTCCTAACTATGGCCAGAAATTGGACTTCACTTCATGTATACAAGATCGGGGAATATTACTGTGGAATGGCAATCAAAATATATCGAGAAAAGAAAGCTGTGGAATTCTTTGAACTTCAAGATTAATGGTACTTAGCACTACATTAAGTGAGAGCTGAGAAGAAATATCTTCCACAAAACTCACTTGGAATCTACATTTAGGAAGAAGAGAAACACCCATATTAATAATGAGAGCTCCTGCCCATCATGCATCCACTATTTTGTTGGAGATAGAAAAATGTGTAATCAAAACATTTTAATGCATTAATGCTAAACTAGAGAGAGATTCAGGGTGCTAAGGAGCATAATGGGTAAAATATACTTCTACCTTGGAGGGTCACTGAAGACTTTAGAAAGGAGATGACTTATGTGTTAATTCAGAAGATATTCTTTCTCCTGGGAATTTCAATTAATATATAATGTCAGTATATTTTAGGTTAGATACACAGCCATGTGGAAGCACGGAGGTGTGAAAGAACTTGAGATGTTTGTGGAGTTGCAAATATGGTGTGACACTGCACAATGTTTGTGTGTTTGGAAAGCTGGAGGAGATGAGTCTTTGTGGATGGGGACAGATCATGAAAGAATTGGCAAGTCATGCTAAGGAGAGTATGCTTCATTCTACTGTAATTAAATGTATTCTGAGACTGGAGACCATAGACACCCTTCCCCCAAAATAGACGCTTGGGACGATGCGAAGCAATCTTTCTGGAAAAGCCAACATGAACTCCCCAGACCAATGCGGGCAGGGTTCTGGCAGTGACTGAGAATACTCTCCAACTGTTTATGTAGATGGTAGCTGCAAAAATAATGGGAGAGATGGTGCACAGCAGGATTCAAAGTTTACTGGGGCCTGGCATCCTCTAAATGTGAGAGGGTTTCTGGATGGCAGACAAACCAAAGAGTGTAATGGCAGGCAGCCCACACAGCAATTGTAAAAGCAAAGAGTAGATAACTTCATCATTGAAATGGATAGCAACTTTGTCATCATAGGGATGACAGAATATCTGGAAAGAAAAATAGATGGAAAATAACCTCTCAAAGAAATATCAACCGAAAAGATTTTGAGAACATGGATCAAGGCTTCCAAGGAATAAATATTCTGTGCAAGTTCGTGAGCATCAAGGCATCAAAGGCAAGGAAGAAGCTGGTAGATTGACCACAGAAGAATCTAGAAAATAGGGCCATTTTCATTATAGGTATTGCCTGCCCTCTTGGAGATAAATCTGCTGTTTCTAATTTCCAAATGTCTTCCCATTCTCCCACAAGCATCTCCATATAAAACTTATCTTATCCTTACTTTTTTCAACGTTTTTTTACCATTGTTATTACCAACCTCTTTGTCAAGTACAGTAAAATAAAAATAGACTTTCTGCTTTTTAAAAGAAGTAGTCTGATAGGGTAGTAGTATAATCAGATCATTTAGAAATAGAATTCTAACTACAGAAGAGAGGGAGGGATGTTAAGACAGATGCTCTAGTTCTTTCTTTAAACCAAGAACTCTGCCTATAAAACAAATTTGGTCTAGGCATAATTCTGAGAATTTTATTGGAGTGAAATTTGTTTTTAATCAATGATATGTTGATACACTGTTGTTCCTCTGACATGTTAAATTTAGAAAGTGGAGAGATATGTCCATATGTTTGAGACTCTATGTATTATGGGTTGTCATAATGCTAATGAAAGGAAGGAATGTTCTGTATGTATATGATACATCAAGCAAATGAAGAAATAAATTACACTGCACATTTTATGTTCTATTTATTTTGCAGACCCCCTGATAATCTAGTTATAAGAATATTTTTCATAATAATTGGAAAAATCCATACCAGAGCATTAACTTACACAACTTCTGACATGTAAATAAGACTATAAAAGATTTATATGTCATAATACCATAAAGGCTATAATTTTTAAAGATCAAATTTTTGTGACAGGAATATTTGACACAAAATAAAGTATAATTGTATTAATTGTGTTACATGTAGAAAGCTGTTTAAGCTTCATATTTTTGGAATTGACTATGGTATTATAACTGCTTAATTGATGTTACATTTTTAATTTTTAAAACTTTTTTTCTTATTTTCAATTTGACTTGCAGATTATTGTAATATTTATATATTCTAATGTATTTCAATACATTCATCTGTAATGTTTTTTCTTAGCAAGATGGATTCAGTTAAATAACTGTTTTTCAGTGTTGTTCAGATGTACTGTACTCAGGCATGATCTATTGACTGCATTTAGGGGAAAACGACAAAACCAAAAGTTACATCTGAGCCATAAAAGAAGCCATTACCTTTGTTCACAGTCTTAGATCCCCGTGTTCTAATTTGATAAAAGCATTTTGAAATGGATTTGCTGATAGCTTAAAGTATAGCTCTGATCAATAGAAAGGTTAATATTAAATGTGAGAAACATGATAACGTGAATGAAGAATGTGTCTTCCATTCCCAGAAAATGAAAGTATTTATCTACTGCTAAAATTAAGAAAGCGGTTCCCTGTGATTTCTTTTCAAAATAATCCTATAATCATTTAGCCAAATTTAGGAAAAATAACAAAGCACATTGCCTTTTTGAACTCTTCTTTTATAAAATTATATTTCCTCTTGATTTGGGGTATGCATTTACTATACACTCTGAATTAAATACACATTGATTTACTTCTACCTTTCCTCTTTCCCATAAAAGAATATGTGCAGTAATTCTTTTGAAGTAGAGGGTTTCTCCCTGTTCTGGTTTAACTGATATAAGAGGAAGAAAATAGATTTCTGGAGCCATTCAAAGCATCGTGGAGAGCTAAGACCCTGAGGAGTTGTATCCTAGCTGGCTATTCACTCATAAAGACTATAAACATTTTCACAACCAAATTGCCCCCCTACATACCTTAAATAATCATCTACCTTTAAAAGGTGCTACATCCAAAAAAGATTATTCATCTTCTGGAAGTTGGTGTCAACTTGAGGATCACCGGAACACTAGAAAGTGTTCCTCTAAATCAGTGTTCATGCTTTTCCTTAAAACAGTACATGTCTTAAACCTGCTCCAGTTGAAGCAATCAAGAAAATCCCAGGCCCTGATGTATTAGGGAATGGACAACATGGCACAGGTGCCCATCCACATTCTCGGGAGTTGGGCTCTGACACTGCGATTCATCTAGAATATGAGGTGAAAGTTGCCCCTTTGCAGTTGTGCAAGGTTTTCAACCCTTTGCTTAAGATTAGCTTTAAGCATCACTACAGAACCAGGGTCCAATTCATTTAAGAAGAAATACAGAATGTTACTAAACATATGAGGACATTGTAACAAAAAAGAAATGGAAATTGCTGGGACAGTGATATTTATTTTCTTCCTTTTTCAGTAGTAAAGAACATCCAGTGCTATGAAATAGAAACTGTCATACACAAGAGGAATTGTAGATTATTATGATCTTTAGAATTTCAACAATATGTATCATTAACCTCAAAATTTTAATCTATACCACTTCAAGTAATCCATTCTAAAGAATAATACCTAAAAGGTGGATACTTAGAGAAAAAGCTGTCCAGAGCACATACTAAAGGGGGGGGTGGGATAGTAAAAATGAAATAGACAAAAAAGAAGACCTAAAGGTCTACAAGGAAGAATAGAGAACAAAAAAATGCCTTTATGAAGGTAAAATATATTGTGCCTGGTAATTATTTACTTTGTATTAGGACTGTACAATATATTCTGGTCTATTGGCCACTTTTCCAGTTTGATCATTTAATATTTAGTAAAGCCATTCTTCTCTATATTTTTTATTTTTTTTTCTTCATTTTTAAAGGAGCTTTAGATTACATAAATGTTACATCAAAAATATAGGGATTCCCATATACCCCACCACCTTCCTTTCCCACACTTTCCCTCATTAACAACATCTTTCATTAGTGTGGTACATTTGTTAAAATTGATGAACGCATGTTAAAGCATTGCTACTAACCATGGTCTATAGTTTACATTATGGTTTACACTTTGCACCACACAATTTTATACTTTTGATAAAATGTATAATGACCTATATCTGTCATTGCAATATCATGCAGAGTAATTCCAATGTCCCCAAAATGCCCCATACTACACCTATTCTTCCCTCTCCCTCTGCTCAGAACTCTGGTGACCACTGTCTTTATATCAATGATACAAGTTCTTCCATTGCTAGAATAATAATAAGTCTATTTTAGTCCATAGTTGTACTCCTCCCCTTATGTTTGTTCATTCCTCAATTTTGAGAATTTGGGGATGGTGATGCCTACTCTGCTTCTGATTGCCTTCTCTATATTTTCAAAATGTTCTCCACTTAGTCATTTTCCTAAGTCATTTTTTGGTTTTGTTTTTTTTTTTTTTTTACTGAAATTAAATCATAAATGAATTAAGGAAAAATTTGTCTGTATCATGTATAATCTCTCCATCTAGAGCCTCATTTTATCCCTCCATTATTTGTCGTCTTCCTTTTCATTTTTCTCAATAAAAATCTGAAAATTTTATGTGAATTCAAAAACTCTTGAGGAGAAATAATTAGGTACCATCCATTTAAAACTGATACACACTCAAAGAAAAGGATGGGATTGGATGTATTGTTTCCATTACCTGCATTTTTAGTGTTTACACCTTTCTTTTAGCATTCATTATTCTAAAATTAAAAGTCAATGTATTAATATAAAGACAAGTCATATTTTTTAGATATCAAGGATCAGAAGACCAGATATTTAGTTATAACTCTACCACAGAATAGTTCTTATAAAATGTATTGAACTTTGTCATGCTTCTATTCATAGAGAAGCTGTAAGTTTATAGAAAAATCATACAAAAAATACAGCATCCCCATTTACCACCTTCAGACATGCGGTTTTCCCTATTAATAACACTTTGCATTAGTGTGGTACCTTTCTTATATTTGAAGCAATATTATGAAACTTTTAATATTAGCTATAGTCCATTGTTTTCATTAGGGTTCACATTTGTGTTGTACAGTCCTATAATTTTTTTTAAGAATTTATTCTAGTAACATAACTTAAAATTTCCCCATTTAATCATACTCAAGTATATAATTCAGTGGTGTTAATTACATTCACAATATTGTACTACCATCACCACCATCCATTTCCATCATTTTTCTGTCACCCCAAACAGAAACTCTGTACTAATTAAGCATTAACTCCCCATTCCCTACATCCTTCCCAGCCCCTGGAAAACTTTTTTCGACTTCCTGAGCCTATGAAATTGCCTGTTCTAATTATTTCGTATCAGTGAGCTCACACAATATTTGTGCTTTTGTCTCTGGCTTATTTGATTCAACATGTCTTCAGATTTCATCCAGGTTGTCACTTGTATCAGCTTCATACCTTTTTAAGGTTGAATAATATTCCATTGTATGTATATGCCACATTTTGTTTATGTATTGATCTGTTGATGACGACTTGGGTTGCATCCATCTTTTGGCAATTGTAAACAATGCTGCTATGAACATCAGTGCATGAATATTTGAGTCCCTGCTTTCAATTCTCTGAGCATATAACTAGAAGTGGGATTGATGGGTCATATGGTAAATCTATACTTAATGTTCTGAGGAATGGCCAAACTATTTTCCACAGCAGCTGAAACACTTTTAATTACTTCCAACATTGAGGAACATTGTTCCTATTTCTCCACATCCTCACCAACACTTATTTTCCATTTATTAATAGCCATTTGAGTGGGTTTGAAATAGTACCTCATTGTGATTTTGATTTGCATTTCTTAATGATTAATGATGTTGAGTATATTTCCTTGTCCTTATTGGCCATTTGTATATCCTTCTTTGGATAGATGTCCAAGTCTTTTGCCCAAATATAATGGGATAGTTTGCCCTTTCATTGTTGAGTTTATATATTTTGGATATATCTTCTGGATACCCTATTTAGAAATGTGTATCCAAATATCATCTCCCATTCTATAGATTTATTTTACTTTCATGATGAAGTCCTTTGATACCCAAAAGTTTTTACTTTCAATGAAGTCCTATTTATATATATTTTTTCTTTTATGGCTCCTGTTTGTGAGGTAATGGCTAAGAAACCATAGCCTAATACAAGGTCTTAGAAATGATTCCCTATATTTTCCTCTAGGCATTTGATGGTTGTGATTGTTACATTTACAACCTTGATCCATTTTGAGTTATTTTTTTGTATATGGTGTAAGGTAGGGGTCCATCTTCATTCCTTTGTATATGGATATCTAGATTCCAGAATCATTTTTTTTTTTTTAAGACTTCTCTTTTTCCATGGAGTGAACTTGGCACCTTTGTCAAAAATAATTTGATCATTGTTTTAGTTTTTCAAAGGCTGCCAAAGCAATATACCAGAAATGGGTTGGCTTTTACAACGGGGATTTATTAAGTTATAAGCTTACAGTTCTGAGTCCATGAAAATGTCCAAATCAGTGCTTTATCAGGAGATGCCTTCGCCCCGAGCTGCAGCTGTGGGCAGTCAGGCACATGGAAGGGCACAACTGGCAGTGTCTGCAGGTCTTTGCTTCTGTGGATTCAGCTGATTTCAGTCTCTGGCTCCTGCGCTTGCTCTCTCAGCTTCTGGGCATTTCTGTCTCTGCAGCTTTTTTTGTGTCTCTGGATTTTTCAGTCCTCCCTTTATAAAGGATTCCAGTAAAAGAATTAAAACCCACCCTAGGTCGCACATTCTAATCAAAGGCCCTTAACTGAAGTAATTTAATCGAAAGTTCCCACCTACAATAGATTTAATGCACAGTAATGGATTAGCTAAAAGAACAGGATTTTCTGAGGTCCACAAAAGCTTCAAACAGCCCTAGTCATAGATATGAGAATTTATTTCTAAACTCTCAGTTCAACTCCCTTGATATATATGTCTTTCCTTGTGACAATACCATGCTGTTTTCACCATGGTAGTAATGTAATTTTTTTATCACAGTTGTGCATTCATCACTTCAATCATTGTTAGTGCATTTTCATTATTTCAATAATAATAATAAACAGACAAACAAGAATATTCTTCACCTCTCTATCTCTCTCTGCAATATAATTTTTAAAATTGAGAAATTTGAGTCCTCCAACTTCATTCTTCTTTTTCAGGTTGGTTTTGGAATTTGAGACCCCTTAACCTTCCATGTAAATTTGATGGTTAGCTTTTCTATTTCTGCAAAGAAGGCTGTTGGAATTTTGATGGCGATTGCGTTGAATCACACATCACTTTGTGTAGAATTGACATCTTCACAATATTTATTCTTCTAATCCATGAGCATGGAATTTCCTTCCATTTATTTAGATTGTCTTTGATCTCTTTAAGCAATGTTTTGTACTTTACCATGCATAAGTATTCACATCATTGATGAAATTGGTTTCTAGATATTTGATTCTTTTATATGCTATTGTAAATGGAAATTTCTTCTAGATTTCTTCTTAAGATTGTTTATTACAGGTGTACAGAAACACGACTTATTTTTGCATGTCAATATTGTAACACTCCACTTTGCTCTATTTGTATTTTTAGCTCTAATAGCTTAGTTGTGGGTTTTTCAGGATTTTCTATATATAGGATGGTGCCATCTGCAAATAGGGAAAGTTTTACTTCCTTTCCAATTTGGATGCCGTTTTACTTCTTTTTCTTGCCTACTTGCTCTGGCTAGAGCTTCCAGAACAATGGTGAATAACAGTGGTGACAGTGAGTATCCTTATCTTGTTTCTGATCTCAGAGGGAAAGTTTTCAGTTTTTCATTATTGAGTATAATGTTAGCTGTGAGTTTTTCCTATGTACCCTTTATCATCTTGAGGAAGTTTCTTTTATTCCTTGTTTTCTAAGTGTTTTATCAAGAAGGTTCACTGGATTTTCTCAAATACCTTTTCTGTGTCAATTGAGGTAATTATGTGGTTTTTCCATTTGCTCTTTTAATGTTGTATATTACATCAATTGATTTCTTTATGTTGAACCACCCTTGCATACCTGGGATAAATCTCACTTGAGCATGGTGTTTAATTGTTTTAGTGTACTCTTAGATTTGGTTTTCTAATATTTTATTGAGGAATTTTGCTTCTATATTCATAAGGAATATTGCTCTGTAATGTTTCTTCCTTATGGTATCATTATCTGGCTTTGGAATTAGGATAATGTCTTCCTCATAGAATGAGTTAAAAAAAGTATTCCCTCCTTATCAATTTTTGGAAGAGTATGTGGAAGATTGGAGTTAATTCTTGGAAAGTTTGGTAAAATTCACCAGTGAAGCTATCTGGTCATGGGCTTTCCTTAGTTGGGAAGTTTTTGATTACTAATTAAATCTTTTTACTTGTGATTGGTCTGCTGAGATCTTCTGTTCCTTCTTGAGTCATGTAGGTAGTTTATGGGTTTCCAGGAATTTTTCCATTTGATATACATACAAATCACACAATATCTTATGCATAGAAAAAAATTCTGGGCCCCTTCTTCCCCCACAACAACCATTCCATCTTCCCTTCACCAAAACTTGGGGAAAGCCCAACTTAAAGACAGATCTCCATCCCCCAAGCTGCAGGAAACAAACCTTGCCACACAGTGGAACATCTTCTCAAAGCCATCTCTTCACAAAGGAATTAAACTACCCAGGCTGACCCTGCTCCCCCTACCATGGTCTTCCATGTTCATTTCTTAAAACAAAACAAACAAACAAAAAATCAGTTCCTAAAAAGTTGATTAATCATTTTCCATGAGAAGTGTACAGGGAAGGCCCAGATCATGGTGGTTTTAGTTATTTTCATCCTCTCTTTGTCAATTTAGCTAAAGTTGTGTCAGTTTTATTGACTTTTTTATCCAAAGAATCAACTTTTAGTTTCCTTGATTCTTGCTATTTTATAGTCTCTGTTTCATTTATCAGCACTCTAATCTTTGTTATTTCCTTCCTTTTGTTCACTTTGGGTCTAGTTTTTTTCTTTTTCTATATCTTCCATTTGTGAGATTAGGTCTCTGATTTGTTGATCTTTCTTCTTATTTAAGGTAAGCATTTAGAGCTATAAATTTTCCTCTCAGCCCTGCCTTGCTTCATTCCATATGTTATGGTATGTTGTGTTTTCATTTTCATTCACCTCAAGATATTCCCTAATTTGCCTTGTGATTTCTTATAGTACCATTGGTTGTTTAAGAGTGTGTTGTTTAATTTCCACATATTTATGAATTTTCCAATTCTCCTTCTGTTATTGATTTCTAGCTTCATTCCATTGTGGCCAGAGAAGATGCATTTTATTATTTCAATATTTTTTAATTTGTAAGGCTTTTTTTTTGAAGTAACAAATGTTCTAACCTGGATAACATTTGTTATCTTAACATCTTAACATTTGTTAAGAATGTATATCCTGCTGTTTTGGGGTGATAAGTGTTCTATATGTCTCCTAGGTATTGTTGGTTTATAATATCATTCAAGTCTTCGATTTCCTTATTCGTCTTCTGTCTGGCTATTCTATCCATTATTGAAAGTGGTTTGTTGAAATCTCCTACTTAATGTAGAACTGTCTATTTCTCCCCTCAGATATTTCAATATTTGCTTCGTGTATTTTGGAGATCTTCCCTTATGTGCATATATATTTACAAATGTTGTTCTATCTCTTTGTTGAATTGACCTTTTTAATCAGTCTATAGTGACCTTCTTTGTCCCTCATAAGAGTTTTTCACCTAAAGTCTATTATATATGAAATTAGTATAACTAAACCAGCCTGCTATTGGTTACTCTTTGCATGGTATTTTTTCCCCATCCTTTATCTTTCAATCAACTTATGTCTTTGAATTCAAAGTAAATCTCTTGTAAATAGCATTACAGTTTGGTCAGACTTTTTTTTTTTTAATCCATTCTGTCAAACTCTGTCTTTTGAATGGAGAGTTAAACCATTTACATTAAAATACTTACTGATAATGCAGGATATTCTTATGCTATTTTTCTCTTTGGTCTTTGTAATTCTTATACTTTCTTTTTGTCCTTCAATTCTTCCATTAATGCCTACTTTTCTATTTATTTAATTTTTGTAGTGCACCATTTTGAGTCCCTTGTCATTTCCCTCTGTATATAATTTTATTTTGTGTGTGTGTGTGTGGTAAACATGGGACTTAAATTTAACATCCTAAATCTATAATAGTCATGTTTGATTTGATACCAATTTAATTTCAACAGCATACACAAACACTGTTCCTATTTTCCCTGTACCCCTGCCTTTTTATTGTACTCATTACAAATTATATCATTGTACAGTGTATGACCCAAATCATAGACTTATCATTACTTTATATGCATTTTCCTTTTACAGTCTGTAAGAAGTAAAAAAAGTGGAGTTACAAATCATAAAATGCAACACAGTAGTACTGCCATTTATAATTACAATATGGCTACCTTTACCAGAGTAGCAGTAATTTGTTGCAGTGTAACAAATTACTTTTAAAAAATTCTGTCCAGGCACATTTATCTCCTTTAATCCTAAAAACAATCTCATTTATTTCTCCAGGGTTCAGAAACATACATAATGAACACAGATTGGTTAAATGACATGACCAAGGTCTCCTTGTTAATGGAGAAAATGAAGAAAAAAAATGCTTAATCATATTCATATCTCATAAAACTAAACCCTATATTCTTTTTTTGACCTTTAGTATTGATGCAGTACCTTCTTTGCCTTTGCTACAAAACCATTACAATACTGCTGTTAGAGTCTGTAAGTTACATTAGTTGTATTTTCCCATGCAGTACCGTATTCTTAATACCTTGTAGTAGAAGAACATTCTTGTATTTATATTATTAACCACAATCCTCACTGACTGCCAAAATCACTATGTTATACAGTCTCTAGATTATTCTGTCTTTCAATTAACATTAATCTCCTTAGATTACCCCTTTGAGCCACAATCACATTTCTAAATCAGCGGTGTATGTTATACTCATTAAAATATGCTACCATTAACTTTATCCATTATCACTTATTACCTTATTAAACATTCTATGTACATTTAGTATCAGTTGCCCCTTTTCAACCTACATTCTGTCTCATACTAACTTGTACTCTATAGTTTAGATTTATTCATTGTATTTAGTTGATATCAGTGAGACCATACTATATTTATCCTTTTTTGCTTATTTCACTCAACAGAATAGCCTGACAGTTCATCCATGTTGTCATGTGCTTCCACAGTTCATTTCTTCTAACAGCTAAATAGTATCCCATCATATATTTATACCACATTCTATTTATCCATTCATTGGTTAATGGGCATTTAGGTTATTTTCATCTTTTAGCAATTGTGAATAATGCCACTATGAACATCAGTGTGAAAATGATCTGTTTACATTCTTGCTTTCAGTTTTTCTGAATATATTTCTAGTAGCAGGATTGCTGGATCATATGACAGTTTTATATCTAGCTTCCTGAGAAACTGCCAAACTGTCTTCCACAGAGGCCACATCATTTTACAGTCCCACCAGTAGTGAAGGAATGCTCCTATTTTTCCACATCCTCTCTGGCACCTGTAGCTTTCTGTTTTGTTTTGTTTTGTTTTTTTAAATAATGGCATTCTGTAAGGCATGAAATGATATCCTATTGTACTTTTGATTTGCATTTCCCTAATAGCAAGTGATGTTCAGCATCTTTTTATGTTTTTATTGGCCATTTGTATTTCCTCTTTAGAAAAATGTCTATTCAAGTCTTTTGCCCATTTTTTAATTGGGTTGCTTGTCTTTTTGTCGTTGAGTTGTGTGATCTCTTTATATAACATGAAAATCAAACTCTTGTCAGATGTGTGGTTTCCAAAGATTTTTTCCCATTGAGTAGGCTGCCTTTTCACCTTCTTAACACAATCATTTGAAACACAAAAGTGTTTAATTTTGAGGGAGTCCCATTGATCTATTTTTTTATTTCATTGTTCATGCTTTGGGTGTAAGGTCCAAGAAACTACCAATTATCACAAAATCTTAAAGATGTTTCCCTGCGTTTTCTTCTAGAAGTTTTATGGTTCAAGTTTTTATATTTAGGTCCTTGATCCATTTTGAGTTAATTTTTATATAAGGTGTAAGATTGGGGTCCTCTTTCTTTCTTTTAGATATGGATATCCAGTTTGCCCATCACCGTTTGTTGAATAGACATTTCTGACCCAGCTGGGTGGGTTTGACAGCCTTGTCAAAAATCACTTGACCATAGTTGTGAGTCTATTTCTGAACTCTTAATTCAATTCCTTTGTTCAATCTTTATGCCTATACCATGCTATTTTTACCATTGTAGCTAAATAGTATGCTTTAAAGCCAGGAAATGAGAGTCCTACAACTTCATTCTTTTTAAAGATATTTTTGGCTATTTGGGGACCCCTACCCTTCTAGACAAATTTAATAATTGGCTTTTCTAATTCTACAAAGAAGGCTATTGGTATTTTTATTGGGATTGCATTGAATCTATAGATCAGTTTGGGTAGAATTGATAATTATATTTATTCTTCCAATACATGAACATAGAATATCCTTACATTTATTTAAATCATCTTTGATTTCTTTTAGCAATGTTTTATAGTTTTCTGTATACAGGTCCTTTATGTCCTTGGTTAAGTTTATTCCTAAATATTTTATTCATTTTGTTGGTATTATAAAAGGAATTTTTTTCTGACTTCCTCCTCAAATTGCTCATTACTAGTGTATAGAAACAGTACTGATTTTTGCATATTAGTCTTTTATTGCACCACTTTGCTGAACTCACTTATTAGCTCCAGTAGTTTTGTTGTAGATTTTTGGGGATTCTCTTAGTGTCATATCATCAGCAAAAAGCAAATGTTTTACTTCTTCTTTTCCTATTTGGGTGCCTTTAATTTCTTTTTCTTGTCTAGTTGTTCTAGCTAGAACTTCCAGTACAGTAGTGAATAACAGGGGAGACAGTGGGCATCCTTGTTTTGTTCCCGATCTCAGTAGGAAAGCTTTCTGTCTTTCACCATTGAGTACAATGTTAGCTGTGGGTTTTTTGTGTAGTTTTTTGAACACTCTCCTTGACATTTACATTTGACAACTTGACTATTATGTGTCTGGGTATGGGTCCCTTCTAGTTTATCCTGATTGGGGTTCGTTTGGTTTCTTTACTTTTGGATTCATGTCTTTTGTTAGATTGGGGACATTTCCTGCTGTTATTTATTTGAATTTTCCTTATACCCCCTTTCTCTCTCTCTTTTCCTTCTAGGACTTCCATAATATCTAGGTTGGTGTGCTTGGTGGTATCCCACAGATCTCATAGGCTTTGTTAACTTTTTTTGTATTCTTTTTTCTTTCTGCTCCTAGGCCTGAATCATTTCAATTGTTCTGTCTTCAAGTTCACTGCTTCTTCCTTCTGCTATCTTCTATCAAAACCATCTAGAGAGATTTTCATTTCGATTATTGTGGTCTTCAACTCCATTAATTCTGTTTGGTTCCTTTTTAAATTTCTCTTTATTGAGATTCCCATATTGTTCATTATTTTTTCCCAGATATCCTATAGTTCTTTCTTTGTGTTTGCTTTATCTCCTTGGGGACCATTTTTTTTTTTTTTTTTTTTTTAAGTCTTTGTCCAATATGTCCCAAGTCTGATCATCTTCACTGATGATTTCTGGATTTCTATCTTATTCCTTTGGATGGGCCATCATTTCCTGTTTCTTTTATGTCTCATAATCTTTTGTTGCACACTGTACATTTTAGTATTTTAAAGTTTTAACTCTGGAGTTTAGTTCCTGAGAGGTCTGTTCCTTAAGTTTGTTTCCTGGTAGTGATGTGTCAGAGATCTTGTATGTCAGAAGCCAAGGAAAACAAACCAAAGTAAAACAAACAAACAAACAAACAAACAAACAAAAAAAACACCAACTTTCACACTTCCACAGTCTTTGCAAGTTTATTCTTCATTGGCTGTTACTGTCCTTCAGATTTTAGCCTTCTTAACAAGAAATTCAGCAAAGGTGAGACAGAGTCCTCCTTCTCTTTTCTGATCTTGAGTCATGTCCCAAGCTTGTGCTTATTCATGGCCTTAGGGATTCCCCTATATACAGTAATCCAAATGTCCCTTCTACTCCCCTCCTCCCAGGTGCTCAGTTGTATGTTTTAAAACCAGTAATCCTTTGCCTCAGGTCACTTTGATTTCATTGTTCCTTATACTGCTTTAGCTATCTACAAGCTGTTTCTGCCTCCAGGGAAAGTTCTGGGATGGTGAGCCAAAGATCAGTGTTCTGATTCAGTCTTTCAGACTGCCATCTAATAGACTGCCACAGACATACAGGCACCCCACTATATGTGTTGGGGTTACTCTTTTCCCTCTAGAAGAGGGTCAGGGATCCACAGTGGAAGCACAGGCTGACTTAAAACATGCTGGAGAGGGAATGTGAAACGGGCCAGCAAGTGTGCCATGAGCTTCTCCTATTTTTATAGCTGTGTTTTCTTGATTCGGCCCTTACCCTGATACTGCAACACTTTAACTGTTTTCCAGAATTTTGAGAAGATGTCTCTGCCAGTTTTTGATAGTTGTTCAAAGATTCTTTATGGGTACAGGAGCCTGGAGTGTCTTATACCACCATATTGGTCAATTGGAATCCTGTCCTAGGTGACAGAAATTTTTAAATACCTCTTATTATATTATTTTTTAAATATATCTTTTATTTTTTAAAGATACTTAGATTACATAATGTTACATGAAAAATATAGGGGATTCCCATACACCTCCTACATTTTCCCACATTAACAACATCCTTCATTAGTGTGTTACATTCATTACAATTGATGAACACATTTTGGAGCATTGCCACTAAGCATGGATTATAGTTTACACTGTAGTTTACACTCTGTCCTGCACAATTTTGTAGGTTATGGCAACATATATAATGGCTTGTATCTGTCATTGCAATGTCCCAAAAATGACCCTTTATCATACCTGTTTTTTTTCCCTATCCCTGCCTCGAACCTCCTGTGGCTACTGCCTCCACATCAATGATATAAGTTCTTACATTGCTAGACTCAAAATAAGTCTATAGTAGAATACCAACAAGTCTACTTTAGTCCATAGTTCATTCCCCAATCCTGAGGATTCTAGGATGGTGATTTCCACTCCACCTCTAATTGAAAGGGTGCTTTGATCCCATAGGGCAGATGGATGGGATTCTATTGCTTGCAGCTGTAGACTCTCTCGGTTCCTTGGGATGGTCAATGTCCATCATCATCTCCTTGTTAGTTGTCCTGGGTGAGTCCAGTGAGCTGAAGAGTAGGTGTTGCAACTCTGTTGAGACTCAGGGCCCAGCTGGTACAAGGACAGCCCAAAGATTTAAGTCTCTTGGACGTATACCTATCAACTCTAGTACTAATTGTAGGTTCAAATAGAAGGGTCAGAAGAGCCATGTGTAGGGAAACCACAACTGAGTCCAACTCTGTCACACTGGGGAGCATAAATTCCAAAGTAGGGCCCACTGGCAAGGCACCAAACTCCTGAGCTATCTGCCCTGACTATAGTGTCTGGATGTCTCCAGAGCCCTCAGGAGCCCTGCTATTTGAGGTAGTATTTACTTTGGCAGTCAATGAGGTCCTGCTAAGACATACAAGAGTGTAACCTCTGGAATGACCTCCCAACTCACTTTGAAGTCTCTTAGCCATATAAAACTCATTTGTCTTTACCTTTTCCCCCTTTTGGTCAAGGTCTTTCTCCAGTTGCATTGCTAGTTGGTGCTTGGTAGTAATCCCTCGGTGCCAGGGAGGCTCATTCCTGGGAGTCATGTTGCATCCTGGGGGGAATGTTATATATTTATATGCTGAGTTCGGCTTAGAGAGAAACCACATTTAAGCAGCAAGTGTCTCAGGAGATAACTCTTAGGCACCCTATAATACTATGCTGTTTCAATTTCAAAAGTAAAGGTTCTTAAGTACAGTCATCACTATCAAGGGCCCATCAGTAGACCATCCTCCTTCACTAGTCATTGCCCCTGTACTCGGGGTATTCTTGCTGTTCTATTAGAGAATGTGGCAGAACTCCCCAAGATGGGAATTCTATATTCTTTTGGTTATTGTGTGACTCTCCACCCACCGTGACAATGCCCAATGAGCACTTGAACACATTTATATACCTTATATGTATGCTCCAGGGGAACCTCCTCCCATGTATCCCCCACCACTGACACCCCACACCAATAATCCTTCCCCGTCATAGTTGTAATCCGTTTGTGATCCCAAATGTCTTCAAAACGAAAGCCAAATATAATTATAAGAAAATGAAATAATGATAGTTTTTAAAATAAAATAAAATACAAATTTTTTAAAAAAATAAAATAAAAAATTGGAATACTAAAAAATAATGAAAAATACTAAAAAAAATTTTTTTGACATTATGTCTTTCATCACTGTAAGATCTGTTGTTGTGTATGTACAGTGACATTTTCTTTCATCTATTCCCCCAGTGTTTTATTTTTTTTCATTTTGTCTTCAAAGAAGCTTTAGGTTACAGAAAAGTCATGTACAGAATATAGGGGATTCCCATATACCCAACACCCAACCCCTTTTCCCTTTTCCCCTATTAATAACATTTTGTATGTGGATGGTACTTTTGTTACAACTGATGTACACATATTGAAACATAGCTACTAACCATCATCAATGGTTTACATTATGGTTTACATTTTACCATACATTGTTATAAAATTTTGATGAAATTTAACATGGCCTGTATCCATCATTGCAAGATCATGTAGAACATTTCTATCACCCCCAAAATGCCCCATGTTCCATCTATTCTACTCCTCTCTCCCCCTCCCCTCAAGGCCTATGGCAACCACCAGACTTCACTCCTTCTTATTATAGAATTGTTTCTACAGTTTTTATATAATCTAGCTCTTATCTGTGTTGTTTTAGCATTAACTCTATCATTATTTTATCTTTTATTTAAAATTAATGATGTGAAATTCTCTAATAAGAATAAAATTATTCTTTAGCAGTCAACAGCAGGTTTCATCTCAGTGTGTCTAATAAGGTAGAAACCAAAAAATAAAATCAATCTAATAAAGCTCACAGATAAATGAGTAAAATACTTAAAAATAGTATATTAGCATTATTTCTTCTATAAACATGAGAGTTTGCAAAAGAAAAATGGTGTAAATCAATGCAATGAAATTTACCCAGAGAATATTTTAAATAATATTGATTCCTACTGGTTCCTATTTAGTCAAAAGTGACCCACTTCAGTCAGGCATTTGCCTAGTAGCCTGTGGGGAAACATGTACTTTTAAAGGAAATAGAGGAAGCAGGTTCTAACTCTTGCTTGGGCTACTGCATAGGAATTCTACTTTGAAAGTAACAGCAATATGATTATGTTATTATGAATGCCCTCCTCATAAAAAACTCTGAGTCCTTATTATTGTCCTCCAGTTGAGTTATTCCCTGACAGTACCATGGAAGAACCAGCTCTCAAAATCTTTATCAGACTCTAATTCTACTTTCCTAAGTTTTGATCACAACTTACCTGGATTTAGGGTCCTAAAGAGCTTAGAACTCATATCAGAACTCGAGTTCAACCCTACATCAAATTGGGTGTATGAAATGTTAGAAGAAAACAATCACGTATACTATTTTTTTTCCATAGGAAAATATATTCTAAGATTCTCTGTGCAATTGCTTTTACACTGAAGTGTGTTTTACTGAATAATATAGTATTTAGTACTTAATAGTAAATAGTGAGACACTTGACGTTGTCATGGGTACATTTTTGCATTATGTTATACCATATTTTCCTTTATGAAAATTGTAGGAAAATCTCAGGAAGAAATTTACTTATGTCTTTACCTCTCCTGAAATTTGTCCTATCTTAGAATGAATTCTGTAATTAATTCCCAACTGTGCTGACTACTAAAAAAACTTAGAACTAAGATTATGAGGAGCCCATAACCAATGTGTGGAATTTCATATATGCAAATGCTTGTATTTACCTCATTTCTCTAATGTCTCTACTTTTAAAATACATTTCTCTTCCATTTTTATTCATGATTAGTTAACTCTTATGTGGTGTAAGCCACATTAAATCTTTTTGTGAAAAAGACATATAAATTCATTAATATATTAAATTCCCATTTCCAGATATCTGACCTACAAATGTTGAAAGTGACCCATCCAAAGATCCTGCCTATACCTTCTGTGTGGCCACCTCCTCTTCTCCCACCCTAATCATTCCTTTAAAGGAAAATTCATACGGTAGAAGCATCGTGCTATGGAAATTTCTTTTTTTAAGCATGTGACCCTGTTTCTGTGCCCTAAGCGTGCAACTTCAGTATCTCTTTAGTGTTCAAACTTAGAGGTCACACTGGTCAATTAGCAAAAAAATATTTTTTTAATTAGGATTTATAAAGTTTTTTGAACTAAAATGCTATGTAAATGTAATTGGCATTTTTAACTCTTGAAAGGTCTAATACCCATTGTTAAGAAAATAGAAGGTGACTTCAGTGACCTTTTGTAATAAGAAAGTATCATTAATGGTAAAACTCATGTTGAGGACTCTCGTCTATCTCTGTGTCTGTACGTGTGTGTGAGTGTATGCGAGTGTGTGTATTCAGATGTATGTAACTGTCTGAATGTATAGTATGTTTATTATCACCTTTTTTAAATCAGGTTGATTAGTGATATTTTGAAAATTCTTTAATGTGCAGAAATTTTAAATGTTTACATTTTGGAGAGCAACATTTGTGGGTTTTCAAAAAATAGCGCAATCAACATTCTGATTTCCTATAAGACCACTCAGTGTATTTGTAGACTGGTGGTCTACATATTGATCCCTCTTGTTTCCATGACTAAAATTGATTTCTCACCCCAGAGAGACCTTTGCTTCTCATCAAACTTGCTTTTTCTCTTATACTGAAATGACATTTGATTAGATTATTCACCAAAAGAAGGCTTCATGTTTGAGCACAATCAATATGCTTACATTTACTGATTTTATAGACCGTTCAGTGACTTATTTTATAAATGAAAGCTGGAATTCTTCAGATTTAATCAGATTACACCAAAACGTGAAGATTATTTTATAATTTTAACCTCCTTTATCAACCTAATATAATATTCAGCAGCTCTGTTCTTAAAGACATTATGTACTCATATGTAAATATGACATCAATCAATCAACAAACATTCCTCAAGCACTTTTTAGTTGCAAAATATTGTGGTATATGCAAAGATATATATATGGTCCTTACTCTGAAGGACTTTATATCCTGTGCACATATACAATATATGTATAAATGTTAATTGACAATGAAAATAGTGTATAATTATAATGAATAGTACTGTCAATAATGATAAAAAATAATATGCAATATCTATTTTTAACAACTATTATGGGGCCAGAGTCTTTATGCTATGTTCAATTATTACATCTATCATTTCTAAGTTTTGTAACAGTGCTCCAAATGTCTTAGTATTAACTCCATTTTACAGACAAGGCACCATATTGCATCCCAATAGATATTAGAGGTTTTTAGAAGTTAGGAGTTCCTTACAGCTGTAGTAGCCAGGAAGATTTGACAGAGATTGTTCAGATTGATTCAGCCTTTCATGATGTGAAGGATTCGATCAGTTTAGACAAAAGAAGAAAAGGGTCCAATTTGGGGAGGAAAGACATAAGTTGTTGAGTAAAGACAAAAAGGAGAAAGCACATGAATGCTGGGGAATAGCGTATACTGAAATATCCAGAGCAGTTTCATCTGAAAGTAGTTTGGAGATAAATTTGAAGAGAAGCAATAACATCAGATTATAAAAGGGCTTGCATGCCACCTAATGGCTTGGAATTTATTCTTGAGTACATTAGATTTGTTTGAAGGCTTTTGGGGAAAAGTATAATACTGGCAACCTCTATATTAAGAATACTGTGTTAACCTGACAGGAGTGCAATATAAATGTATTAGAACATAGAAGTAGAAAGACCAATTACAAGACATTTAAAATAGGCCATAGATGTGGGGACAAAGTCCAAAATGGAAGTCATACAATGGAACCTAAAGAATATAGGTGAGTGATGTTTTGAAAGACGAGTCAGAAGATCTTTGTGATTGAATAGATTTGAGTAAAGAGTAGACTTAATGATGACTTCAAGATTTTGGAATTGGGTAACTAGAAAAAAATGTAATCATGAGTATATTTATCTTAATTTACAGGAGAAAATGGCTTTTTAAAGAGGGGTAACTTCAGTGAATTGAATTTTGTATAGTTTGTTTATGAGATATTGGCACATATGCAAGTTGAAATATGGTATAGAACATCAAGAGTGATGTCAGGAAATGAGTTTTGATTTGTCACATGTTTAAAGCCACAAGATTAGATCAGACCTCTAAGAGAGAAAGCATGGAAAGAGTCAAAGGATATAGTTCATGTTTCAGTTACTACTATGTGCAAAGCATGAACCAGAAAATTTTAGTTAATTATTTTATTTCCATTTTATAGAAGAGCCAAATGACAGTAGGAAGGTTAAATAAGTTACTAAAGCCATAGCTAGCAAGACTACTAGAAGAGTAATATTTAGAACTAATGGTAATTCTAAGAACAATTATAAATCTGGAAAAATATTTTTTATAGATGTGTTTGAAAACACTAATGAGTTAATAAGGCAGTGAACAATTGCAAGTCAAAGATTTAAGAGAAGAGACACAAAAATATAAGCTTGGTATTTAGGTAGTTTTAGCCTTACAGATAGTTATAGCTCCAGAACAGGTAACCGAAAGGCTGAGAATATTAGCAGCTTCATTGGGCTATGTGGATAAAAATTATACTTCAAGTCTGAAGGAAGAAGAACCCTAGTAAACTCATTAGTTAGGAGGTAGGGTTGCAAAGAGCTCTAGCCTAGGAGCAAAAAAATAATCTAAAATGGACCAATGCCCAATGAGTCTGAAGCCCTGTTTAAATCACTCCAATAATGAAAATTAAATTGTCCAGGATTGGTAGTAGACCAGTACACAAACATTGTGTGAGATTTTAATTTACCACTCTCAATAACTGATAGATCAAGCAAACAAAAAATCAATAATGAAAAAGATATTTTAAAAAGTTAGCAAATTTGACCTAAAAGAATATCGCATACAACAACCATAGGAATGCTTTCTTCTCAGATGCATATGAAATCTTAAATATTTTGGGACATAGAGCAAGTATCAATATATTTAAAAGGTTTCACATCCTCCAGAATATATTTTCTGATTATAGTTCTATCAAGCAACAAATCAGTGTAGAAAAACTATAAAATCTCCATATATGAATAAATAAAGAAATCATTTTCCAAGTAACCCATAGTTCATAGAAGAAATCGCTATAGAAAGTAAAATATATTTAACTGAATAATATAAATTTAACTGTATAATATGAATTCTATATATCAAAACATGAGATGCAGCTAAGCCATATATAGAGGGAAGTATATAGTTTTAAGGGCAAATATATTAGTAATAAAGGAATGTTGAAAATCAATGAGGTAAGTATTCTTTCCATGCATATAAAAAATAACATAGAAATATAAACTCAGAAATATAATAGTAGGAATGAAAAGAGTTTAAAGAGCAAAAATCAGTTAATTAGAAGAGAAACCATGCAGTAGAGGTGATCAATGAATCCAAATTAGGTTTTTGAAATGACTAATAACATTTATAAATTCATAGAAAGCCAAATCAAGGAAAAGAAACAATAGGAGGTAAGCACTCATTACCAGTTTCACTGTGATGTATTACATCATTAATAATCATAAAGACATCAAATATAAGTAATGGAATTATTAACAACTTCATGCCAAAACATTTTAAAATTTATTTGAAAAGAACATATTCCCAGAAAAACACAATTCACCAATCGTGAATCGATAATAAATATCTTCCCACAAAGAAAATTATAGGTCCAGATGGCTTCTCTAGCAAATACTGCCAAAATATTAAAGAAGAAATAATACCAATCTTATACAAATTTTTGAGAGAGTAAAAAATGACCACTTCTCAATTTATTTAATGAGGCTAGTATAATATTAATACCAATATTAAAGGCAAAATTAGATGAAAAAATTTCTAAATAAAATATTAGGAAGTCATATTCAATGTTATATGAAAGAATACTATTTAATAAGTGGTTGTGATTTTTTTCCAGGAATGTATGAGCAGTTTATTAAAAACTCAATATGATTACCACATTAACAAAGTTACATATGATTGTTTCAATAGATTCAGAAAATATATATGATAAAATTTAATAACCACTTATGATAAAAACTCACAGCAAGCTAGGAATAAAAAGGAATTCCTTAAATTTGATAAGTATACAATTAAAATATTAAACACTATAATGGTGAAATAGTTAAAGCTTTTCCTCTAAAATAAGAAACAAAGAAGGATGCATGCTATCACCACTCCTATTAATTAATTAATAAACCAAGTTTCTTTGTGTATTAAATTTGTATACAGTAATTATTATAAGGTCATAATATAAATCATAACCTATTCATTCATTCTTCAATAATAACTCTCAAACTAATTGTACCATTTATATTGAAACTCAAAGTTCCAGGAATAAGCAATCCACTCTGGAAAGAAGATGCAACAATATGCTCTACTGGATATCAAAACTTGTTATAAACCTAAGTAAATAAGACATGGTAATATTGAGGCAAGAATATACAAATAGACCAGTGGAACAGAATACACAGTCCAGAAACAGAACACATATTTATAGATACAATGTATGATAAATTTAGCGATTCAGGGCAGGGTAAAAAGGATAGTCTTTTCAATCAATGATGCTAGGTCTAGGGGGAAACTGGGAGGAAAAAAAAGGAAATTGATCCCTCTTTCAAACAATATACAAAAATCAATCAGATATATAAATCAAAAGATAAAAGGCTCTAAAAGCTTCTAATTTAGGTGATAATACAGGAGATTAACTTCATGAGTTGGTGTAGGGAAAGGTTTTTTTTAGCAGTATATGAAGGAAAAAGGATTCATAAATTGAATTAAATCAAAGTCAATAAGTTCTACATTGCAAAACGTTATCCAGATCATGGAAAGGCAAGTCAAAGATTAACAAAAAATATTTGCTGACAAAGGTTTGGTATTCAGAAATTATAAGGAACTGCTACAAATCAATAAGAATATTATAGTTATTCCAATAGGAAAAATAGTCAAGAAATTTGAACAGATATTTTTCAAAAGAGTATATCTTAATGACCAGTGAATATATCAAAACATTCTCATCCTTATTAGTAATTGGACAATATCAAAACCAAAATGATATACTACTTCATACTCACCAGAATGGCTAAAATTAAAACTTAGACAATATCAAATGTTGGTAAAGATGGGAAACAAGGGAACATTCAAATACAGCTGAAGAAAGTGACAGTTTACCACTACTTAACAAAGATGAACATATTCATGACCAATGACTTAGGAATTCCACTCCTATGTGTATACCAAAAAGAAAAGTGTGAATAAGTGCACTAAAACTTGTAAAAAAGATGTCCACAATTTATTTATAACAGTGCTAAACTGGGTAATATCACAATGGCTATCAACAGTGGAATGGTATATTATAGAATACTCCTACAAAGCATAAATATACAAAAATGAACTACAGCTACGTACAGCAATATGGGTGAACCTCACAAACATTATTGAGTGAGGAAAGTCAGGTAAAAAGATACTATATTATTCCATTCATGTGAATTAAAAACTAGACAAAGCTAAAGTATAACTAAAAATCATATTAGGCCCACCCTGATCAGAATTGTAGAGTGAGATGCTTCAGGGCTCCATCCCTCCATAGGTGCTTTGAACAATCAGAAAGAGCTGGCAGAAATATCTTTCTCCAAGCTCCAGAAAATAGTTAAAGGACTGCAGTAACTGGGTGAGGGCCAGATCAAGAAAAGCCACTCAAAAGTGGGAGGATCTTGTGGCACCCTGGCTGATTTTACCTCCAACCCCTCACCAGCTCCACATGGAGCTGATCTGCATTCCCAGTGTAGATCCCTGGTTCCAGGTCTGAAAGGAGCAGAGCAACCCTCATGTATATACCAGAAGCACATGTGTCTGGTCCAATCTGTCTGTGGTGGCCCGAGAGACTCGCTGTCCCAGAACTTGTCCTGCATATAGAAAGTGGCTCACCAAGATCTTCTACAGAACACTGGGGGAGATTAGTCAAGTGGCTGCCTGGGGAAAGGTTCTCCTGGCTTTAGGATATGCCAAGGACCTTGAGGAAATAGTTCCCTAGGAAGAAGAGACATTCATATCCATGTAACAGAGAAATTTTCAGGAACACATGTGCATGCCCAAGACATGACACTTGTGCAGAAATGATCAGAGAGGCCCCTATACTTTGGCCTCAGGCTATTCTCTAATTCATTGGATGAATAAGTCCTGAAGAAGAGCACACAACACAAGTCAATCTGCAAAGACTGGGAAAGGTATTTTTTCCATTTGCTTTTGCTTTTCTTTTTGTTGTTGTTAGGTCCTGGAATTCAAGGAAATGTTTGTCTTAATATTAGCTGGACACAGGCTTAAGGAAGAGATGCATTAGAGTCTAAATACCAGCAATAACACCTTAAAATATAAAAATATCCAAGTTTCAAGAAAAGGTTACAAACATACAAAGAAACAAGAAGTGATGGCCCAGGCAAAGGAGAAAATCATTATTAGAAATCATCAATGAGGAGGACCAAACCTGAGACGTGCCAGACAAAGACTTTAAAAGAATGGTCATAAATATGCTCAAAGAGCTAAAGGAAATCAGGAAAAATATAGATGAACATAAAAAGAATATCAATAGGAAGATAAAATTTATGAAAAGGAACCAAACAGAGCTTAAGACCACAGTAATATAAATGAAAAATTCCTTAGAGGGGTTCAAGAAGAGATTGGAGCTGGCAGAAGAAAGAATCTGTGAACTTAGATACACAACTGAAATCATCCAGTCTGAGGAGCAGAAGGAAGAAAGAATGAAGAAAAATATAGAACTACAAGTGTTGGAAAGGATGTGGAGGAATGGGAACACTTATCCACTGGTGGTGGGAATGTAGAATGGTGCAGCCATTATGGAGGAAAGTTTGGCAGTTCCTCAGGAAGCTAACTATAGAACTGCCATATGATCTAGCAATTCCACTGCTGGGTATATACCCAGAAGAATTGAAAGCAGAGACTTGAACAGATATATGCACACTGATGTTCATGTGGCATTATTCACAATTGCCAAAAGTTGGAAACAACCCAAATGTCCATCAACAGATGAACAAATAAACAAATTGTAATATATACATACAATGGAATATTACTCAGCCATAAGAAGAAATGCAGTATTAACACATGGGATAACATGGATGAATCTTGAAGACCTTATGGTGAATAAAGCAAGCCAGGCACTGAAGGAAAAATATTACATGACCTCACTGCTGTGAATTAAGCAAATTGAACAGACTCACAGACCTAGAGTCTGGAAGATAGGTTTATAGGAAACAGAAAGGGAGAAGGATATGAGTCAATGCCCACATGGGTACAATCTATGATAAGGTGAAAGGGAGTAGTTGTGCAGTGGATGGGCATAACAGTAGTGCAGTGATGCTATTGGGCGGGGCAGTGCTGGTCTATGGGGGGTGGGAGAGTGGAAGGGTGGGTTGGACTGTCCATGGAACTGCGGGGGAGGGTTGGGAGAGGGAGTAGTTGAACTATGGAGGTTTGCAGGTATTTGGTTGAAACTACAACATTGGGAATGTTCTTTTGGCAAATATGGCAGGGGAGCATTACTAGTTTAAGGTGTTGGGTGGGGGGGGCATGCAGGATAGGGCACACCTGGGACAGGCTTCTAGGGAGTGTGTAGTGTTCATCTTGTCATTGTGTGTTGTAGCAGTGGGTGGAGACTCACATAATGAATGGGAAGGTTTTGGACTCCCAACCTGGGAAGTCCTGCTATGATATCAAATAGAGGAGCGGGAGTCTCTCAAGAGCATAGGCAGTGCCTAAAAGGGCCAGTATGTCAAGCCCTCAATGTTGCAAGTAACTATGAATATTGTCCTTCAATCAGTTAATCTTGGTTGTTACCATGGGTCCCAAGGGGAGGGGGAGGGAGGAATAGAATAGATGGAACATGGGATATTATTGGGGTGATGGAATCGTTCTACCTGATCTTGCAATGATGGATACAGACCATATCAAACTTCATCAAAATCTATAAAAGTGGATGGTCCAAAATGTAAACCATAATGTAAAACATTGACTATGGTTAGAAGCAAAATTTTAATATTGGTACATCAATTGTAACAAATGTACCATCCATATGTAAAATGTTATTAATAGGGGAAAGGGGAAAGGGGGATGATGTTGGGTATATAGGAAACACCTATATTCTGTACATGACTTTTCTGTAACCTAAAGCTTCTTTGAAGACAAAAAAATTAAGAGACTAGGGAATAAATGGAAGAAAATGTCACTGTACATACAAGACAACAGATCTTACAATGATGAAAGACAATGTCAAAAATTATTTTTTAATTTTATATTTTTTATTTCAAATTCTTTTAAAATTTTTAGTATTTCATTTTTTTTAAAACTATCATTATTATATCATTTTCAGTTATTCTGTTGGTTTCAAATTTGAAGAAGTTTTAGATCATAGAAGCGTTACAACTGTGGCAGGGGAGGATCATTGGTGTGGGGTGTCAGAATTGGGGGATGCATGGGAGGAGGTTCACCTGCATCATACCTATAAAGCATATGAATGTGTTCAAGTGTCATGGGGCATCGTCACAGTGGGTGGAGAGTCACACAATAACCAAAGGAATATCAAATTCCCATCCCGGGGAGATCTGCCACATTCTCTAATGGGACAACAAGAATCCTCTGAGTATAGGGGCAGTGACTAGTGATGGAAGATGGACCATTGATGGGCTCTTGATAATGATGACTGTACTTAAGAACCTTTACTTTTGAAATTGAAACTTAGCCTAGTATTATAGGATGCCTAAGGATTACCTCCTCAGAGCCTCCTTGTTGCTCAAATGTGGCCTCTCTCTAAGCCAATATAGATGCATTACTTTCCCCCAATTGTGGGACATGACTCCTGCCATGAGCCTCCCTGTCACTGAGGGATTACTACCAAGCACCAACTAGCAATGCAACTGGAAAAAAACCTAGACCAAAAGGGGGAAAGGGTAAAGACAAATGAGTTTATATGGCTAAGAGACTTAAAAATGAGTCACTCCAGAGGTTATGCTTATGCACGTCTCAGCAAGAACTCATTGACTGCCAAAGTAAATATTCCCTCAAAAATAGGGCTCCTGAGGGCTCTGGAGACATCCAGACACTATAGGCAGGGCTGACAGCTCAGGAGTTTGGCACCCCTGTATGACAGAGTTGGACTCAGTTGTGGTTTCCCTAGACATGGCTCTTCTACCCCTTCTATTTGAACCTGTAGTTAGTACTAGAGTTGATAGGTGTTTGTCCAAGAAACTTAAATCTTTGGGCTGTCCATGTACCAGTCAGATCCTGAATCTCAACAGATTTGCAACACCTACTCTTCAGTTCATTAGACTCACCCAGGACAACTAACAAGGAAATGATGATTGACAACAACCATCTCAAGGAACAGAGGGAGTCTGCCACTACAAGCAAGATAGTCTTATCCATCTGCCCCATGGGATCTAACCCCTCTCTCAATTAGAAATGGAGTGGGCATCACACTTCCAGAATCCTCAGGATTAGGGAATGAATGATGGACTAGAGTAGACTTACTGTTATTCTGCTGTAGACTAATTGTGATCCTAGCAATGGAAGAACTCTTATCATTGATGTGGAGGCAATGGCCACTGGAGGTTCTGAGGGGAGGGAGCGGAAAAAAAATGGATACTTGGGAATTGTCATGAATGACATTGGAATGACAGATATAGGCCATTGTATATCTTGTGACAGCTTACAAAAATGTGCAGGAGAGAAGGTAAACTACAATGTAAAGTATAAACCACTCTTAGTGGCAGTGCTCCAAGATGTGTTCATCAATTGTGGCAAATGTACCACACTAATGAAAGATGCTGTTGATATAGGAAAATCTGGGAGGGCTAGGGAGCAGGGCATATGGGAATCCCCTATATTTTTTATGTAACATTATGTAAGCTAAGTTTCTTTTTTAAAAAATTATAAGTATATTAAAAAAGAAAAACAAAGTTAAAACACAGAATCCACATAATGAAGTATGAAAACACTATCTTGATTAGTTTAGAAAACTAAGTAAAATGCATAATTTATTCAAAAATAAATAGATTCAGGAGGAAAAAGAAAAGAAAAATATTTAGAGCCTGCGGAACCTGTGGGATACCATTAAGTGTACCAATACATACATTGTGGGAGTCACAGAAGGAGAAGAAAGAGAAAAAGAGGCAGAGGGATGTTCAAAGATATAATGGCTGAAAAATTCCAAAATTTAACAAAAGACATGAATATACTCATCCAAGATCCTCAACAAACTCCAAACAGGATAAACCCAAATACACGCACACCACAGCATATTATACTCAAATGGTTGAATGCCACAGATGAAGTGAGATTTCTGAATGACAGAAGAGAGAAACAGCATGTCATGCACAAGGGAGCCTCAATAAGATTAAATGCCGATTTCTCATCAGAAACCAAGAAGACAGTGGGATGACATATTTAAAGTGCTTAAAGCAAAAAACTGCCAACCAAGAATTCTGTATCTGGCAAATCTGTCTTTCAAAAATGAGGGAAAGATTAAGACATTCCCAGATAAAAGTAGAGGGAGTAACAAGAACTACATATGGGTGGAGAAATGGACTAGTATAGTAACATAGTTTATGTGTACCATTTAAGTCAAGATGTTATCAAAGCAAATGAGACTGTTACAGATTTAGGATGTTAAATTTAAGCAACATAGTAACTACAAAGAAATTTTCACAGAACATGCAATCTCACAGAGACAGAGTGTAGAGTCCAGGTTGCATTTGTAAATGCAAAATGGGTGTGTACGGTATCTGTTTGGGGAGATCAGAAGGTTATGGAAGGTGGTGAGGGTACCACAACAATACCACTGAATGGTATGCTTGGGAGTGCTTGAAATTGGAATGGTTATATTGTATATATATTCCCTCAATTTAAAAAAAGAAAAAACTGAAGAGACAATGACAATTAAAGGCAATACATGATCCTGGTCAGGCTCTAACAAGGAAGAAGAAGACTCAAAAGGACATTATTGGGACATACAAAAAATTTGAATATAGACTGTAAGCTTTGTATTAATGTTAAATTTCTTGAACACTATAACTGCACTTATGGTGAGTACATAAGTGAATATCCTTGTTCTTTGGAAATGTGCATGGCAGTGTTAAGGGTTCAAGGAGCATGATATATACAACCTAAGCTCAAGTATTCAGAAAAATGGATTGATAGACAAGAAGATGGATAGAGAGATAGATGGATTGACAGACTGGTGGGTAGATAGAATGATATGGCAAATGTGGGAAAATGTTAAAATTGGTGAATCTGGGTATCTGGGGGTATGGGGGTTTGTTGGAGATCTCTGTATGGTGTTTGTATTGTTTTTGAAACTGTCTGAAAGTATCTGAAAATACAAAGTTTGAATTTTTAAAAAAATTAGTATTATATTAGTAATTACCTTTCAGTGGGAGTTCTGGAAAGGTCATTGTGGGGCAGAAGGCCTCCAGGGTTACTGGCAGTATCCTAATTTGTGATGTGAGGGTGATTACCTAGGTGTTCACTTTGTGATGATTATTGAGATATACATTTGTTTTGTAAATTTTACTGTTCATATTTTATACTTAAAATTTTAAAACATTATAAATAAATACAAAATAAAAAGACAAAAAAGGCAACAAAGCTAGGAAATGTAAGTGAAGGATTCAAACTCAGGTCTACCTAACTCCAAAATATATGAGTGAAATGAGTGATTTTTCTTTATTCAGGAAAAGAGATACAAGTAGTGAAACCTTGGTGCATGTTCAGATTTGGTGAGCAAATATATCAAGAACTCTATATTAGTGGTGAAAATAAAAGCAACAGAAAATATCTATGAATGAAATATGTTGCTACATAAACTCACTATACTTAACATGATTTAATTCATAGTCAGTGCCACCCTATTTGATAATTTATTAATCCACATAAGTTCATTTTGTCCATTGGACTAGAAATTTCTGGAAACCACTGGCCAAATTTCATTGGGGTTTAATTTCCCCATGACAGCTAGTATATACATAGCAAATAACTTCTTGCATAATACAATTTCAGGGAAAAATTTTTGATATTTTCATTTTATTCCATTTTCTCTTCTTGCTTTTACCAGGATCTTCAAATGGTGTACTTTCTGAGGAAAAGAATGCTTGTCTTATGTTATTCACTGATATACCCACTGTACCTAGCCCAGTGCTTGGCATATAAATGAGTGAAGCTTGGTACTTACCAAACCATTCAGTCATGTATGCCTCGTTCCTGTGTTTCCATCAACTTAGGATATACTCTCCTACCCATTTTTGACTATTGAAATTCTACCTATTTCTTACGAGCCAAATTGAAAAAATATCTCCTCCATATAGACTCCTTCACTCTTCCTAGTCTGAACCAAATACTTTCTCCTTGCATTCCAGTAACAATTTATTTGTATCTTGGCATATATTATACTCTCTTTATATTATAGTTAGTTGCAATTATGTCTGTCTTTCCTACTTAAAGTGTAAGATAGTAGATAATGTAGGGATAGCAAGAGGAGAACAAATAGGCACTAAAATTTCTGATATGTTCTAGGCTCTGAGCTGATTGTCACCTAACTTAATCTCAAGTGATCAGACAATAAATATGCTTATCCAGTGTCACAAAAGAAGAAATGGAGGCTCTAAGAAGTTAGATTATGTGGCCAAGGTGACATCTAGCTTTTATTTGTATCCAGGTCTCTCTGGCTCTCATGTTAGTTCCCTTTTTATCTTTCCATACTGCTTCCATAGCAAACAATGAACGTGTCCTACTTGTGGCCCTCATAGCTCTTTGCCCAGTATCCTCCCATAGGTGGTCATGAAAGATTTGTAGACTTGAATAGACTTTTGTTCCTTCAGTGACAAATGCTGAGTTTTCCTGATGCTAGGTGGGGGAAGTACAGATTCAAATGTAGAGGTGCTATGTCTGTCAGTATTCATAAAGTATCAGAGAAAGAAACCTACTACAACTTTCTCTTCCATGTATCTCAGACTGTACGCATCTTTAAAATGTACCTATATGTACATTAATGAAGTTGCTTTTAAAATATTGTAGTTGTCTACTGACAGCTTGTGTTAAAATGTCAATCAAAGCTCATGCAAAAATATTTTTATTAGGTTTTTTTTCTCTTATCTATTTCCTTTGTGCTTATTTTTATTACTTAGTCTATACTTTGTTGTATTCATTGCATCTATTTTTTGTAGATTTTTAAATTAGAGATGTGAACTTAAAAACAATCATGCGTAATGTGCAGAATTCCCATACCTCATCCCTCCACCAATACCTTACATTGTTGTAGAACATCTTTAACTGATTATGAAAGAAAATGTTTAGACTGTTGCCACTAACTATGGTCCATAGTGTACACTTGGTATATTTTTTCCATACACTCCCTATTATTAACACTATGTATTAGTATTATACATTTGTTATCGTTCATGAGAGAACATTCTCATATTTGTACTGTTAACCATAGTCCATCTTCCACCACGTGATTTATTGTATCTATTTTTAGTGACATAGTTTATTTTCAGGATGGAAATATCTTTAATTATTTCAGTGTATGGTAAGTTTTAAAATGTAGCTTTGTGGTTTTTAAATAAAGTTATGACAATATTTCTACCTGCTCTTGCTTAAATCACTAACTCTATGAATGTGACAGATGGCAATATATTTTACATCTAAAAATAATACATTGGATGGGGAAAATGTTCTTTCTCTCTTTCATAACTTGGGTCATGTAAAAATGACTAATTCTGATAGATGATGGCAATATAAATGGTTATCTGTATGTTCTCCTATTACCAAAAGTGCTAATGAGATTACAGAACAATTGGTACAGTATCCCCAAATTCAAGGTCATTATTAAATACACATGATGTCTCCTAAGGAATTGTTTGACTATATTCTGAATTTAAATTAGAAATTAATATTTGCTGTTGTAAAATACAATTTAAGTTCAGCTTTCCTTTAAGGAATAAGTAGTAGCTTTGTGGATATTTATATTGTCAGTAAATAGCCTTTTATTTTTTTAGGAAAAAGAAAAATGGTTTGCAAATAAATAAGAATATAAAAACAAAATTTTTGCAGCATTTCACCTTGGCATATGAACAAACAAGGTCATCTCTTCATGCAGAGGCAAAATCGACTGGCTTGTGGAAGCCTCATTTTATAGGAAGGTAGAGGGGAGCAGCTTTAGTGACTTCTCTTCTGGCAAAGCTACCAAATCAGTGGTAGGTCATCTGGAGTAATAAATTAATTCTCACAGAGTCATTCTTAGGGTATAGTGACATTAGCTAGGATTAATATACAACCATAATTGCCTATGACTCTGTCTTTCCAATATCATGAAATAAGTTTAAATTAGTTGTAAATGAAATGTATTCATTTAAATTTTCTAATGTTTTTCATGAATACAGTTATCCTAACTTTGGGGGTTTTAATTTATTTTTATTAAGTTTAGTCAATTATTAGGTATTATATTTCATTGTAGCAAGAATACAGTTTAAAATTAAAGTGCGTACAAATGGTTGCTCTTGGGAATCTCACATTTAGGAGGGGGAATTGGTAAATAACTTTAAAATTATGAACACAGCCAGAGGCTCATGTATTTATATAGTTTAAACATCTGTCATCCACTGCAACTCATTTCTAGTAAAATCTAAATCATGATTGATACTTCTTCGTGAAATGCTGGCAGGCTCTTAAAGGAGTTGGGCAGTGACAGGTGTTAAGTCCCAACTCAGCCATGGCCATGCTCATTGTTTCTTCAAGCAGATTGTGAAATTTTATCCCTGGAGAGTAAAACCAAGATATTTCATATGCAAACTGTTACTGGAGGGATACTGGAAAAACTACTGAATTGTGAATAAAGAGAGCTGAATTCTAGTTCTTGCTCTGCCTCTTACTGTAATATATTGGATAAGTCTTTTCTCCTATCAGAAGCTTAGCTTGCTCTTCTCTAAAAGAAACATGTACAAGGTCCCTAATACTTAGTTTTCAATGAAAATAACTGTTTGGTAATTAATTCAACTAAATACAACAGCATTATGTTGTTTTCATGGTCAGTGGGAGTTGAGTGAAATTCTCACAATAGATAGAAAGATCATATTGGATCATTATTTGTGTTTTTTATAGCACTGTAGATTTTTATTATATGCCTTGACCATTTACGTGCTCAGAAAGCAATTCTCTTCTTTAGAAGAGCTAAAGAGTAGAAGCACATAGTTTGAGGTCAAGTTGAAAATTGTCAGGATTCAAGAAGAGATTTATCAAATAAATAACAGGTAGAAAGGTAGGACCAATTTGCTATCATCATCTTTGGTGAGTGTTCAATGCCAACCTGGTTGGAATTGTGAAAATAAATTAAAATATTGCATACCCAGCAACTAATGTTGCTGAATATTATCTTTCTACCTAGTAACACAAATAGGAGCTGATACAGAGCCAACAGAATAAATCTCAGTAGAACAGAAACTAAAATCACAGCAACTTTTCTCAAGCTAGTGTTTTCACAAATTTAGTTATCAATTATCATGACCTTAAAAGTAAAAACAGGCCATTTTAAATTTGTGTAAATATGAAGTAGCTGGTGATCTGTCCAGGATGGGATGAAAAGTCCTTCATAGTACTTTAGGACTGGAGTAACAGAAGTCACTGTTACTGAAGTCTGAACATCCCCAGGAATGGGGATGCAAGTCTTAGATGTAGAGCATTTGTGTAGTCATGGTCAATGTATATGTCATAGTCAATATGTCCCTATATTCTTTTTTTGTAAATATATTTTTAATAGAGAAGTTGTGAACTTACAAAACAATCATGCACATGTGTGGAATTTCCATACAACACCCCTACACAACACTACATTGTTGTGGAACATTTGTTACAGATTATGAAGTAATATCATCAGACTGTTACCACTAACTATGGTCTGTACTGTACATTTGGTATATTTTTCCATACCCCGCTATTATTAGCACAGTACATCTTTGGCATTGATGCAAGAATAGTACAGTATTGCTGTTGACTATAGTCAATAGGTTACATTGATTGTATATTCCCCATGCTTCTCCACATTCTCACCACCCTGCAATAATGATGTACATTTGTTCTAGTTCATAGATGGACATTCTTGTATTTGTACTATTAACCACAATTCTCATCCACCTGTGGGTCACTATGTTTTCAGTCCCTAGATTATTCTCTACCTTTCTTTCAATTGACATTTACATCCCTAGACTACCCTTTTCATCCACAATCCCATATGTAAATCAGTTGTATCAGTTCTACTCACTATAATGGATTACCATCAATTCTATCCATTTCTACACTTTTACAGTCAAGTTAATTAAAACTTCTACATTACATTAAGCATCAGTACACCTTCTCAGCCCTCTTCCATTGCCTAATAACCTGTACTCTAGGTTTTAATTCCATGTGTTTATTCTTCATATTTAGTTCATATTAATGAGACCATGCAATATTTGTCCTTTTCTGTATGGCTTATTTCACTTAGCATAATGTCTTCAAGGTTCATCCATGTTATCCTATGTCTCTCAATTTCATTTCTTCTTAACAGCAGCATAGTATCCCATCGCATGTATATACCACATTTTGTTTATCTGTCCATCAGTTGATGGACACCTGGGTTGTTTCCATCTTTTGACAATTGTGAGTAACACTGCTATGAACATCAGTGTGAAAATGACTGCTTCACACTTTTCAGTTCTTCTGGGTATATTCCTACTAGAGGATTGCTGGATCATATGACAGTTCTATATTTAGCTTCCTGAGGAAACACCAAACTCTCTTTTCACAGAGGCTGCACCATTTTACATTCTCACCAACAGTGAAGGAGTGTTCCTATTTCTCCATATCTCCAGCACTTGTTTCCAGGTTTTTTTTGGTTTTTTGTTTTTGTTTTTGTTTTTTGTTTTTTTTTTTACATAATGGCCATTCTATGTGGTATGAGATATCTCATTGTTGTTTTTATGTGCATTTCCCTAATAGCTGGTGCTATTAAATTTTTTTTCATGTGCTTTTTGGCCATTTGTATTTCCACATTGGAGAAATGTCTATTTAAGTTTTTTGCCCATTTGTAAATTAGATTGCATGCTCTTTTATTGAGTTGTATGATCTCTTTATAAAGAAGGGAAATCAAACCCTTGTTGATTATGTAGTTTCCAAATATTTTCTCCCATTGAGTGGGATGCCTTTTCACCTTCTGGATGAAGCAGTTTGAATCACAAAAGCATTTAAGTTTGAGGACGTCCTATTTATCCATGTTTCTTTTGTAGCTCATGCTTTCGGTGTAAGGTTTAAGAGTCCCACCACCAGGTCCTGAAGATGTTTCCCTATATTTTCTTTCAGGAGATCTATGGTTCTACCTTTTATGTTTAAGTTTTTGTTCCATTTTGAGTTAATTTTTGTGTAAGGTGTGAGATAGGGGTCCTCTTTCTTTCTTTCTTTTGGATGTGGATATCCAGTTCTCCCAGCACCATTTATTGAATAGACTGTTCTGCCCAACTGAGTAGGTTTGACAGCCTTGTCAAAAATCACTTAACCATAGATGTGAATGTCTATTTCTGAACCATCAGTTTGGTTCCATTGATCTATGTGTCTATCTTTATGCCAATACCATGCTGATTTAAAGTCCAGTAGTAAGAGTCTTCCAACTTCACTCTTCCTTTTTAATATGTATCTGACTATTCAGGGCCCCTTACCCTTCCAAATAAATATGATGATTGTGTTTTCCATTTTTTTTTTTAAATTGCTCTTGGAATTTTTATCAGGCTTGCATTGACTCTCTATACCAATTTGGGTAGAATTGACATCTTAACAATATTTAGTGTTCTAATCCATGAGCATGGAATGTTCTTCCATTTATTTGGGTCTTTTAAATTTTCTTTTAGCAATGCATTGTAGTTTTCTCAACACAAGTGTTTTAAGTCCTTGGTTAGATTTATTCCTAAATATTTTATTCTTTTAGTCACTATTATAAATGGAATTTTTTTCCTGACTTCCTCCTCAGAGAGTGCATTACTAGTGTGTAGAAATGATACTGATTTTTGAATATTAATCTTGTATCCTGCTACTCTGCTAAAATTGTTTATTAGCTCTAGCAACTTTGTTGTAGATTTTTCATGACTTTCTAGGTATAAGATCATATCATCTGCAAATAGTGAAAGTTTTACTTCTTCCTTTCCACCTTGGATGCCTTTGACATATTTTCCTTGCCTGATTGCTCTAGCTAGAAACTCTAGCTCTATATTGAATAACAGTGGTGACAGTGTTGTTTTGTTCCCAACCTCAATGGGAAAACTTTCAGTCTTTCACCATTGAGTATAATGTTAGCTTTGGGTTTTTCATGTATGGCTTTTATCATGTTGAGAAAATTTCCTTCAATTCTTATATTTTGTAGTATTTTCATTAAGAAAAGATACTTTATTTTGTCACATACCTGTTATGCATCAACCGATAGGATCATTTGAATTTTCTTCTTTCATTTATTAATGTGGTGTACTATGCTGATTGATTTTCTTGTATTGAACCACCCTTGCATGCCTGGTATAAAACCCACTTGATCATGATGAATAATTCTTTTAATGTGTTGTTGGATTCAATTAGCATGTATTTTCTTGTGAATTTTTGCATCTGTAATTATTAGGGAAATGGGTCATAATGTTCTTTTTTCACAATATGGCTTTGGTATTAGGGTGATATTGGCTTCATACAATGAATTCAGTAGGGTTCCTTCTTGTTCAATTTTTGGGAAGAGTTTGAGTAAGACTGGTATTAAATCTTCTTTGAATGCTTGATAGAACTCACCACTGAAACCATCTAGTTCTGGACTTTTCATTGTGGGGAGTTGTTTGATGACTGTTTCAATCTCTTTATTTGTGATTAGTTGTTGAGGTCGTCAATTTCTTATAGTGTCAGTATAGGTTGTTTGTACGTTCTTAGGAATTTTTCCATCTCATCTACATTGTCTAGTTTGTTGGCGTACAGTAGTTCATAGTATCCTTTTTTTTTTAAAGATTTTACTTATTTATTCATTTATCCCCCCCCCCCCCCTTGCTGCTTGTGCTCGCTGGGTCAGCTAACCACGCCATGCAGGCGGGCTTGCCTTCACCAGGAGGCCCTGGGAACCGAACCCGGGGCCTCCCATATGGTAAACGGGAGCCCTACTGATTGAGCCACAGCCGCTTCCCTTATAGTATCCTTTTTTGATCTCTTTTATTTCTGTGGGGTCAGTAGTATTGTCCTCATTTTAATTTTTTGTTTTATTTATTTGCATATTCTGTTTTTTTTTCTTTGTCAGTCTAGCTAAGAGTTTGTCAATTTTTTTAATCTTCTCAAAGAAACGAATCTTGGTTTTGTTAATTATCTCTACTGTTTTTGTTGTTGTTGTTCTCAATTTCATTTATTTCTGCTCGGACCTTTATTATTTCATTTCTTCTGCTTGCTTTGGGAATAGTTTGCTGTTCTTTTAACATTTCCTCCAGCCATGTAGTTGGGTCATTGATTTTAGCTCTTTCTTCTTTTCCAATATAAATATTGAGGGCTATAAATTTCCCTCTCAGCACTGCCTTCACTGCATCCCATAGATTCTGATAGTTTGTGTTCTCATTTTCATTCATCTCGAGATATTTATTAATTTCTTTCACAATTTCTTCTTTGACCTAGTGATTATTTAAGAGTATGTGGTTGAACCTCCATATATTTGCGAATTTCCCTTTTTTCCACTTGTTTTTGATATCCAACTATTCCATTATGATCAGAGAAAGTACTTTGTGTAATTTTGATCTTGTTGAATTTATTGAGATTTGCTTTGTGAACCAACATATGGTCTATCCTGGAGAAAGATACATGAGCAATTGAGAAGAATGTATGTCCTGCTGTTTTGGGGTACAATGTTCTGTATATGTCTAGTAGGTTTACTTTGTTTATCATATTATTCAAGCTCTATGTTTCTTTACTAGCCCCCTGCCCAGATATTCTATCCAATGCTGAGAGTTGTGTATTGAAATCTCCAACTATTATTGTAGAGGCATCTATTTCTCCTTTCAGTTTTGCCAGTGTTTGCCTCATGTAGTTTGGGGCATCCTGGCTAGGTGCATATATTTATGGTTGTTATTTTTTCCTGGTGAATTCCCCCTTTTATTAGTAAATAATTACCTTCCTTGTCTCTAATAACAGTTTTTCTTTTAAAATTTATTTCATCCCATTTAAGTATAGCTACTCCAGCTTTATTGGGGGGGGGGGGTTACTAAATATGTGGAATATAATTTTTCAGCCTTTTGCTTTCGATATATTGGTATCCTTGGGTCTAAGATGAGTCTTTTATAGACAGCATATAGATGGCTCATATTTTCTTATCCATTCTGCCAGTCTGTGTCTTTTGATTGGGGAGTTTAATCCATTATTAACATTCAATGTTAGTACTATAAAGGCAATTCTTATTTCACCTATTGTGACCTTTGAGTTTTATCTGTCATATTTTATTTTCAGCACTCTTTTTACAGTTTTACTTTTACTGATATAATTTTCATTTCTAGACTCTCTTCCAAGCCTCTCTTTCCTGTCTTTTCTTTTCAGGCTGTAGCACTCCCTGCAAAACCAGTCTCTACGTTACAAACACTCTCAGTTTCTGTTTATCTTTGGATGTTTTAAACTTGTCCTCATTTTTGAAAGACAGTCTTGCTGGATATAAAATTCTTGGCCGGCAGTTTTCTCTTCCAATATCTTAAATATATCATACCACTGCCTTCTTTCCTCCATGGTTTCTGATGAGAAAACAGCACTTTAGCTTATTGGGTGTCCCTTGTATATGATGCATCGTTTTTCTCTTGCTGCTCTCAGAATTCACTCTTTGTCTTTGGCATTTGACATGTGTCTCTTGGAGTAGGTCTAGTCAGATTTATTTGAATGGACATATATTGTGCCTCTTAGACACGGATATCTATGTCCTTCAATAAGGCTGGGAAATTTTCTACTATTATTTCTTCAAATATTCCTTCTGCTCCTTTTCCCTTCTCTTCTACTTCTGGGACACCCATGACCCATGTGTTTGCATGTTTCTTGCTGTCATTTAGTTCTGTGAAACCCTGTTAAATTTTTTCTATTCTTCTCTTTATCTGTTCTTTTGTATGTTTGCTTTCATAGGCCATGTCTTCAAACTTACTGATACTTTCTTCTGCCTCCTCAAATCTGCTGTTGTGTCTCTAGTGTATTTTTAATTTCATTTATTTTGACTTTCATTCCCATAAGATCTACTATTTTTCTATGTATGCTTTCAAATTCTTCTTTGTGCTCACCCAGCATCTTCTCAATATTGTTAATCTCTTTAGTCATCCCATTGGATTTATTAAAGAGATTTGCTTGGAGATCTGTGATTATTTGTCTCAACTCCTTTATGTCGTCTGGAGGTTAATCCTTTGGCTGAGCCATATCTTCCTCTTTCTTGGTATATTGTAATTTTTTGTTCATGTCTGTGCTTCTGGCTTACTAGATGCATTTATTCTGGGCACAGTTTCTATCTTTAGTTTAGGGCTTTCTTGACCTTTATCCCTTTCTGGTTGTATATTTGGAGCCAAGGATGTAGTTGGTGCTGTAAGCTGTGGAGGCTGAAGCTGCCCACATTGCTCAGGAACTAGTGAATCTTCTCCCTCCCTTCTTCTCTTCCAGGGGGTAGGGACAAAGTCACAGCCATGTGTACTAATCCAAGCCATGCAGGCCAAGACTGACTGTAGTTGCCTGGAGAGACTGATGAAGCTTCATGCCCCTTCATCCCCTTCATGGGCAGGAATATAGCTACAGGTTTGGGCAGCAAACTAGGCTGTGCAAGTCAAAACTGACCAAAGATGCCCAGGTAGACCAGCATAGCTCTGGCCCCCTCCTCCCCTGCCAAGGTTGGGAATGGACCCTCTGGAATGCCCAACAATATAATCCATGTAGGCTGAAAGTGCCTGCAGTTGCCCTAAAAGGCTGAGGGAATACTGTCCTTTCTGCCATTTGAGGGGTGAGGATGGTACCACAGATGCCCAGCAAACTAGTCCGAGCAGGCCAAAAGCACCTTCAGTTGCCCAGAGAGGCTGAGGAAACACAACTCCCTCCTATCCTATGGGGGGACAGGGATGGAGCTACAAGTGTCCAAGTATCCAGTCTGTGCAGACTGAAAGCATCTGCAGTTCCCCAGAAAGGCTGAGAAAATACCAGCCCCCTCATATTCCATGGGTGGGGTAGAGCAGGGGTGGAGCCCCAGGCATTCAACAAACTAGTCCATGCAGGCCAAAAGCACCTGCAATTGCTCAAAGAGGCTGAGGAAACACAGCTCACCTCCTATCCTATTGGGGGGGTGGGCAGGAATGGAGCCCCAGATGTCCAACTATCCAGTCTCTGCTGGCCAAAAGCATCTACAGTTTCTTCAGAGAGGCTGTGTAGGTCCTCCTAGCTTCCTCCCTGCCAGAGGTGGGGCTGGGGCCTAGGCTAGGGGTGCATTCTGATCTGGGTATAAAAAAGGCTGATCCCTATTGTCACTGTGGTTTTCAATCAGTCCCGCTTCCCCTCAAGCTGGGAGCGGAGTCACAATGGCAGCTACTGGCCTCCTTCTAACTTGGACAGGTTCAAATTTTAGCTGTTCTTAGGATTATACTTTAGCCAGCCAAATTTACTAATCAGTAGCTCAAGTTGGTGCCCAACTATCTCTTCCTCCCTTGTTTTTGGGAAATGGAGCTTCCAACTCCAGCCACAGAATAGCTCTCAAGGCAGCTTTGCCACCAGTGGAGTATGGGCACCAGCCTCTGCAGCATGGAGTGCTCTACTCATGAATCTTCACTGCAGATGGGCAGTCTCCTCCTTCCATTCCTTCAATGATGTTGCAGGATGCACTTATGGTCTCCTGGCCCCACCAAACAGATAATTTAGATAGCTCTGGGTAAGTACTAACTGCCCTGTAGGATGAGCTGACTCTTGGAGCTCCTTACTCTGCAACCATCTTGCCCTCTCCCCCATATTCTTTTAAAGGATAAATTAATATTCTTGAAATGAGAAATCAAGTAATTTATTTAAGTGCATTTAGTATTTTTTAAATGTAACTACATAATTAAACTGTTAATGTGATTGAAACTTTTATGAGATAGGTGATGCATATAAAAGATTACATGCATTGTATATATGTCATAACGCATAAAGATAAAATGAGCACTAATTTTAAACACTATCCAATTAAAGAAATAGAACCTTACTAATAGAGTTGAGGCTCCCTGAACCCCTCATCATCTCATTTCCCTGGTTGCTGCTTGCCCTTCTGTAGAGAGTGAATTTTGTGTTTATCATTATGGTTTTACCATATATGTATTGTCCCTAAGCATATTATGTTTACTTGTTTTTTAACTTGATACAAATATTCATTTAACAAATATTTCCTGATTACCTATGCTGCACTAGGCACTCTTTTAGTCATAAGGCATTTAATAGTGTGGCAGTATGAGATTTATGAATCCCCAAAAAGAAAGATTATGTTTGTAAACTGGCCTGTTCCTCTGGTTGTGATACCCTTTCTTTGTATTAAATTCAAAGGTTTTAAGTTTGCTTTAATAAAACCAATTTAGGGCCTTTGATTTGACCACATCAGTAGGTTGTGACTCAAAGTTGATTGCCCACCCCCTTGGTGGGCTGATATAAATGGACACTCACTCAAGAGCACACGCAGTAAGAAAGAGAGCTCCATTACGGCAAAGGAGAGAACTTTGATCCTGGAGCCCCAGGGAGAGATGACGGAAAGAAACAAGCCCTATGCCAGCCTGTAGCTGAGAGAGAGGAAGGCTGAACCCTCCCAGAGATTGGCAACCATCTTTCTTCAACAAGTGGCAGCTGACTTTGTTGAGAAAGCAACCTTGAGTTGGACTCTTTAGGGCCTTATAACTGTAAGCTTTTACCCCAAATAAATACCCTTTATAAAAGCCAACAGATTTCTGGTACTTTGCATCAGCACCCCTGTGGCTGACTAATACAAAGAGTGATCAAAAAATGTCATGGATTTTATATTCTATGGGGTAAATAGACAATAAATAAGTAAAATATAATATGCCAGATGGTGATAAATGCTATTGAGAAAAATAACACAAAGTAAGAGTACTGAGGGAATGTGTTCTTTTACTTTGGTTGGTCAAGAAAGGTCTGTCTGAGGAAGAATATTTGAGCATAGACAGAGGAGGAGATGGGATAAGCCCTAAAGGCATCTGTGGAAATTGTATACCAAGAGGTTGGAAAAGCAAGTGCAAAGACCCTAAGAGGGAACACACTTGGCAGGTTTGAGGAGCAGCAGGAAGCCATGTAGATGGAGCTGACTGAGTGTACATGGTGTATGTGTGATTGGGGATGGGATCGTGTAGTAAAATGAAGCTGGCCCCCAAGGGCCTTGTAAACTGTGATAAGCACATCATCTTTGTTTTTTTTTTTAATTGAGGCAATATTCACATGCCGTAAAACTGACCTTTTTAAAGTTCAGAGGCATTTAGTGCCTTCATAGTGTTGTGCAAACACAACCTCTATCTTGTTCCAGAATATTTTGAGCATCCCGAAGAAAAACTCTATACCCGCTGAGTAGTCATTCTCTATTCCTCCTTCCTCTCAACCCCTGGTAACCAGCAATCTGCTTTTTTTCTATGGATTTGCCTGTTCTGGACATTTCACATAAATGGAATCAAACAATATGTTACTCTTTGTATCTGACATCTTTCACTTAACATAATGTTTTCAAGGTACATTCATTCTGTAGGTTTTATCAGTACTTCATTCCTTTTGTTGACTAAATAATATTCCGTTGTATGTATATACTACATTTGGTTTTCCACTCATCTATTGATGGGCACTTGGGTTGTTTCAAACTTTTGGCTATTGTGCTGCTATTAACATTCAAGTACAAATATATATATTTTTTGAGTACCTGTTTTCAATTATTTGAGTATATACCGAGAAGTGGATTTGCTGGGTCACATGGTTGTTCTGTGTTTAAGTTATTGAGGAACAACCAAATTCATTTCCACAGCAGCTACCCCATTTTACATTCCCAACAGCAGTGTAGAAGGGTTCTGATTTCTCCACACCCTCACTTTTTATTATTATTATTATTTTGATCATCCTAGTGGATGTGAAGTGGCATCTCATTGTGGTTTCGATTTGCTTTTCCTTAATGACTAAGGACATTCAGCATCTTTTCCAATGCTTGTTGTCCGTTTTCATATCTTCTTTGAAGAAATGTCTAATCAGGTCCATTGCCTATTTTTAATTGGTTTGTTTGTCTTTCTGTTGTTGAGTTGTAAGAGTTCTTTATACATTCTGGATAATAGATGCTTATCAGATATATGATTAGCAAATATTTTCTCCCTTTCTGTAGGTTGTCTTTTCACTTTATTGATAATTTCCTTTGATATGCAAAGGATAAGCACACCATGTTTCATAACAAGAAGTGGGAAGTCATTGAATAGAGAAACAAAATAGTCTACATTATATTTTTAATTTATCTCTCTAGTTGCCCCGTTCAGAATAGAATATAGGCTATTTCCAGTGCCAACCACAATGGAATAGCCTAATTTTCCCACTGAATACAAGAAAAGCACTGGACAGAATATAAAAAACAACTCAGTGAGGATTCTGAAAAGTAAAGAAAGCAGGCAGACTGGAAACTGAAGCCAAAACCTGACTAAGAATCTATAATGTATGACTGTTGCACAATTTTCCCTCCTTTGTTGCTGGGCTTTGACCTGAGTGTAGGCCAAGTCCCAGAACTGTGCATCAGACACCAATAGCAAAAACTCCAAGAGAAATCACCCTAGCCAGAGGACATGAAAAAGGGACCCTGTCAGTCAGAGTGTGTTTGGGGTATGCATGGGTTTTGATGTGTGGTTTTTTTCCTGTTTTTTTTTTCTATTCTCTCCCAGCCCTGCTTGTAGCCAACCCCAGCCACAGGACTGCACAGCAGTAGTGATGGTTAGCACCTAAAACCATAGGAGAAGGTTTATCTCTCTGGTCAGAGAAACCAGGAAAAGGGACTTCTTTTGAATGAAAAGTGTGGGGAAAACCACTTTGATATTTTTTTCTCACTGCATTTCCCTGAAGCCAGCCCCAGTTGTGTGGAACTGCAAAAGTTGATAGAAGCTAACATTTTATAAAAATCCCATTGCTCTGACCAGGCAATGGAACTCATGGGCAGTCAACATTTTAGAAGAAATCCCAAGGAGGAGAGAGCTCTATGAACCTACAAGAGTCCCAGGATCACTTCTAAACTGTGCACGTGCATAAGAGACTCAAAGAGGCAACAAAACTTTGAGAACTGAACTACCTAGGCAGACCCTATTAGTACAGTGAAAACTTTGAAAAATCAACTGACATTGCTAAATACAAAATGAGGCAAAATCAACAGTCTCTGGATGATTTTAACATAACTTAGAGTCTCAAAACATAGTATTCAAAATGACTAAGATAAAATACAAGTTTATTTGCCATACAAAGAACCACAAAAGCATGGTCAATACTAAAGGGAAAAAACAATTAACATATGCCAATCCCAAAATAATCCAGATGTTGGAATTTATAGACAAAGGTGTTAAAGCACCTCCATGAGGTAAAAATGAACACTCTTAAAAGGAATGGAAAGAGAAATTCTCAGACAATTACCCAAAACTTAGCAGTTTAAAACAAAAGCCTTTACTATCACAGTTTCTGAGAGTTAGGAATCTGGGTGTGACTTAGCTGGATGGTTCTGGCTCAGGATCTTTCATGAAGGTACAATCAAGATATTAGAGGAAAAGAACCCAATGGGAATTTAGGATTGAAAAATATATTGACATTTAAAACTTACTATGTGGACTGAAGAGAATGGATAAGTCCGAGAAAGAACACATGAACATGAAAATAGATCAAGAAATTATATAATTTGCAGAACATGGAGAAAAATATTGAAAAAAACGAAGAGACTTAAGGACCTGTAGGATAAGATCAAAAGCACTAAAATTTGTATTATTAGTGTCTCAGAAGAATAGGAGAAAGAGAATGGTGAAGAAAAAAAATAGATAAGGAAATACAGCTGCAAACCAACTTTGTTGAGACATAAATTTACAGATTCAAGAAGCTCAGAAATAAAAAAGAAACAAATAAGATAAACTCAAAAGAAAGTCATATACAGACACAACATAATAAAACTGCTAAAAGAAAAATATTGACAACAGCCAGATAAAGATATTTTTCATAAAAGGATCAACATTTTGAATTATTATGGATTTATCATCAGAAACCATGGAGGAGAGTTGACAGTAGAATGTCTTGAAAGTCCTGGAAAATAAATAAATGTTTGAACAAACAAAAAACACAAATAAATAAAACATAAAACCCCGGAATTCTGTATCCATAGAAAAAGAAATGAAGGTGAAATAAAGACATTTTCAGGTGAAGAAAAACTAAGAGAATATCCTTGGTCTGAGCTCATCCAGATTACTTGTTATAGCCAATGAGACAACATGCTACAAACATGCCCCAAAATGATACATGAAATACACTTCCAGGATTATCTTGCTCTTGCTTTCTCCCATAACCATGAGAACATGTCTATATTATCTTGTAAGAGGATGGTCACCAATTGTTTCAGACAGTGCCATCTCAGATCAGCCAACCCTTACCCTATACTTAGATTCTTGACAAAGTTTTTTATTACTCTTTCCTCATATATAAAATTTTTTGTTAGAGAAGTTGTGAGTTTACAGAACAATTTATGCATAAATACAGGATTCCCATATACCGCCCTATTATTAACACCTTGTATTAGTGTGGTACATTTGTTACAATTGATGAAAGCACATTTTTATAATAATACCATTAGCTATAGTCCATGGTTTAACTTATGGGTCACTGTTTGTGTAGTATAGTTCCATGGATTTACAACCTAACATTTCCCCTTTTACCCATCTTCAGATATGTGTCAGTGCTGTTAATTACATTCACAGTGTTATGCTACTGTCACCACCATATATTACTAAAACATTTCCATCATTCCAAATAGGAATTTTAACACTTAACATTCCCTATCCCCAACCATCCCCTGGTAACCTATATTCTAGACTCTGACTCTATGATTTTGCCTAATCTATTTTATATCAGTGAGATCATGCAATATTTGTCCTTTTGTGCATGGCTTATTTCACTAAATACGTCTTCATGGTTCATCCAAGTTGCCGCATGTATCAGGACTTCATTTTTATGGCTTAATAATATTCCATTGTATGTAAATACCACATTTTATTTATCTATTCAGCAATTGAAGAACACTTGGGTTGCTTCCATCTTTTGGTGATTATGGATAATGCTGCTTTAAGCATCAGTGTGAAAGTATCTGTTCAAGTCCCTGTTTTCATTTTTGGAGGGTTTATAACTAGGAGTGGGATTGCCTGGTCATAAGGTAATTCTATACTTTACTTTCTGAAGAACGTCCAAATTGTCTTCCACAGTAGCTGCATCGTTTTACATTGCTTCCAACAATGAATGAGTGTTCCTATTTCTTCCTATCTTTTCTAACACTTAAAATTTTCCTTTAAAAAAAAAAAATAGTAGCCATTCTATTTAATGGGTATGAAATGGTAGCTCCTTGTGGTTTTAATTTGCATTTTCCTGATGGCTAATGATGTGAAAAAATCTGTCTATGTGCATTCTGGCCATTTGTATATCTTTTTTTGAGAGGTGTCTATTCAGATTTTTAGCCCATTTTTAAATTGGTTGGTCATCTTTTTATTAAGTTGGAGGATTTTTTTATTCATCATGGATATTAAACCATTATCGGATATGTGGTTTCCAAATTGTTTCTCCCATTTTGTAGGTTGTCATTTTACTTTCATGGTAAAGTCCTTTGAGGTACAAAAGATGTTAATTTTGATGAGGCCCAAATTATCTATTTCATCTATTTTTTTCTTTTGCTTGTGCTTTGGGTGTAAAGTCTAAGAAACCATTGCCTAACACAAGGTCCTGAAAATGCTTTCCTACATTTTCTTCTGGAAGTTTGATAGTTCTGTCTTCTACATTTAGCTCTTTGATCCATTTTGACTTGATTTTTGTATAAGGTGAGAGGCAGGAGTCTTCCTTTTTCTTTTGCAAATGGAGATCCAGTTCTCCCAGCACCATTTTTTGAAGAGACTATTCTTACCTAATAGAGTAGTTTTTGCACCCTTATCAAAAATAAGTTGGTCATTAATGTGAGGGTTGATTTCTGAGCTCCCAATTTTATTTCATTGGTCTATATCAGTCCTTGAGCCAGTATCATGCTGTTTTGGTGATGTGGCTTTGTAATAAGTTTTAAGATAAGGAAGTGTGCATCCTCCAACTTTATTCTTCTTTTTCAAGATAGCTTTGGCTATTCAAGGTCCCATATCTTCCATATAAATTTGATTGGCTTTTCCATTCGTGCAAAGGAGGTTGTCGGAATTTTGACTGGGTTTGCATTGAATCTATAAATCACCTAGAGTAGGATTGACATCTTAACAATATTTAGACTTCCAATCCATGAACATAGAATAACTTCCATTTGTATAAGTAGGTTATTTTTTATTTATTTTAGCAATGTTTTGTAGCTTCCTGTATACAAGTCCTTTATATCCTTGGTTAGATTTATTTCTATATATTTGATTCTTTTGGTTGTTGTTATAAATGGATTTTTTTCTTGCTTTATTCTTCCAAGTGTTCATTGCTTGTGTATAGAACTACTTCTGATTTTGGGTGTTGATCTTGTACCCAGTCACTTGGCTGAATTCATTTATTTGCTATAGGAGCTGTTATGGATTTTTCAGAATTTTCTATATATAGGATCATGTCATCTGCAAATAGGGAAAGTTTTACTTCTAAATTTCCAATATAAGTGCCTTTTATTTCTTTTTCTTGCCTATTTGCTCTGGCAAGAATTTCCAATACAGTGTTGAGTAACAGTGGTGACAGAATCCTTGGCTTGTTCCTGATCTTAAGGGAAAGGTTTTAGTCTTTCTCCATTAAATAAGATGTTAGCTGTGGGTTTTTCATATATGCTCTTTATCTTGTTGAAGTTTTCATACATTACTAATTTTCTAACTGTTTTATATCAAGAAATGGTCCAGTGCTTTGTCAAATGCCTTTTCTGCATCAATTGAGATGATCATCAGATTTTGTTTCCTTCATACTGTTAATATGATATATTACATTAATTGATTTCTTATGTGGAACCACTCTTACTTACCAGGGGAAAATCCTACTTGAGCATGGTATCTAATCTTTTTAATGTACTGTTGGCTGTGTTTCTCTAGTATTTTGTTAAGGATTTTTGTATCTATATTCATAAGAGATATTGGGCTGTAATTTTCTTTGTTTGTGGTATCTTTATGTGGATTTGGTATGAGGGTGATGTTGGCCTCATAGAATAAATTAGGGAGTCTTCTCTTGAATTTTTGGGAAGAGTTTGAGCAGAATTTGGGTTAAGTCTTCTTGGAATGTTTGGTAGAATTCCCCTATGAAGCCATCTGGTCCTGGGCTTTTATTTGTTGAGAGGTTTTTGATTACTGATTCAATTTCTTTACTAGTCATTGGTTTGTTGAGATCTTCTATGTCTTCTTGAGTTAATGTAGATAGTTTGTGTGTTTCTAAGAATTTGTGCATTTCATCTAGGTTATGTAATTTATGAATGTGTAGTTGCCCATAACATCCTCTTAAAGCCCTTTTCATTTCAGTGATGTTGGTAATAATGTCCCTCTTTTCATTTCCGATTTTTATTTTAAACACTTTCTTCTTATTTTCTTCATCAGTCCAGCTAAAGTTTTGTCAATCTTATTGATCTTTTCAAAGAACCAACTTTTGGTTTTGTTGACTCTATTTTTTTTTTTTTTTTTGATTAGTTTTCTATTTCATGTATCTCCTTTATAATCTTTGTTATTTTTCCTCTTGCTCGCTTTGGATTTATTTTGCTCTTCTTTTTCTAGTTCTCCCCGGTTTAAGGTTAGGTCTCTGATTTAAAGTTTTGTGTTTTTTTTTAAATGTAAGCATTTATAACTATGAACTTCCCTGTCATCACTACCTTTGCTGCATTCTTTAAGTTTTTGTATGTTGTAACTTCACTTTCTTTTACCTCAAGATATTTCCTAATTTTGCTTGTGATTTTCCTCATTAACTTGTTGGTTGGTTAAGAGCATGTTGTTTCCTTTCTGCATATTTATGAATTAATCCATTTCTTCCTCTGTTATCAATTTCTACCTTCATTTTCATTGTGGTCAGAGAAGATACATTGTATGGTTGCAATATTTTTTAATTTATTGAAACTTGTTTTTTGACCTAAGGTGTGGTCTATCCTGAAGAATGAAACATGTGCATGCAAGAAGAATTTGTATCCTGTTTTTGTTGGATGAAGTATTCTGTATATGTCTGTTAGATCTAGTTGGTTTAGAGTATCATTCAAATATTATATTTCCTTATGGATATTCTCACCAGGAGTTCTCGCCATTATTGAAAGTGGTATATTAAAGTCTCCTACTATTAATGTAGAACTGTCAGTTTCTTCCTTCAAACTGTCAGTATTTCTTTCATAGATTTTGGGGCTGTGTTGTGGGTTCATATATAATTATAATGGTTACCTCTTCCTGGTGAATTGACCCCTGTCTAAGAATAAAATGACAATCATTTTACCTCATTACTGTTTTTGACTGGCAGTATATTTATCTTATGTTGGTATAGCCTCCCCAGCTCTCTTTTAGTTACTCCTTGCATGGTATATATATATTTTTTTCCATCCTTTACCTTTCAAGCTACTTGTGTCTTTGAATATAGGCAAGTCTCTTGCAGATTGCATATTGTTGGGTAATGCTTTTTTATCCATTCTGTCAATCCCTGCCTTTCAATTGGAGAGTTTAACCCATTTACATTTAAAGTCACTACTGATAATACAGGACTTTCTTCTGACATTTTGCTATTTAGCTATTTTAAGTTGCTCATTGGTTGCTTCCTTGATATCCTTTAGTTCTTTCTCTTTATTTTCTTTCATCTCCTTGAGCATTTTCAAGATCATTTTTTACAAGTCTTTGGTATGTCTCCATTTTGGTCTTCCTCATTGGTGTTTCCTAGATTTTTATCATCTTCCTTTACATAGGCCATCATTTCCTATTTACTTGTCTTTTCCTCTTTTGTTGTATGCGGTACGTTTTAACATTTTAAAATATTAACTCTAGGATTTATTACCTGAAGTGTCTGTTTATTGATTTTGTAACTAGCTGGTGATAGGACAGAGATTTTCTTGAGCTTCAACACTCTTATCAGGAAGGTCCACCCAAGGCGAATGCAGAGTACAGGTCCCATGTCTTTTCTGGGCCTGTGTTTTGTCCTGGGCTTGTGGTTATTTGTTGTTTTGTACAGGAGTTTGAGTACCCTCTCCATTTCTCAAGAAACAGACTTCCCTCTCCTGAGTGTTTAAAGCAGGAAACCCTCTACCCTAGGCTGTCTGCTTCTATAGTTTCTTACGCTCCTTTGTTGTCTCATGCTGTTTTCTCCTGGAAGGCAAATCTCAGATGGGAGCACACTGGAGGTGTTTCCAAAGTCAATCTTTCCCATCCAGATGGGGTGAGAGGCCCATGAAGGGGGCACAGTATGGTTCCAAAGTGCCTTGGGGAGGGGTCTTAAAGGGCATCAGGATCTTCTTCCATGACTCCTCAAAGTGGGGCTTCTTGACCTGCCCAGCAAATACAGCCCTTGAACTTGTCCACCTCGACCCTGAGGAAGTATAGTGTTTTTAAGTCTACTCTGCCATGCCTTTGTCTAGGGTAAGTTGGGGTACCAGTTGCCCTCAGAGCCAGGCCCCCAGCAATTCGAAGTTACTAATCAAAAGCCACTATCAGCAATCAGCTATGCCCACCCCTGGTCTTAGGGAAGAGTATTTTTATGTCCCTTTCTGTCATCAGTGAGGTAGCCAGGGGCTAGACCCACATGGCAGCCTGCTACAAGCATGAGGGATGGATGCCCAATAATGCTGCAAGCAGAGAAAGCAATTTACTGGTCTTTACAGTAATTTACCAGCTTCTTCCTTGCATTCTTCTCTGGCACTGTACAGTGTTCTATGGGCCTCCAGAGTTTCAAAACAGTTGTTTCAGTTAATAGTTGTTCTGGTGGGATTACTTTGCCATCTTCCCACAATCCCCTCATATATTCATTTTTATTGCAGCTTGTTTGTAGTACAAATTATTTCTATAAAATGGAATATTACTATGAAACAAAGCATGTTCACGCCAATCCAAAGTATAATTCAAAACAGATGTGAAGCAAAAATGAGTGTATAGTTACATATCTGGTAACTTAGTCTGTTTTATCCAGTTGTTTCTAGGTTGGTAGAAACATGGCAAATATTCACTTTATTTATGACAATCACTAATATTGGGTACTCCCCAAAATCTAAGCATCACTGTGTGACCATATGAACCAAAGACTTCCTGAAAGGTATATTTCTTAAAAGGCTCTTGTTCACTGAGGCAACTGTAAAAGATTTATTTTTAAGAATCAATGAAGATTTTCATATAGTATCATTAGCTTGTAACTATATATAAAAAAAATTAAATGATGCAGAATTGTTCCAAATGTAATTATTCTGATTCAAAAGGTTTTTAAAAGTATTTACAGGAAGAGTAAAAAAGAAATTTCTGGGAAGCAGATGTGGCTCAAGCAGTTGAGTGCCCACCTCCCACATGGGAGGTGTTCCAGGTTCAGTTACCAATGCCTCCTAAAGAAAAAACAGACAGACAAGGAGTGGACAATGAGAAGAAGAAAAATAAGGAGTTTCTATGAACTTATCTCCAAACTTCACTTTCTTAATATTGCATTTACCTTCACATGTTTTTTCTGAATTTCAAGATTTATAACTATACTATCATGGTGTGTCATCTTTAAATTGTAAATTTTGCTCTAATATACAGAAATGAAAGCAGCTTTTAATGGAGAGATGAACTTAAAGATCTATAGAAGTCATACAATCGCAACTTGTGAGTTCTAAACTATAAGAAAAATAGTTTTGTTACTTTTTAATACTCAACAAAATGTTAATACTTGTTTCAAAATAAATGAGAATCATAAACTTATATATACAAATTCCCCAAATAGCTGTTTTATATATTGTCATAACTTAAGCTATAAAGGCATTGAAGTACTTTCTCTGAATTATCTTCAAATCACTGAAAAATAGTGATTGCTCAATAGCATAGGCTTTATATTTTAAAATTAGAGTGGATTCACCACAGGAGTAAAAAGTAAAATTAAAACTTAGAATGAATATACATGACAAAATGTAGCCTTTGGATTGTTCTTACTTCATATTAACTTAAAGCTATTCTAAATTACTATTCAGAAAACCTGGCTTTACTTCAAGTGCCACGATCTCTTATTAGGAGTGCCCTAAAGTCTTTAGGTATTATATTCATTAATTTACTCAGAAAATGTTTAATGTGCCAGACACTTTTTTAATCACTAAAGATACAACTGTGAGAGGTGAACAAAACAGATAAAATCCATGCCCTGTTGGAATTTATATTATAGGGTTATGGACAATATTTTTTTTAAAAAAAGGAGTTTCTATGAATGTGGAGACAAACATGCAGAAAGATGCAATACATCATCAGCCTATCACAGTTACAAAAAATACTTGAAAATGAAACAAAGAGGAGTATGATGATAGAGAGGGATGGGTTGGGAGAACAGTATTTTAGACTGGTCAGGCAAGGTTTCTCTGAAGAAAATTAAACAGACCTAGCATGAGGGAGCAAGTAATGTGAATCTCAGAGAGAAAAGGATTGAAGTCAGAGGGAAGATCCCAGACAGAAGGAAGCTTAAGGTGTTCTAGGAATATGAAGGACACTATTACCAGATCAGAATAAGAGAGCAGGAAAATGGTAGGAGATGGTTTGGATAAGTGGATTTGGCAAACAATTCCAATTAATAGGAAGCCACTGAAAGGTTTCATCAAAGGAATGACATGATCTGATTTAAATTTTAGAAGGCTTGTTCAGGCTGCTGTATGGGGAACATCCTATGGTTGAGCCACAGTAGGAACCTGAACCAATAAAGTATCTAAATCAGTAATGAAATAATCAGGACACAAATGAACCAAATACGAATAGCCACATAAATCAAGTAAAGTCCTTATAATTAGTTGTAAAATACATTCTCTTTTACTAAGAAAATATGTAATTAACCAAAAAGCTTAAAAAATAAAAACATCAAATCACTTGTGGTGTACCTCAGTGAAGGTGTATTATCAGGAGTGCTGATGCTTCTGCTTTTTTCCTGTTTCAGGGACTGTGTCACTCTTGGACTCTCTCTTGACATCTTAGTGTCTGTATTCTCATAAAAGCTTATTTAATTTGCTTCAGAGGCAATTTAGGAGACAAAGACTCTTTGTAAAGCACTCTTGCATTCTCCACTTCTTAAGTCCAAATTATTATCATGCCAAGTCATTACCAGCAGAAGAAACAAAATATATAGAAATTTCAAACTATACTGGATGTCATAGTGATGCAATAATTGTACAAATGGCATTTGGCTAGCACACTTCATTTCCTAATTATTCTGAACCTTACCTCACTTTTAACCACATAAAATTTTCCATAACTTTATTCAATAAACACTCTAATTTCAAATGAATTCCTATTCTGCAGTCTTATAGAAAGGATTATTCTCCCTGAACCCATCCAAGCCTTTCTGGTATATAAATTCTCTAGTGTATTTAATTATTTGCCATAAATGTATGTTTTAAATGTCTGCTTTTAGTTTTTGATGTGTTATCCCTAACAGAGCTTCGATTCCCAATTCAAGTGTGAAAACTACTTTGTCTTCTATCCTTTAAAGTTTTTACTCAAACATTTTACATTGAAAAAGTTCCTTTACAATTTAATATTAGTTTTGGGAAATATAAATTGGAATTGAGTTCCTTTAAGTACTTAAATCATTGCTCCTTTAAGTTAAAAAGGCAAAAGGAAATTAGACTGTCATATCAACTGTTGGAAATGTGTGCTAGTAATTATTAACCATTTATTTGTAGACATAGAAGAATTAAAGCAATTGATGAAATGAATTACAGAATTTTAATTATTTCTTTTTATCAAAATATTTTAGTCCTCTGGTGTTTAGTATACCCAGTTTTACTTTCTTTCAAGGAGAAGTTAATTTTTTTTGAAGATTTTATTTATTTATTTATTTATTTATTTATTTATTTATTTATTTATTTCTCCCCACCCCCTCATTGTTTGCACTTGCTGTGTGTTGTGTCTTTAGGAAGTACTGGGAACTGAACCCGGGTCCTCCAATGTGAGAGGGAGGTGCTTAATTGCTTGAGCCATGTCCATTCTGTGCTTTGTTGTGTCTCATTATGTTTTTTCTTCTTGTGTCTCTTGTTGCATCATCTTGTTGTGTCAACTTGCCACACCTGCCTGTCACATCAGCTCGCTGTCTTCTTTAGGAGGCACTGGGAACCAAACCACAGACCTCCCATGTGGAGGCAGGTGCTCTGTCGCCTAAGCTATATCCGTTTCCCAGGATAATTTAATTTTAGCTTCTAAAACTTCATAAATTCAAGATATTACCTAATCAGCTATGGCCGTAGCATATGTGTTTAACTGCTCACTGAGCCAAATAAGATTGTGATGGCCACAGTTGAGCTTGACAATCAAGAGTCCTGAAGTGTACCTGCATGTCCACAGTCCCTGACAAGCTACTTAAATTCTGGATTCCTGTTGCCTCATGTGTATAAACAAGATAATAAGTTACCTGAATGATTATCCCAAAGTCATATAATTTCTTAGTGGAAACTGCTATTAAGTATTAAAGGTTACTGATAGTGCATTACACTTCAGAACTAGACTTATCAAAAGGATGGTCAGTGTTTTCCATGCTTTCTTTGAAACATTGCTGGATTGGGGGTTTGTTTGAACTGCTTGCTCAGGAATTACCTTATTCCTAATGTACCCTAAGAAATTGAATGAGGTTAATTTCTGTCAATACCATTAGTTTTGAATTTGGGATATATAGTAACACATCTTGCCTATATCAGTAGATATATATCCATTAAAATTACATTATTGCTTTTTGTTGGATAGTTTAATTTCTGGATTAATGGCATCTGTGTTGTCTTCTGTAGTAAAGTCTCACAATTGCTTAGCCTTAGTTCTTTCATTTACTTGGAATCACTGATTGATGATTGATATGAGGCTATAACACCATGCTTCCTACTCCCAAGATCTTGATTGTAGTTCTATTCTTGGTTAGCTGAATTTCTTCTTTTATTTCATTTTGTTTTGCTTTCAAGAAAACTATTTTCTATATTTTTAACCCCATGCATGTTTGAATGAGATCTTCTGCTTTTATATTTGACCTGTATATCCTCCCTTGTAAAAGCAAGATGATATTTCTGCTTCTCAAGATCAGTGTAGGCATCTTATATAGCATGGGTACCCGGCCCTTGGGAGAAATATAATTTATATTTTTTCCTTCAGTGCATCAGGTACTTGAGGACAATGCTGATGAGATAATATCTATAATCTGTGTATTGACTATTTGGCCTCATGTGAGAAAATGACAAATGTTGCAGCTCTAAAGGACAGCTCCGTATGGTAATGGAATGAATACTAGGAGCCCAGCTCTACTGCTAACTTGCAGTGTGACCTTTGTCTTATCTTCTCTATGGGCCTCATTTCCTAATTCTTAAACTAGATCATTCCCCACACCCTTGCTGGCTACACTTCTCTCTTTCTATGCACACAGCTGTGTTTCATTGGAGAATCATCGGAGAGTTTCCCATCACTACTAAGAGGTAACCCAGTGTAACTTTGGGCATATAAGTCAAACTCCATGCCTCAGTTTTCTCCTCTTTAATATGGGTATAATAATCATGCCTACCTCATGGGGTTGTTGGAAGATTACATCAGTTAAAACATGCAAAATATTTAGTATCTAGCATGTAGTAATGCTCAAAAAGCATTAGCAATTATTAGTTCTAAATTATGATTTAATGTTCATGTCCTTTAGACTGGAAATCAGCAGCATGGTAGTCACATGTGAACACAGCATTTCTTAATACTGCTGACTCATTGTAACATATATTATTTGAAAATTTTATGATCTTAGAAGGATAAATGACAAGATTCTCCAATTTGGGTCTCTATTATTTGTTCCATTGACTTCCCGGTAACTTAAAAATCTTAACTCCAAAAACATCCTATTATTTTGTTTGAATTTCAACTCATCCATTTCCCCCAACCCCCAGCTTTGTAAGTCTTTCCAAACCCAAACAGACTAGCTTATTATTTCTACCCTCAGGGTAAAGACATCAAAATTCTTAACACATTAGCTGTGGGACTCATTCTGCCTGCATCTTATCTTCCAGCTTTCAGATGTATGTATAAGCGAAGCACTTTTTAAGATATCTCTAGTTCAATAGTGATTTTGATTTTTTAATAGCTTCTAGAGAGCAATGTCTTGGCACACAATGCTGGAAGATATACTTTTACAATAGAAAGTATTCAAATTGATTTTATCTTCATTAATACAGTTTAGCAACTACTGTAGACTTGCCAATAAATGTGCTCTCAGGCGGTAAGTGAATGTGAATAATGGTTGTCTTAGTATCCCTACTGCTCTTCAGCAAAAGCAATTGCATTTAAGTAGTGTTTGTTTCTCCAGTTTCTTCCTCTCCTTGCTTATTCAGTTATTATTTTTGTTAACATTTATCCTTATCAGTACATGTGGGCAATGGCTTCTGTAAAGCTTACTGACCTAGTTATTACATATGTTCTGAGCCACAGATTATGAAATTATGGTGTAAAACAGCATATACATGCAGGGTGTTAAAAATAAAGCAAAAGATTAAACTATAAATCAGATGAAATTTCATCCAAATAAGCCTTGCATTGTAAGCCAGAGCTTTTTAAAACAAAACAAAACAAAAATAAAAAAAACCCTCTCATCATGAATTTACAATTTCTAGCAATTTACAAGCTATAAGCTTGAAAAAAGGAATGCATCAAAGGTCAAGTTGCTCATAAAAGTATTACTGAAATGTCAGAAACAATTACACTGCATAGAAGAATAAACTCCCAAACAAATTACAAGCCCTTTTATAAAAAGTTGTCATTGTACCCTGGTTCCATTTCCCAAAGTTACACTATTGATAATTTCCAGTTCCTAAAATCATTACATTTTAAGGGTGGATTACTCTCTGAAAGAAAAGAAGTATATTTTGGAAAGTGCTCTTGTAAGAAGATATGCAAAAAATGTAAGCTTATTTATTTTCTGACTTTTTATCAAGTACTTACTAGATGCTTGTGCCTGTAAATTTTTATATTACAATGGAGAGAACATGGGTTTTTTTTTCTGAGACCAACTTTTTAAAATAAGCTTTTTTATTTATTGAAGAGTTAAAACAATATATTTATAAAAACCTTATCTGATAGAGAAATTACTCTCAGTGTAATTACCAGCTAAACCATAGGAGATGCTGGTGCTGCTGAGTTCCCCCAGGGCAATGTAAATCACAGGCTAAGAGACTATTTGAAATCAAGATGTGAATACTGGATAGATTCTTCTGGAAAGACTTAGAATAAATCAAAAAGGCCCTTTAATAAAAAAAACTAAAAGAAATCTCACCATTTAGGGAAAGAGTACATTGTCATCCCTCTAGCCAAGGCCCCCAGTCAAAAGAAAATAAAAGGTTGTGACAACTATCCAGTGTGTCTGGCCCCAGAACTTCCTTCAGCTTGTCTCTGGCTTGATTTTGGAAAGTGGACTGGGCATGACTTAGAAGCTGGAGACTGGTTTGACAATAGGAAGATACCAAAATTCAAATCCTTTGCTCATGAGCTGTTCGTGCCACAGGTTTCTCTTGGCCTCTCATGTCTGAAAAGCCCTCAGGTATTAGTGTCACCACCTTGAGGGGCATGGCTGCTTCCACAGCTGGGCACATGATTGGTGTACTTCCTGAGATGTAAGTGCCTGGTCAACACCCTCTTCTGTTAGACAAGGACCAAAATCAGGCAGAGATGAGAGGACAAAGGTGCTAGTCCAGGAGGTGAGTATTTAGGGCTTCATGCTATAAGTGGTTTTGGATTTCCAGAGATGAAACAAATCTTTCTGGCACAGAGCAGGTGCAGGTCACAGCCCTGGTTTTATCAACCTGGCAGTTCAGGATCAGTGCAAAGGATATCCCCAACACACATACACAGATGGATCACATATACGCAGATTCCGATATATCAGAAATTGGAATGAAACCACTGCTTTATTTTCGTGTAGCAACCCTTAACTTGTGGATCTGACGGGCAAGATTCTGGTGTGCCACTGGTCCAATCAATTGTGCCAATGACACCACAGCATTGCAGAAACATCTGGATGGAGTCCCACGCCACCTTGGTGCTGTTGTCTGAGTGGTAATATTGAATGCTCTTGGTCAGACCCTCAGCCACATAGAAACTCAGCTTCTGTTCATACACAAAGAGCAGGGTGGCACTTCAGCAAGGAGGATAATCAGCAGCAGGAAAAAGAACGACATAGCAGGCACTTGTTCTCCTTGATGAAGCCCATGAAGCCCAGGAAGGCAACCGCCATGATAATGGAACCCACGATGATGAGCACATTGCCCAGCATGAGGGAGGGGAGGTTATGGAAGAGCACCCCAGAGTTGTTGTGGATCAGGAAATAGACACCAAAGCCCATAATGCAGCAGCCACAGAACCAAAAGAGCAAATTGAAGACAAATAGGACATACTTCAGCAATTTCATGTTACTCATGCCCATGCTGGGATATTCTTGCCCTTTTGCAGGCACTGCTCCCAAGTCCTGAAAGCAAAATTTTGTGATTATCCTTGAGCTGGCTACGACAAAGCTGGGTTGCTCAATCCCAGCCTCCTTCAAGACTAGCTTGGCTGTTTCCTTGTTCTGTCCCAGGAGAAGAACTTCTAAAATACAAAATTAATTCCACCACTACCAGCTTAAAATGTTTCAATAGTTTCCCTACGTTTTAAACAGCTTCTCTTAAGTCCTAACACTTGCCCCTGGCCATTCCTTTCCCACCCCACCGTAGTGGTCTGGCCACACTAGATACTGATTTCCTTTGAGTCGCTTCAACAAATCATTGTAGTTCTCTCTCTGTCTGTCTCTCTCTCTCGTTCTCTGACTCTCTCAGAACATGGACTTTTGAGTCTGGGAATCTGGGCTTGAAATTTAAACCCTGCTACTGAAGAGCTGGACTTTGGGCAACAGAAAAAAAAATGCTATTGGATCCTCCATTTCAAAAGGTGTAAAATGTGATTTAAAAATACTTACCTCTTGAAATGCCATGGCAGTCATCTATTTGGCAACAATAGATCCTTAAAAGTATCGTTTCCTTTTCTCTTATCTCTAGATCTAATAATCCATGTGAAACTATTATAAATAGATTTTTAAACAGAGAAGTAACATGGTTAAAGGAATGCCATTTTACCAGGAAGTACAGTCATAGGCAGATATAGATTGGGAAGAAATTTGAAACTCTGAGTGCATTTGCACTGGTTTTCTTTTCTTTTGTTTTATTTTGGAATGGGAATGGGAATAGTGAGGATCAAAAGAACAAGAATTATCAAATAATGGTTGGTTATACCCAGGTTTTTTTAAATAATGTCTTATAAGGTCATCACTGGCCAAGGCACAAGCATTGACCAATCAAAACTGATGCCTTGCCTGATTGCTTTGGTCTTTAAAAAAATCAGTATGCCTATACTTGTACAAGGGAACACATACCAAATGAATATTAGTCCATTTGCATTGGAAAATTATATAATATCTTTAGCCTAATATAATTGCATTTCAGTTTTAGAAAATATTTTACTATCTCCTGTGATAACAAAATTCCCACTAGAATTTATCTATACTTGTTTTAATATTTTAAGTCAATTATACCATGTGTGTATTGATATGAAGATATGTGTATGTGTTCCTTCAGATCTGCAATTATATTTTATCAATTCATAAATCAACTGTGCTTCTAACATGTATAAAAGTACCTTATAAACTAGATGATATTACCCTAAAATATCCCGATTAGGAAACCACTACTCTAAAACTTTAGTGCTTGTTCATATTGAAAACTCTTGTATGGTGACAATGAATTAAACAAAAGTACACTCTGGTTCACCTATATGTCTCTTTAAAATACCTAGATCATTGCATCAATTCAAGGATTGAAATAAACAACAAAAATGAGTTATTTAAGATAAAATGGTACCATGAGCCAACATCATTTACTGCTAGCCAAATAAGTATATATAGAATCAAATTAAAGCATGACTATGTGAATTTGGCAGGACTTGAAGATAGGAATATTTAGAAACCCCACAAGGTTTGGAAAACTGTAAGCTGGATTAATTTTCCTGCTTTGGTCCAAGATGCTTGTTCTCATTGTCCTTTCAATCTGACAAATGCTGACCGGTTCCTGAATTCCATTTTCACCCATCCTCGACTAACTGCCTTCTTCTTTATCAGTATGGATGTCAGGATTTTATAGAGCTCTCGGGTTTGCTTTCTGCAAATACTCGTTGATCATGGCTTGGTTTCTTTGATTTCAACAAAGACTTTGTATCTCAAATGTTGAACTGATGTTATGCTTTCTCTATCAGCTACATAAATTTTCTTTACAAATTTCTGATTGCTAGTAAGTCCAAGATGGCCTAGCGCAACACTTTATAAATATTAACTGTTGATGAAAAGAACTAAGAGTTGCTAAAATATTTGTGGCTTCCAATATGGAAAAGAACAGTTATCACACCAATTAACAGAACACTTCCCCAACATTGAAACTTTTAAAAATAGAATTCTTTTCCTAAGGTTTGCTAGCAAACATTCAGTTACAACTATGGATATTAAAGGGAAAGGCTGTGGATGACTCGGCTGTGGCTCTCAGCCTAGTCTTTGTGGTTCAAACTTCTTAGTGTTTCTACATGGGTTCATCAGAGGACCGAGTGGAAGATATAGAAAAAGTTTAATGGTGATGATTAATTCTTTGGATTAGTTTCTTCTTCAGAGCCTTCACATGTGGCCCAGTCTCCTACATTTATACTGTTCTCCCTTCCTCATTTACAGTCACTTAGCCTTCATTCCCTTAAGACTGTTCAAATTTCACTGCCTTCAAAATTCTTTCCTTTATGAACTGTGCCATCTTTGGTCACTCCATCAATCCACATTCACCAGTGAGTCAAATTGTACACTGTTAATTGCTGGCTGCATGAGTTTATGTGATGAACATAATATTTCCAAGTCAATTTGCCTTCTTATCAGTCTTGGCAAGATTCCAGGTCAAATATATGTCTATTTAAAATTCGTTTGTAATTTTCCCATTATTCAGTAGACTTGTTTGTACATTATGATCTTGTAATAACTATCTTTGGAATAATTATTCTTTTTATTTTTATTAATATGAAAGGGGGCTCAAAAAGTTGGAGTGTTGAAAGAGAGTGATAAAAATTGCTTTAAATGAGAATGTTTACAAATTGGAATTGGTTTTTAACCTAGCCCTAAAGGTTTGGTGAAGGGATGAAATCATCCTTTTCATCAGTAAAGTCTAAATGAGCCTTGTCTTGTTGCAGCTGTACTCAGTTCATGGAAAATGGGTTTACTAGATGTCAGATAGGGTCAGATGGTGGAATGTCTTTAAACAGAGGACAAGAATGCATGCTCGATGTGGAGAACTACAGGGAATTATTAGAGGGTGTGCTGCCATCACAGCAGGGGGACCAGCAGACTACTTGGTCAATAATTTGCAGGACTTATACTTATTGGATGTGTGAGAATCCCTCAGAGAAAGAATGCCAGGTAACCAAGACCTGAACAACAGAACAAAACCAAAGGGAAAGCCACTCCGAGGGCCCTCACCCACAATGAGCCCTGCAAGCTTCCATGAGTGACCAACTGGGACAGAGCCTGTAAGATGCCGTAGTGTGAGAGGGCAAGGCTAGAGAATCAACTCAGGAATTAGATTTCATCTCAGAGTTAACTGAGTTCTATCAAAGTACTTGATATGGAACCGTCTGTTTATATAAGCCTTTAAAGTTAAATTTAGCCAATAGATCATAGTAAATGTGATCATTTTGTTGATTGTATCAATAACTCTTCAAAATAACCATAATACATAATTTCTCTCATTTACTAGTATTGACAACTGCACTATAGTTCAGTGTAACCGTGTCATAGCACTTCAGAAAGTTTTCTTTTCCTCCTTGTCTAAGAGATGCCTGAGAGACTTTGATAACATAACTATTTGTGTGCAGCTGTGTAACTTACAGTTTTTAAAAGTTGAAGTATTTAGTCTATAGTGAGAAAGGAGCACTATTACAAAGGTATATATCTTGGTACTTCTGCTTCTCACTGTGTGCCAAATAATTTATATTATAAGATTTAAATTAAAATTTTGATTGAGGTCCAAAAGGTATTTACAACACATTTGTGAGGATAGCTTTTCCTTACATTTCTGTATTTCTTCACAACAATAGCACTTAAACAAAGTCACTGAACAATCAGGATTTTGCTCTAAATCTAATGCAATGGTATTTTGCCAGTACCTTCCTGCAAGCCCACATAAGCAGAATTAGGGAAAAAATGTTTAAGCACATTAATTCAAATGAATTGGAACATGGTGGTATTTAAAGTGGAGCCGATCTACTCCCATCCTGTATGGGGAGGATGGTCAGCAACTCTAATGGCAGGTAATAATGGTGAAAGTAGCTATTTTATTAGAAACAGTGATAGGCCCTTTATTTAAAAAAAAAAAAAAAAAAAGTTCTCCCTTAATGCTCATAACAATGCATTGAAGAGAACAATTATTAGCTTCCATTTTGCACATTAGGAAACTAAATCTTAGAGCCACTAAATAATTTGCTCAAGAGCACATAGTTGGTAAGTGGTGGCGCTGAGAGCTTGAACCTGGACAATTTGACTTCTAATTACAAAAAAGTAAATTTGGAGGAGATGAAATTAGCCTTAGTTTTTCAAGCTGAAAAACAAAAGGAATGATATCACAGGAAAGAACTCTTCAAGAATGAAGATACGAAATAAGTAAAACTGAGAAAGGAAAAATGATTAAAACTTTGTTTAATCTCAAATAATTCCTGAGAAAAAGTAATTATTTGAATTTTCTAGGATTTCTAGAGTGCTCTCTTTAAACAGAAAGCCAGTTCTCTTTGTAGTCACTGAAAACAAGCAAAGCAGGATAGCTCGGACTTTGAGGCAGTAAACAAAAAGATAATAAGAAAGGGCACAAAAATGAAGTATTAATTTTACTTAAATAAGTTAAAGTACTTCTCACACCTTTATTCCAAAAGTACGTATGTTTTCAGTTATACTCCATAACATATTGTACACATAAAGAACACACATAAAAATGACATTGCAGCTAATGTTAAACAGGGCCAGAAGTCCCAGGTCCCATATCAACCCTGACAGAGAACAAGCAACACCCTTTTTCTCTGCCTATCTAAAGGCATGGTGGTTTAAATCATGGGTGGTTTAAATTCAATGAAACAAGAACATGCAAAGTTATGGTTGGATTTAGAACGGGTATTTCATTATTTATTTATAACAAATTGTATTTTTTCATGTACTCTATTAGAATGGGTTAGAGGTCACAGTATTAACTATATCAGAATCTAGAATTGGAACATAGACACTACCTGGAAAAGGAGGCAGCCTTTTACCTCAAGGTCACCTGACTCATTTTGCTCAGGACATAAAGAAATGAAATCACAGAGCCTTGAGGTAACTGAACAGAGAAAGAAATGTTTCAGGGAATAGAGCATAGAAGAGAACATAAAAGACAAAGTTTTTAAGAATGGAAAGGATTTTAAAGAAGATGGTGGAAAAGGAGGAGAAACCTGAAAATAATTATATCATAATGTTAACGTTAGATTGCCTAAAGTTATTCAAAACTCAATAGGTGAATGTGTATATATATATATATATATATATATATATATATAAAGAAAGGCAAAGTGAGGCTAAAGATAATATTTGTATTATGAATTGTGTATAAAATATTCTAGTAAACCAACAATTGAAAATATATAAACATCATTGGTTTTTCAGAAAAGCAATACCTTAGAATTTGGGATCCATTTGTTTACTTGTCCAACAAGTATTTTTTGTGAAACTTCCTATCTAAAATGAAAAGATGTGTAGTTTCTCTTCAAGAAGAGGAATGAATAAAGAGTTATATGATTCAGTTCTGAGTTTTCTACTTCTTTAAGCCGAGAGTGATTCTGCACATACATACCTTACAGTTACAAAATAAGATGGTTATATGAAAATGCTTTCTAGAAAGGTCCACATAAAATGAAAACTCTGTTCTTTTCCCACCTGAATTCTTTTTTAGAACAAAAGTATCAATAAATATGTAATAAGATTATCAATAAATAAGTAAATATATAAATAAAAATTTTTATTATAAAAATCAATCTGAACTTTTAAGACAATTTCTTAAGAATACAAAAAGACATCAACAAATTAATAATTCTCAGTGTGGCTATAGAATTTATATTCCTCTGGCAAGTGAAATTTGATCCCAAAATTACAGTACTGGGGACTCTTTAAATAGTGTGCCTTTTGATCTTGTCTCAATAGCTGACATCACTCTGCTTTCATTCCTCTTTTCTGCTTACCCAGCTCTCAATTCTATTATATTAAAGAGCTTCTGTTTTATTTATTTATTTTTATTGTGGGTAAAAATCAAATTTTTCACAATACAAACCAATATTTGTAAAATGATATATAGATATATATGCATATATGTGCATTACATAAATGTTATTATTTTTTTCATATATATTTTAAAAGATGCTTAGTTACATAAATGTTACACAAAAATGACAGGGATTCCCATGATCTCCACTTCCTATACCTCCCTTAACATCTCACATAAACATCTTTCATTAGTGTGGCACATCACCTGCAATGGATGTACAGATCCTGGGGCTTTGCCACTAAGCATAGACCACAGTTCACATCGTAGACCACGCTCTCTCCCACACAGTTCTGCATGGTATACGCTGATGTAAAATGGCCTACATCCATCGCCACAACGTCACTCAGGACAATCTTCAAGTCCTGTAAAAGCCCCTGTATTAGAACTGCCCTTCCCCTCCCCGTCCCGAAAGCATCTAGTGGCCACTGGCTTCCATTGCTTGAATCCCAATATGTCTACAACAGAATACCATTAAGTCCACTCTAGTCCATAGCTCTTCCCCCAATCCTGAGGGGACTGGGATGGTGATGTCCACTCCACCTCCAAGTGAGAGTGGGCTTATATCCCATGGATACGGTGGATGGGATTATCCTGCCTACAGTGGCAGGCTCTCTCCATTCCTGGGATGGTGGTTGTCCATCATCGTCGTCTCCTCACCAGGTGACTTGGGTGAATCCATTGAGCTGTAGAGTAGGAGTTGCAGCTCCACCAAAATTCCAGGCATGGCTGGCATATAGGCAGGCCAGAAGCTCCAGTCTCTGGAAGTACACCTACAAACCCCAGCCTCACATATAGGTTTGAATAGAGGGACTAATGGACCATGTGCAGGGAGGACTTATTTGAGTCCAACTCTGTCACTTTCAGGAACACAGATTCCAAAGTAGAGCTCACTGATAAGGGGTCAATCTCTGGGGCTATCCCCCCTTATATAGGACCTGGGTGTGTCCAGAGCCCTCAGGAGTCCCTTTGCGTGGGGTGATATCCACTTTGGTGTTCTATGAGATCCTACTGAGGTGTGAGTAAGCGTTACCTCTGGGATGATCTCCCAACTCTCTTTGAAGTCTCTTAGCCACATGAACTCATTTGTCTTTACCTTTTTGCCTGCCTTCTAGAGGCATACTGTATGTACTAACCACTATAATTGTTAAAATCAACTACAGAAACCTGCTCATGTCCAAGATGAAAAAGAAACTATGATGATACAAGAGGCATTTAGGAAATAGTGCTAAAAACATATATATGACTTACAAAAAAATTAATCATATTTTTAAATTTATTCTCATTTATGTTCTTAGCTTAGCACCTAAATTATAAAACCTTGAAAGAAAGGGGAAAAGTTCATCTTTCATTTTACCTTTAAGCTCTAGTACAATGAATGCAATAAACTTTCAGTATATATTTTACCTGGAAAAAAGTCTATTTTCTGATCTCAATTCTCATTTTGTTTTGTTTCTATGGAAATGGTCACAGATTTTTAGTACCTCAAGCAGATGACCAATTCTCTGAGCTGAAAATATGAGAATTGAGAGGGGACATTTTGGAAGAGAAGTTGGTTCATGGAAATAGACCAAAAGAGGGGAAACTTTGGGATGACATTAAAGATGTCAAAATATGTTTAAGCTTATTAATATCAGGAATGATTAAAAAGAACATTCTTAAAATTGCATTTGTGAAAAAAGCAGAATTTAAATGGGGGGATGCCAACTTAAACATTTAAATCTTCTTTTGAGCCCATAAAAATAAATAAATCCAAGCATTTCCTTTTTTTTTTTTTTCTCAACCTCTTACATAGGGTATCGCAAACAAGTTTAAACCAGTAAGACATATTTCAGTTAAGGCTTCAAGGTAAGATATAAGTTGTAAAATGCAGATAACGGTTCATTCTTCTAGTTCTGTGTTATATATTCCATATAAAATATATCCTTTATAGTTTTAGTTAAAATGCCTGGAGCTTCTGGGAGGGGCAGGTAATGAGCTATATAAATGCAAAACAGTCCTTTGAAACGACATTTGTAAATGTGTACTGAAAATATACTATATTTAATACACAAAGACAAGCATGAGGAGGATTCTAAATGTTTATGACATCACGTTCAGAATCTAGCCATGAAATTGTTCTGAGAGAAAGTAAGAAGAAAAACAAGTTGCAATGGCTTGTGCTTGCATCAGTGGTTAAAACTATATCAGTCACAGTAGTCATAATGGGATGTGTCCTCCTAGATTTAATGGCATGCAAACGCAGATAATCAAAGCTTCAAATTGTTCTATAATGGAGACATCTGGTGGTTGAAAATGCCCTAACTGTGGGGTGGCTAATATGGAAAACTGGAATTTCCTAAGTGCTAAGAAGTAAAAGTTCCTATTCTGGTAGTATATTTCCCTATACGGAAAGAATATGAATTATAACCTATTTGGGTATGTGCATGGTTTTTTAAATTTTACTACTATATAGTCTCTAAAGTAATGTCATGTAAAACAAATCTTTTCTAATCAAAATAGTCATTTATCAATTAAAACTGGTTTTAATGTGAGGAAGAAGGAGGAAATTATTTTCTGCTACTCTCATTAGTAGAGACCTTATTTCCAGGTAGCTCCTTATGTAAGAAAATAGGATGAAAATAGTGGTTTCAGAATGAGGCTGGAGAGGAGAATTTATGGGGTTGCCTGTGATAGTCATAGACCAACATTTTTTTTTCACTGAAGTTTCCCAGATGACTTGTGCCTAAAGTGCTGGGGATTTAGCTTAAAAAGAGCATAGCTCCTAAGGCTTCCAGTTTGTGGCCAATAGCAGAGTTGATTAAAGCATAACAAAGTGAAATACCTGCATGATTCCATATTCTCTAGTTCTGTTGCTGTTTGTTCAATGGCTAGGAGCCAAACTGTCTAATTGCAGCCGCATCAACAATGCACACTCTTTGTATCTGAGGCAGTGTTTGCCTGGCACCATGCATCACTTTGTCTTGAGAGCTTAGAGAGCCTGTTTCCTGACTTCTTTGTGGACAAAGGCTCATCCATTATTAATTGCCTGGGCATTTTGATTTCTTCCTGCCACCAGACCAATTCAAAAGGGCATTGAGGAATTGGTTAGAACTCAATTGAAAATTCTGCTCCTTAGTTAAGTTTGCTTTTTTTTTTTTTCAATTTCAAACTTACTTTATTAAGCAATATATAACAGCTTTTAAAGTTAAATATTGTAATGGCCATAGAGTTTCATTACACAGTATTTTCTATTCACACCCAAACACTGGTAAATTTGTAGAACATCTCTTCATCTAAACTCTCATTATGTGTTAAGAGAAATATGTAGCCACCAATAAATTCATGAGCCACTTTGCAAACTACTTCAGTACAAAGAAAGGACAACTTCATTCATTCATAGATAACCAACTTTCTGAGTCTTAATGTCCTTTATAAATAAAAAATAGATATTAATAACTATGTCAGAAAGGTGAAAATTGGATGAGATGATGTATGTAACATTTATAGCATAGTGCCTGACACAAAATGGGCATTCAGTAACTATACATTGAATGACCGTTTTCATCTATGTATACTATGTGTAAAGAGAAATATGAAGGAAAGTCCCACAGAGAAGGGAATGATATTAGGTTATGAGATCCAGATGAATTTGATTTATGCAGCTGCCCCTTCAAAGAAGCCTTCTGATGCTACTCAAGCCACAAGAGAACAAAAGCAAAAAATACCTAAAGCAGCGCTTTTCAAATTTTATCCGCAGTAAATCACCTGGGGATCATTTTAAAATGCAGATTCTGATGCATAAGGTGGGATCAGAGAGGCTGCATTTCCAGCTGATGAATATGCTATCCTTCCACTGACTACACTTTAGCAAGGTCCTAGGGCACTCGAATGCACAGCAATTTAATAAATACTGTACTTAGATTCATATTTTTCTAGTTCAACATACTGTTCCTTGGCACAACAGCTTAAAATTAATTAATTAATTTATTCATTTAACCAAAGATCTTTTAGTGACTACTATGTGTCAGTCACTGTTCCAGGTACTATGTATAAAAGGTACAAGACAGATAAGTTTTATCATGTCCACATAAGACTTTTAATCAGTGGTAGTAGCTTCAGGCTATAAACATGCAAACAAATAATTAAATAGTTTCGGATGGTGATTAAAACTATAAAGAAAATAAAACAGTTATTGTTAAGAGTGTATTGATAGTCAGTGAAGGCTGTTCTCTGGAAAAGATAATTGAAGTGTTGAGAAGTATTCTACAGCTTGAAGACCTAAGAGTTTCATGTGAAGGGAAGAGGCAGTGCAAAGGCCCTGAGGCAATAATGAGCTTAATCTGTAAGGGGAAAGGGAGAGAAAAAGCCATTATGGCTGGAATATAATGACACAATTTGAATGGGAGAGAATGCTGACTATGATCTCAGAGAGATACACAGGGTTAAAATTACACCTTGCAAAATTGAGGAGAATGGAGCAAGGGCTGAAATCACCGGGAAATCTTTGTGAAAGAGGTTGAATCTGAGGCAGGTCTTGTCAGCTTCACAGAAGATTAAGGTGTTCTCTCTACATAAAAGGAATGTGCCTACAGGAAAAGAAAGGCACCCAACTAAGCAAAACAAGACAAGTGAAAAAGAGCTAAAATAATATATGGGATACAAGTGGAAATAAAAGAATAACTCAGAAAAAACAGAAAAATTGTACATCCCTCTATATATACATTATATCATACAGAAATATATCACCCCATGTAAGCTAATCTAATAACATGCATATAACAAACTCAATTATCACAGAATAAATTAGATTTTTCTGAGTAGAAATGATTGGCTAATTCCTTAACTATAGACCATCTCCTCAAATTTGCTTTGCATTCCACAGAACAATGGAAGCATAGTGAGAGAGGGTAGACAGGACAATGAAAGACAGCAGTGAACACAATAAGACATATGCAGGCCCCACTTCGACTAAGAAAAAATATTGGCAGGAAAAAGAGTCATCATTATCATGTAAATTATAAAGTGTTAAATGCCTTGTGCTATAATGATTTTTTTGTACTCTACCTACCTATGTATCTACTGTCTATATCTAACTATATTATTTTATTGGGGTATAAACCAAGTGCTAAAGACAATAAAAGGAGACTTTGAAAAAGTCCCTGTAGAATCTCCAGAGTAACTAAACAAGAATGAATGATATAATAATAACTCAATTGTAATTCAATGAATCTTCTTTACTAGTGAGAAGGCCTTGCAAACTAGTGACTATTAATGCCTAAATGTATTCCAATTGACTTTTGATTTTGTCTAATGATTTAAGGCCCTGAAAACTAGGAGCTATTAACATGTTAGAGCAGTTCAATTGAATTCTGATTTTCTGTGATGATTTCAAATATAAGACTAAAGGGCTGCACATTAAAATGATGCTCCTAAACATCCATCAGTAAGAAATAGCTTTGCGTTGCTTGGCTAACCCCTTCACCTGAAACCCCGAGGCGCACATTTCTGGTATGCTCATTCAGAATTATGATTATATGCTGTGGAAAAACAGCATATTAATTTTGCTTTGAATATTTTTCACTCTGTTCCATCAACCTTAGTCCCTTTTGGTCATTTATCTAAACTCTTTTGGTTATCTTCGGAAGTTTTAAATAGCAACAATATTTTCTTTCTCCTTGAGCTGTTGTGTGTCTCATTCCATTCATTCAACAAATACTATATGAGTGTCAGTTTTTTTTGCCCATCTCTGCTAGGCGTTGAGGATATGACCATGATTAAGACAGACAGAGCCCTCATCCTCACAAACCTTAGAGTTTAGTGGGGTTAGAAACAAACAAGAAAATGCCCAGGAAGGAATATGGATGCTATGAAACCCATATTTGAAGGAGCTGGGATGGTGAGATCAGGAAAGGCTTCTGATGGAAATTCATTTGTAAACTGACTGAAAAAAAATAAGCAGGAGTCAGCTAGACAAAATTAAAAATGTATGTGTTGGGAGCCAAGGATCCAGGCACGGAGAACAACATATGAAAGCTCAGAAGGGAAAGAGCCTAGGATAGTCCAAGAGATGAAAACTGCTAGTCAAGGAAATGAGACCTGTTCCACATACCTAGAGCTTCAAGGGAAAAGGGAAGGGTGGAGTGAGATGAAACAAGAAAGGGAAACAAGAGCCAGGTCATTTGAGATCTTGTAAACTTTTAAGAAATCTGGTCTTAATCTTTGGAGAGATAGGAAGAGTTTTAAGCATTGGAGTGATACCATTTTATGTATGCCATTTGCTTGCCTTGTCTTTGTTCTCTCCTTCTCTCCATTTGACCACCTTAGGCAGTGGTTTTATAATGCTAGGCTGTCATTTGCGTTTCTTGGTGATCAGCATCTAATAAACTCAATTTTTTATGAAAGAAGAATATTGCTAATTGTACAAAAATAAATTTTCTGGGTGATACAAGAGAGTCTGTAAAATACAAATACCTGACTTGGTTCATGAAAACATATGGCATGTGCTATGGGCATTTTCATTATTTATAAATGATGGCTCATCACCAATAAAGAGGCGAGCATTTTTCATTAATGCTCATTTCCAGTCTAATATTATAAGTATAAATATCACTTAAAGGACAGATGTCTGTAGTGTATAAATATTTTCAGCATTATGCCCAATCCATATCTAGGCTTTGGATAATAAAAGTCTCATTTAGGGGCATGTGCTTGTGGTATTCTTCTAACATCCAGCTGTATGCAGTCCCTCTTTTGATAATGAGTATGTTGGCTTTGTTTTTAACTAAGCACAAGGGGGAAATATCTAATTTGTCTGGGTGCCCATCTGGTTTCAACCGCTCATTTTATAATGACTTAACAATGACCATGTCTTTCCCAGGAGAAGAAGTTGACAGACAGCTGTGCAGAGATGCCATCTTTCCTATCCCTGTTGCCTGTGATGCCCCATGCCCAAAGGACTGTGTTCTTAGCATGTGGTCTGCGTGGTCCTCCTGCTCACACACCTGCTCAGGAAAGACCACAGAAGGGAAACAAATACGAGCACGGTCCATTCTGGCCTATGCAGGTGAAGAAGGTAAGGTCATCAGCTTCAGAAGGGACTTGGGTTCCTTTGGGAAGTTGTCATGCATTTTGTTTGTGTAGCCTAGGTGACATGATGTTATATGAAAATCACTACTAGAGACTCAGCAATCCAAGATTTACTGTTTGTTGTATTGGGCGGTTTGGTTCTGTTCATCAAAATTAATCTTGAAAATGCATCTTTAATAGAAAGAGGAAAGACTTAAAAGTGAACTTATTACTTCATTTATCCCCTCCTAATTAATTCAAGCTCTTTCTACCCTGTATTAGTCAGCCAAAGGGGTGCTGATGCAAAATACTGAAATCTGTTGGCTTTTATAAAGGGTATTTATTCGAGGAAGAAGCTTACAGTTACCAGGCCATAAAGCGTAAGTTACTTCCCTCACCAAAGTCTGTTGCCACGTTTTGGAGCAAGATGGCTGCCGGTCTCTGCGAGGGTTCAGCCTTCCTCTTTCCTCTTAATGCTCCGTGGTCCCAGCTTCTTCCTATCTCAGCTGTAGACAGGCATAAGCCTCGTCTTTCTCCCCGGGCTTGTTTCTTTCCTGGCTCAGCTGCTCTATTCTCTCCACAAGGTCAGCTGTAAACGATCAGGCTCATCTGCCTTCCTGGGGCTGTGTCTATGGAGTGCACTCTCTTCCTGGGTATATCTACTTCTGTGTTCTCCTCCTCTGTGTGTTTTCTTCTTGGAGCTCCAGCAGCAAAACTCAAACTCTCTCCTCTGCTTTGTCATTTTCTCTGTGAGCCCCTGCCCACCAAGGGGGCAGGGACTCGACATCCTACTGATGTGGCCAAATCAAAGCCTTAATCATAATTTAATCAACTAAAAGTGAAACCTCTGAATCTAACATGCCCAGAGTAATAGACCAGTTTACAAACATAATCCACAATCTATTTTTGGAATTAATAAACAATACCAAACTGCAACACACTCCAAGGTGTTAAGCCTGTGAAAACATCTGAAAATCTCTCTTTAAATTCCAGATGTCAGGTTTCACTGTTTTCTAATTCATTAATCAGTTCTTTCTTCTAAAATCACACTCGACCTTCTCATCAAAGACATGTATTCCAGTAATAAAGTTAAAATATAAAACAAAGTAAACACCACATTGCTACTCCTTGACTGAAAATTATGTGGATTTCTACCACTCAGGCTTCTAGATATAAGCTCTGAGATTTGAAAGTTTCATATGTAGATTGTGTTCATTTTTAAAATATGTTGCTCCTAAATCACTTCACCCTGTTTGGTGAACAAACATGTTTTGTCACATATTCATACCTTACTTGTGCATGCTTCATTGACAAGAAATATTAGGCTGTTGGTAATTGTCTCTCAAGCTTATATTCAAATGCTAATATGGACTCTGTGTGACTGGGTGATATAATGTCATACTTAATCTTGTCATTCTGAAAAATAACACAAGAGTAAGGAAAGCATAGAAGCAAACCAAATTCTATCACATTAAGGCATGTTCTTCCTCAGGGAAATAGGTTATTTAAATATTATCAAGCTGAATGATGCTTCTCTTTATTCACATATAGCACTGATAATGATTTCTATTTGTAGTAAGCATGTGTTTCTCTATGTACCTCCCTAAATAATCAATTTCCATTATCAGGGATTTATGGGATTGTCAATACCTTTTTAAAAATTTTCTGTTTATGAAATACTTTAATTGGAGAATAATGTTCTTATTTAGTCAAACTTGCTATCTATGTATGCAAAAATATAACTACTTGCCTTTAAGACATGAGTGAAAAATTTTACATATTAAAAATGACAAACTATGGAAAACTTCAGAATTTTCATTATAATGTTCAGAAACTTTTTCCCTAAAACCTTAATGTAAATACGTAACTGCTTATTACAAAAAGTATATCTATTGAATTTCACTAATAGAAAAATAGAACCTTTTAGAGAGAAAATTGAACTCTCTGCGTTGTTGAACAGTAACTCTAACCTTGGATAGATTATTTTCAGACTTTAAACTCTGTCAGCTCAGATTATGTCTTCAGCTTCATTAAAATTAGATCTGTGGTCACCCCACTTCCTATAAATCCATTACACTCTACAGACACTTGCTATGTGACTAGTAATGAATGACATTTCACCCCCTGAGCCACATGACAGGGATTTTGCCATGCTTGCAAATCTCTCCAGATCATTATTTCTATAGACATGATGTTTCACACTGAAAGGTCATGAGATGTTTTAAAGGCAGGAATTTATGATTACTCTTTGATATTTATCATCCACTTAATTTGAAAGGGGTGGACTTCTATAATTTTTAATTAAGTCTAGTAGCTGCATCAGAAGCAAATCATGCAAAAAAATTATCGGTGTTTGCGTAATAAATCAGAAAGGAATGGAATTCATAACTATTTTTAAAAGAAACCATAGAAAAAACTCTGCCAGTGTTGACTCTGTAGCTATTTGTCTCTGTTAACACTTATAAAACTTGATATAATTTTAGGATATATTTAATGGAGAATTTATCATTCAAGGTATCTATTTAATACTTATTTACTGGACCCTTCCTCAAAACAGATTGTTTTAATTCTGAGCTATTTTTCAAGTGACTTTGGAACTATATTTGCAGAAAGCTTTAAAATGTTTAATTTTTTCCCCTGCTAATTAGGTAACCCTTGATAATTCTATGCAAAAGTAGGGCTTTCTATTATTCTTCAAGAATTATTGTTTTGTATGTGCCATAAATGTTGTTAGTTTTCTATATTATCAGAAATTTACTTTGATAACCTTAAAGGAAAGAATACTTTAGGAAAATTATATATTGAGCATTTATACTTGAAATTATATGATTTTCTGGTGGAATTACTTATAGGATAAGTCCACATTCAAAGTATTTATTTGGATTTATGAAATAAATGCTGTGACTGATACTTTATTTATCTCAAGCAGAACATCACCATAAAACATTATGCTGTAGATTAGATAACCTCTTCTGTTAGTAGCAGACATCCCAGTAGTTCAGAAGCTTAAAGGAACAAAGTTTTATTTCTTCCTTATGGGAATTTTGATACAGGTTTGAGTAACTCTCCAGGGCAGTCTGCCCTCCATGAAATGACTCAGTATTGCACCTCTGTATCACAACATGCTCCTGCAATCCCCATGCCAGAGTAGAAGACAGTTGGAGTGTCCAACATCAGCAATTAAATTCTTCCATCCACTAGTGATTTACATCATTTACTCTCACATTTTATTTTTATAGCAAGCCATGTAACCATACCTAACTTCAAGTGAGAGGAGAATATAATCCTACTTTGTGCTAGAGGAGAGGAGAACTAGCTACTAGTCATTTACTCAATCATGTGTGTGTGTATATGTGTGTGAGAGAGATAAAAGACATATGTCCTCAGTTCACTAGATAAACCAGGTCTCTCCTTTGTTAAGATGCTATAACTTTTGTTGACCATTGCTTATTCCACTTAATGAATGATAGAATACTAGAATGGCACTTTCTCTTTCTCATACTTTACTTCTTTCTTTTCTTTTGCCTTTCCCTCTCCTTCCCTTCCCTCCTTTCTAGTCACTTTCTTTTTCTTCCTGAACTATTCTGTCCAAAAGGCCATTAGGTGGAGCCAAGCAGTCAGGCATCTGTGCCAGCAGGTAGGAGGTCTGTGATGGTCCAAAATGGGTTGTGAGAGCCCAACCCAGCCAGGGTTGTGACCTGATATGGGGGTCAGAGACACAGAGCTGGGTGAAGAGGAGGCACTTGGAATGTACAGGAGGGGAGAAGCAGCACAGTAACACATAATGTCAAAACACAAGCAGAGTGAAGAGAGAATCCTGGCATTGAGGCAGCCAGCCTAGTATGGGGTGTTGGAGGCAGTTGGGGATGAGGAGGGTGTGTGTAATGTGGGTGTCAGAGGATGAGCAAAATAAGGAAGGTATCCTGTGGGGAAAACAATGGAGATGGCAATGGGAGTTTGGGGAGATTGACCAAATGAATAAATGTGTTAAAGACAGTGAGAGTCAGATTTCTTATTGTTGGAGAAGGGAGATACTAATAGGATAAGAGATAAATCTAGAATGAAACCTGGGCTATAGGATTGAAATTGGAAGTTATCAATGTGAATTCATGGTATTCAACATATGAGAACAGATGAAGAAAGAAAAATGTAAATGTGTGACTATGTGTTTGTGTATCTATAGCACTGTTTCTGGGAGAGGCTGGGAGCAGCAAGACCCCAACAGCAATAAGCACACACAGCATTCAGAACTTGGCTTCTGATACCATTCTCCAAAAAATGAGCCAGAAATCCTTGGAGATATGGCTGATTTGGGGCTGGGATTAAAAAAAAAAAAAAGTATAAGATGTGCCTGGAGGATCTTGTGCCAGAAAGTAAGGAACAGAGACATGTCAAAAGGCCACAGAAGCCAGTGTGAAGGGTCTCCCACCAGCCACATATGGGACAGTTTTAATACCAAAATAAATAATGATAATGACTCATCATAACCCATTAAATAAGATTGGAAACCATAGACCCATACTGATATAAATAATTAAATGAATAAATTGAACATTTGATGAAGAACATTATATTTACATACTGTATAATAAGATACTTGAGAATATTAAGATGGCAGACACCATCTTAGTCCAGTGAGCAAAATTAATATCATCAGTAATGAACAAATCTGTGTTTCTGATGCAATGCAATTGGAACATAACATGTTTGTGATATTTCTGTCAGAGATGCATTTACAGCAACTAATCATGAGGAAACATCAGACAAACCCAAGTTGAAAGAAATAATGCAAAATAACTGACCTATAATCTTCAAAAGTGTCTAAATTATGAAAATTAAGGAAAGACTTGAGGAACTATTCCATATTGAAGGAAACTATCAAGACATGACATCTAAATTCAACACTTGATTCTAAACTATATTTCTTGCTATAAAGGACATTTTGGAACAATTGACAAACTTGAGTGGAGTTTGAGGATTAAATGATGATAATGTATCAGTGTGGATTTCCTAATACCCTGATTTTGATTGTTGTATGTTGTTTTGCTAAGGAAGAGGCAGAAACTCTAAATGCTGTGCAAAGACAGATTTATTTAATCAAATGGGTTTTAGGTTATATTAAGTGATTATAACAATTGAGCAGTCACACATACACAAAAAAGACGAGTAATTAATTAAAGACATAGGAAAGAATGAAAGTATATACAACCACTTACCAAATTGAGAGAAAACACAACATCTGAACTCTCACGTGGCTGGGAAGCCCCTTTTGCAGCCAATTAGAGTCCCGATCAGAAAACGGTCCCAGGCACAGCATCCCCTCCTGGGTGAGGCTCTGACCGGCAGCATGGGGACCATCCCTTTTAAGGGGTTCTGAACCTCAGAACTCCAATGAGTCTTACAGCTTGTGAGGAATGACCTCATCGAAAGTAACCCAGTCCATCCAGTGGGGAGTGGCCAGCCCTCCACAGGAGAGATGGAGTGTCCCAAGGGGTCTTTGTTCTAGTCTATTTATGGTACACTGAACAGGAACATAAAGGTTTTTAGCTTTTAGTTTTACAGGGGCTACAAACAGGATGTGTAAATATCATGTCTGGTGACTTGCTCCTTTTAAACATTAGTTTTTTGGATAGTAGATGATGGGGTTGCCTGCATAGCACCATTATAACTTCCAAAGGACAAGTTAATCATTGACAATTCTAGGCTAAAACAGCAGAGACTATTGATTAGAAAACTTATGAATTCACAATTCTTAATAATTTTCTTATAGTACATCATATGTGGCTATGTGTCAGAAAATGCCCTTGTTTATAGGAGATACACTAAAATATTCAGGGTAGTATGGCATCATTTCCATAACTTCTTCCAAATGGTCCAGAAAGAAAAAATTACCAATATTATACTTATTTTTCTGTAATTTTGCTATTGGTTCATAATAAAAACATAAAAGAATATTATAATAATGTATATACAACAATTTATATATACTTGCTTTCCACACAATCTTGAAGAAGGTTATGTAATCTATTATCAGCAACACAGAAAAAATTGTCATGAAATGATTCTTATTGAAATATCACTTGGAAACCAGGTCACAAATGGTACCAACTGGAGATAGCTGATATACTGGCAAAAGTAAAAGTAATCTTTCCGTTTAGAAAATAAAATCTCACTTTCTAACCCTTGACTTCTTCTAGTTAAATAAAATTGGAAATTTAGTTTTTGACATTGTATGATAACTTGAAGTAAAAATCTTCCTTGTATAAACTGTAAGATCAGTCCCCAAAACTACTTTAAAATTATGTTAAGTTCTAAAAGGAAGCAATTTTTAATACTTAAGTCTGGCATATTTTTAATCTAAATAGCAATGTATTGAATTTGAAACAAAAATTTTAAAATTGTTTTTAGATTTTAGCCTTCTCAATTTTTGAACTCATATTGTAGGTCCTTAATAAACTTGGTTAAAAAAGGAGAAATGATTTACATAATGTTTTCTTGCCTTGTTAATAACAACTTCTATTAATTCTCATTATAGAGCTAATTATCCTTATAGAGCAAGAAAGGAGAGAATATTTAATTTTGCAAAGTTCAAAATGACCTGATGTTATAAAATCAGCCAAATTTTAATGCGCCTTTACACCTGTTTTATAAATGCAGAGAATAGAGGCAAATTACAACAGAATTATGTCAGTTTTCTCAAATAATAAGTAGGCTATCATAATTATATTTTACAGTGCAAAACATTAAGGAGGGAAATATTTCTATTTTAAGTTGTTCACTTTTTACAACTAATTGTTTTTGATACTAAGAGCCAGGAGCCCCTATATTTCCAAGAGGAATTCTAAGAAGATAGGACCCATTACATGTCTGTACACACAAACACTCTAAATAAATGCCATCACTTCCTCAGCCTCCCAATATTGACCTTGAAAAGGGTGTCTGCTTCAGTCTGTCCCTACAAGACCACCAGGCAGGATTTATGCAGGCCTCACCGTGGGAAATCTTCTACCTCCTTTTGCAAAGGAAAAAAGTGGGGAGGGGAAAACATGCTGCCACATAATCTCCTGAAGTTCTCTGTAGCTAGTGCTCTACTAATTCAATTCTACCAAATCATGCCCTTGTCAGTGCACGTTTCACCCAGCAGTGATCTATTATCAAAGGGAATTTGGGCTAGAACAGCAGGCAAAGTTAGAACTACCTGAAAACTGTAATTCACAGTACATTCATAGCCTCTTCATAACATGACCCCAGCCCACGTCCTTATCCTTTCCAGTTATCTCCCTGTGGGAACTCTACATTCCAGTGGACTGCATCAATATTGCTAATTCCCAAGGCCTTGCCTGCTGGCATGCCTTTGCTTTTATTTATTTTTTCTTCTACTTGGATAAAATTCTCCCTTTTCCTCTCCCTCCCCAAATGAAATCCTGCTTCTTCAAAACTCATCTCAATGCCTCCTTCTACCTGAGGCATTTTCAGTCCCCCCAAGTTAATGCAATTTCCTGCTTTTGAATCCCAATTATTCTAAACACCTCTCAATATAATTATATTCTAACTAAAATTATATTCCTTTGAATACTTGCCATATCCCCCTACTGCTTTTCATTACTGGATTATAAAATCGAATCCTTGAGAGTAGCAATACTATTTCTAACCCTTCTAGGTATCCCTTGAAGCATCCCAACACAAACATTGCAGGCAGCACTCAATACATATGTATCCAATTATCATTTTGAACAAGGTTCTTTTTTTTTTTTAATCTAAATTATGAGGACTTTAATGCCGGAACCAGAAACTTCATTTCTCTTTATTTCTTGTTTCAAATGTATCCCAGAAAAGAATTTATGAACTTGTATAGGGAGGAGAGTTTCACATAATAATAGTTGGTATTTTCATGTGGACATATAAGCTCATTTATATAACAGAATTACATTGAAGTCTTATAACGTTCTTCTCTTTGATGGAATGATAGAAAATTTAAATAGTTGAATTAGTACAAAACATATGTTTTTATATGTCAGAGTGGCTTTTTAAAAATTCACTTATTAATTTTTTCACAGGTCACCTTTTATAATTTCTCCAGTACTGTGGAAGTATTCCCAGATGTCTAGAATTAGATATTCCTATAAATAAAGATAAATATTATATATATCATTTTCTACCATAAAATTATTCCCCAAACATGATACTAGAATGACTGATTACTCCAAGTCATGCTTTCAAAACTGCTGTATTATAATTAAGACCACATTGGGGCTTATCTGTGCAGGTATTCTAATATCAGACCAAAATCACTGATGTGGCTTTAATGTGGATTGGGGCATGAAAATAAATAGCTTTTATGTCTCTAAACTTAACAGCTATCTAGCAGCTCCTCACCACATTTTGCTGATGTTGTGGAAGTCCTTATTTTTTTCCAAAGCCAACCAGTCAAATCCAATGACAAAAACAATTCAGAGTTTTAAAATCAGAGTTTAAACAGTGTGCTGATATTCACATGTGAAAGTTGGGTAAGTAAAGAAGCATAATTTTGTAGAAGATCAGTAATTTTAGGATTACATATAAAGGGATGGATAAAATGGTTTTCTAGGATGTATATAAATTATGTCTATAATTAACATGTGTTTGTGAGATAAGATTGGATAAACCCAGTGCCTCCAGGAATGGGTAATAGGGTGCTTGTTTACTTCTCCCCAATCCAATTAGTGTGTTTTAGGATTCATTCCTATTGAAATCCTAATGTTCTGTGCAGAGGCTGCCAGGGCCACCAAGCCATGTAACAGAGTATGGGATATGAGCCGTGACAGATGTTTGCACCTTCATGAAGCAGGGGACATTAATGAAATACTGTTTATGCAGGTTATTCTAATGTTGATCCCACAATCAACACTGCATAAATGATTCTAAAGTGCAGTTAAGTCCTCACATAAACTGCCTACTAATATATTTGCTGAATAAAAGTATGTACTTAATCATAAATGAAACTTAGCATGTGGCCAATGGCTTTGTAACTTTTGTCCAACTCTCAAACCTCTTGGGTCAGCTTCCCTCTTAGGGGAAGTAGCCATTGAATCCCCTTTTATTTTTATTTTAACTTTTGAAAATTCATTTCCCTAACATCTAAAACCCACATTGTATTATATTCAATATTTCTTCCATTTACTATTGCTACTCATTTAAGATAAAAGTCCAAGGTTCCTGTATTAGTCAGCCAAAAGGGGTACTGATGCAAAGTACTAGAAATCTGTTGGCTTTTGTAATGGGTATTTATTTGGGGTAAAAAGCTTAAGGTTACAAGGCTCTAAAGAGTCCAACTCAAGGTTGCTTTCTTACCAAAGTCAGTTGCCACATGTTGAAGCAAAATGGCAGGCGATCTCTACCTGGTCTCTCCTTCCTTATTCCTCTAAGTCTCCGTGGGCCCAGGTGCTTCCAATCTCAGGTGTAGGCTGGAGGGCTTGTTTCTTTCCAGACCTGCTCAGCTGCTCAGGGCTCTGTTCTCTTCAGCTGCAAACTATCAAGCAAATGACTCATCTCTCTGGGGCCTCTGCCATGTCTATGGAGCTGTCTCTCTTTCTGTGTTCTTTATCTACTTCTGTGTGTCTCCTTAATTGAGTGTTCATTTATATATCCCACAAAGGATGCAGGGACTCAAACTGAGTTGCCCTAATGATGTGGTCAAATCAAAGCCCTAATCTTAACATAATTTAATCAAAGGCATCTCAGTTGAATCTAATACAATCAACAGGGATCACGCCCAGAGGAACAGACCAGTTTACAAACATAATCTCTGTTTTTGGAATTCATAAATTATATCAAACTGCCACAGTTCCCATAATTCCTCATCAACAACCAATTATTTTCTGTTCCTAATAATGAAATCCACAAGCTGTGTACATTCCAATATATCAAATTTTAATAAGACAAGCAACAAATTCCTCCAACTCTCTACTTTTAACAATAGAGGCCTATTTTTTTCACCATCACATTCTAAATAACATGACTGGAAAGCAACTGGGCCCCATCACTTCCTAGCTATTACTGTGGTCACATCATTTAAGGTGAACAGGCTTCCACTTAATAAAACAAAATGAGATTGCACCTATGATATACTTATTATGGGGCCAGTATGGTAAAAAAATGTTTCACTGATGATAATTCCCATATCATATCCATTGATTCAAAGATTCATCCTTTTTACCCTCTAAATTCTCTGGAATTATTGCATCTTACAATGCATGCATTTTAAAACCTCTGTGGCCAAGCCGCAGTTATGACATAGTTGTTGTTGCTTGAACACGTGACCTTGGTTGTTATTCTTTGTGGCAAAAGCAGTCCCTTGGTGTTTCTGCCAAAAACAAACAAAAGAAGAAAAAAAAACATTTAAGGGTCGTTTGAAGAAGGAAAACAATTGCTAGTTTTTTGCTTAAAGCTTTTGCTGACAGCTTTTGGCATAATTAGGAAAGCAACAGCATCCAAAATTAAATGAGTTTCAGTATCTTGGAAGCAAATCCTGGTGTCATCAGGGAAGCAAGGAAGGCTGCATCACCACCATCTTGATGTTACAGAACATGAAAGAGTAGGAAAACAAAGACTTGCAAAAGTGAGAGTTAGAAAAGTGATTAGAGGGATTTGGTCTCTGAATGTGAAGAAGTTTTAGGAATACCCTGAGTAATTTATGTCATATATTTTTTCTGTATACAGGAGAATAATGTATTAAGCTATAAATTAGTTTTAAATGCTGTTTCAAGAAGTATAAAATTAAACTTAGAGTTGATAAAGGATTGTATGATAGCTTAATTTGAAGCCAATTTTCTTTGGGTCACATAAAATAATGGTGTATCACATAGCCAATGGCATCTTAGATTTGAAGAAATATTGAATTATCATTACTAGAAGGCTTTTCCAGTAGCGGTCTAGCAGAGCATATATTCGATTTTAAAAACCCTATTTCTAATCACCATAGAGCCTAATACATAAGGATATATGTGTGATAAGTAGAATTTTAGAACCTGGAATTAAGGTTTTCAGTTTGGGGATAACATTTGAAACACACTGAGTTTTCTCCATCCGCAGAGTCTCAGTGCTCATGTTTCTCCTGGTTGATGATCTCATTGGCTTCATTTGTACCTCATTTTCAGCTTCTTTGAATGGCCTTTCTCTTTGAGGTCCATCATAGCCTCCAAAAGCAAATATCATGTTTGCTACATAGTCATATTTTCAACTGGACCATGCCAAATATGGTAAGATTAGTAATATAATTGGCCTACCTAGCAGTGCACTGTTCATATGCTACTTGCCAAATAAGTGACAGGTATAATTGTTATTGCTAGCCATGTTAACTCCAAAGAACAGAGCATGGTAAGGTTCCTGTTGGCAAAATATCTAATGTGCTACTCTTGTCCATTATTATAGGTGGAGCTCACTGTCCCAACAGCAGTGCTTTACAAGAAGTACGCAGCTGTAATGAGCATCCTTGTACTGTGTACCACTGGCAAACTGGATCCTGGGGCCAGTGCATTGAGGACACCTCAGTATCATCCTTCAACACAACTACAACTTGGAACGGAGAGGCCTCTTGCTCCGTGGGCATGCAGACAAGAAAAGTCATCTGTGTGCGAGTCAATGTAGGCCAAGTGGGACCCAAAAAGTAAGGGCTTTTGAATGACTACAGAAAATCCTGTGGTCAACCATATGGAGGATTGGCTTAGGCTTCATTTGCTTCGTGAAATGGAGCATTTTGATGCTTGTCACACCTGTCCTCATGAGTAAGATTTGTTTGTTTTGAATGTCAGCTGGTGATAATGTTATAATGGCCTGAGAATCTTGTAGCTGGGACCATAAATTCTGGAGAATCTTTCTACCAGGGACATACTTTCTGTTTTATAGTAGCATTTTCTGCTTTTATGAAGCTAGTGAGGCAATGAAAGAAGTGCTTGCTCTAGGCCTGGCTGATCAATAACGACAGTATATGAAGTCCCGGCCGTGTAGGTCACCCGTGACCTCCTATGTACCTGTAGGCTATGCAGACTGCCAATCTAGTTTAATTGGGTAGTAGCCTTCTACGATCTGCCTTCCATTTCCCCTAGAAAATACGGTATCAAAACTACTGAGGCCAAACTTATTATATCGTCCAACGGTTAAAAGAGTAAGCTATTTACTTCCAAGAGAGAGCCTTGGGATAGGTTGAGTTGTTATGATAAGTAGAGAAACTATCAGTTTCTCATTGCAGTTATGAGAGCTATAATGGCAAGGCAAACGATTTGCTAGGGGGAAGGACAAACAAGCTGCGAGTTGGCATAAGTGCCTTATAAGAAATAAAAATGGAAACAAATGGACACAGCTGGGCTTATCAATTCTTAGAGAAAAGCAATTAAAAGTAATCAACTCTAAAAATAGATTCCTTGGGACAGGCGAAGAGGACCTATCTTTTGAAATTTAGACAGCATGAATCTTTTAAAATTCAAATCATCTTAGCCATGTAAAATGAAAAGTAAAAATACTCCATTTTGCGTAGGTGACAAAGGTGGCCTATTTGTCAAATATTTAGCCAAGTGATGAAGTATTAGGTGTGACCTTAAACATGCTATTTAACTTCTTCTGACTCAATTCCAGTTTGAGAAGATTAAATGAAAAAAAAAAAAAAATAATGAAGGCACTCAATAAAAGTTAGAGATTATTATTTTATTTTAAGAATTTCTGATACTTTGTAGTGTTTTGGGGACATGATAGTATGGGCTGATGTATGGAAAACTCCAGGGGGATAAATAGGAATCCCACTATGAGTTTTATTTTTTCTGACCAGGGTTCCAGACATTAGGGATATTTTATTCCATACTTTATTTGTTTATATAGTTTGAAATTATGAAACATATTAGAAAATATATGCCATAAGAGATTTTAATAAATTGAAAGACTATTCCATATCCTTAATGGGTAGCCCCAAACCAATATTTTAAGAGAAATTATGCTAAAATTGTTATGAATCAAACTCAGGAAATGGATGTGCAGTGTATTGAAATTCAGCAGTGGTAACAGCAGACACCAAAGTACCAAATCCTAGAAGTCCTAGAGGATTTGAATACTGCTGGGCCAAGCGCAGAGGCAGAAACATTCACAGCAGAGGGTTCTAACCTGTCCTGTCTAGTGTGGAGCAGGCTGGAATGGCATTGTGCTGAGCTGCTACAAGTAAGCTCACTCCGTTGCTGTTTTATAATCACTTTGCAAATGTTGCTGCTGATATTTTTGTCACTTACACAAACTATAAAATAATATGCCCAGTGATGGATAAGAACAAGCAAGCACATTGGTTCAAGCCTATGTGTGAAAAAGCATGCTGGATTAGCTTCATTAAATCATTCAATAGGAAGGGTGTCCTGAAACGCCACACTGGACTACTACAATAATCCATTAAAATTTTGCTTTAACCTTGCAGCCTTTATTCAGTGACCTGGATGCAAGTCTAAATGTGTTAAAGCAAATTGATTTATTTTGTCCTTAAAATTCTTGGAAATTAAGCAAATGTCATGAATTTGGGGGGAAAAAATGTTATTTCCCTTCTTCCTAAATGCTAGGTTAAATTCAGTGAATGCTCTTGAAACAAATGCATTGTAGCATTTAACCTAATGCTAGGTTAAATTCAATGAATGCTCTTGAAACAAATGCATTTGAAACAAAAATGCAAATAGAAACCTTGTTTTAAACTTCTCTTAATAAAACAGATTACTGGGCAATGTAAAATCAGTGTTATTGATCTTATCTATCCTCCTAGTAACAAACTTCAAGTCCTATCACATCTGTTTAATTTGACCTTGAATAAGATTTGGGGGAAAATCAATTTCTTGGTTTAAGCCACAAACACTAAATACAAAAAGTATGAAGTATAAAAGAAGCATGTTGACTGAACCAATTGCCTCTCCAAAGGAAGTCTGAATTAGTTTTATTGGATGTAATCTAGGCTGTATAATTTATCTTTGTGTGTTCATTTAACGGCTTTGTTGTTAGTAATTTTGTTCTCCACAGTTAGCCAACTATCTTGCTGTGGATATTTGTAAACTAAAACAGAATATTTGAGGTTTTCAATAACATTGTAAATCCCATTGATTTAGTCAAGGCTAAAATTTGAAGAATTTGTATTTGAATGATGCTCTCCCCTTGTTAAAGGTATGAGATAGCTTCCTTGAAAAGGATTGCTTTCAATAATAATTACTAAGAATAATTCTATAGTTCTAATAGAATTAACTGGATTATAGGCAGGATTTTGCCATATAATATTTCCTGGATAAGAATGCATGTTAAATTGTGCTTCTATTGATTTACAATCTCAAATGTAACAGTACATTCACATCTAAATTTCTTTGTAGTCTATGACTTTGAGTAGTCACACTAATTAGGAAAAATCCAAATTTATCAGCAATGAAAACCAGAAAGAGTATTTCTTTTTAAAGTGTTGAGGTCTATTTATATTTTAAATCCACTCCCCAAAAACCCCAGTGGTTTAAAGTAAGAAAGGAAAGCATATATCTGTATAATTCAATAAAGCATAATATTTAAGTATGAGAAAGGATATGTAGACAAATAATTTTAAGACAAGATATGTAAAAAATGAAGTATCAACCAAATGCTATAAAAATTATGGGAAGAATATTAATGGTGTTGATTTTTTCACTCATAGTTCATTTCTGGAAGACAATTAACTTATTTGATGAAAGGCAGTTTATCTTGACCTACAAAAAATTTGGTATCCTCCATGTGAAGTGCTTTAAAATTCCATTTTCCACTAATGTGCCAATTTATTCCAGCAAGAGTTATCTTGGTTGTCTGGTTTATTTCTTCACCACCTCTTAGCTTACTTGGCAGGGATTTATACAACATCAAAAGAGAATTGCTTAGCAATCAGAATATTAAGTTACTTTTAATTAATTGAAATATGTTATATTTTGTTGTCCTAGAAGCATTAGTAGAATTAGATCATGAAACTACAGGGAAGAATTGGTGAATCTAGAAATCCTATAACTATATGATGAACAAGTTAGTATATTTAGATCTCATCCATTAATATCCTAAAATCATCTTTTAGGAAGTGCAGACTTTATATAAATAAGAAATTTTAGCCTTTTGTTTTCCTTGTCTTTCTCTTATGTGCCCCAAAAAAAGTTTTGCTGCTTTTTAAAATTAATAATTTAATTATTTTTACTATAATTTATGATAGGCTCACAGTATTTTGTCTTTAATTTACTGATGGAATTTTATATTTTATTTATATAATTTTTTGTTTCCAAAAAAGAAATTATTGTCTTTTAAAGTATAAAAATATGTATAAAGTCACATAAACAAAAACTAGAGACAAACTGGAAGAAAAAACAAGAACAGACACTAAACAAAACCAGAAATAAAGCAAAAATGTTTTCTCATTAATCTATACACTTTCATTATTTTATTACTTATTTATTATGAAATATATAGCTATAAATACAATATTGTTTTTAGAGTATGTATTAGTAAATTTATTATATATAAATTTATTTTATGCTATATGTATTTTGCAAAAATAAGTGTAGAACAACCTATAAACTTATAATAAGTAATAGGTCTATTTATGTTATACAAAAATGTAGAACTCGCAATTTGAATTCTCAAAAAATTTCTTACAAAGCATATTAGCAAATGCATATTTTACAGTGGAAAGATTATATAAGAACATAAGGTATAGTTCTTATATTTTGTTTAAAAAAGACAATTACTATTAAATTTTCATATCCTACCCTGAGATGCTTTATTGATATCCAGTTTGAAAGAATTAATGTAGTCGTATAGTTCTTGTCCAAAGCAAAACATCTCCTGGAAGTTAAATAACACAGACTGGTTTCCTGGCTGACTCTAGAAGTCTAGTAAATTCCCTTTGCTTTTTTCAGGTGTCCTGAAAGCCTCAGGCCTGAAACAGTGAGGCCTTGCCTGCTTCCTTGTAGGAAGGACTGCATTGTGACCCCATACAGTGACTGGACAGCATGTCCCTCCTCATGTAAAGAAGGTATGGTCTGCAGAGCTCTGAAGGCTACTCACCTGCATGGCACAATCAATAGGAACTTCAAGTTCTGGCCAAATAATGTTTGTGATTCTCACGCTGTGCAATTCTGTTTGCCATGAATGTCATAAAGCTTTGGTGTCCCCCTAGAAAACATTATCGCTTTAGAGTGCCAAATAATTGAATTTTATGCCAAAAACTGACTTAAAATTTATATGATATAGATCAAAGTGAAAAGATTCTAGACTCTAATATATTAATAATGTTCATTTTTTCTTATTCTAAAAGAGTGTGTTGTGGACATATGTAATTCAGAAAGAATCTATCCTATCAGTCCATGTGGCTTCCAGCCTATTTAATGGCAAGAAAGAGTGGTGGGATGAGATTTACCACAGATTCAATTAGTGACATCCTAGAAATGGGAACGAGAAAAATGGCCAAATTATTCCTCTGCCAACACTTCCTCAATGTGCCACGAGGCATTTACAAGATGAGGATTTGTTCCCAGTTTGGTTTGGTTTGGTTTCTCTCATGCACAGACAAGGACCCCTTAGTATCATGACAGATGCTTTGATAAGTCTGTCCACACTTTCCAGGACAGGGCCCTTTCTCACTGCTGCTTGGAAAGGGATCAACATATTCCCAGTTACAGATGCAATAACAGAGCAAATCTTCTCTTAATGTTACAAATCACATTGTCTCCTATTTCTTATTTTACACTCCCAAAATATAGAGATCATTTTTCTTAAATTCTCTTTATGATTTTATTTTGTTTATGCTTTTTGACGCTCACTAGAGGATTAAGAATCAACTTCTAGCTTAACAATGAAACAACTGCTTTAAATTACCAACAATAATTTAAGTCCTTCAAATATGTGAGATGATAAATTTAATAATAGATTGTTTTTGCACTGTGATTGTTATTTTAAATATTTGAAACATGAGTTCTACTTTATGCTTTTCTAATTTTAGATACCCTTGGAATATCTTATACAATTAAACTACAAAGTGGGCAACGATAGAAAAAATGTATTTTAAAAGTCTTTTTAGGCATCTAAAGAGCCTTGAGAGAAAAGCAGTTATAAACATGATTTTTAAAGAATTCTAATGACATTACACTTACCAATAAAGCAATATCATAGCCTGACATTTCTTCCAGATTTCCTTTTATCTATTTTCTTAAAAACTAAAGAACACCACATATCCCTTGGTTTGGTCACAATCAGCAATAGAATTTTACTATTTTGCAAGTTAGTATTTCTGTAGTAACTGTTGGTTATTCATCACTATAGATTATCACAATGAAAATGTTATTACATGGAATTCATAAAAATTGCAAATTTTATTCTGGATATTTTATACTTGATAATATATATTAGTATTACATAAAGCCCTTTACTAATAATTCTGAAACCTATGCAGTTTCACTTATAATGAAATGATTAATTAACTCAAATTTAACATTTTTAAGTGTTAAGAAAGACCTTTGGCTTTTCCTTATATTAACTATTTATTAAGCAGATACTTTAAAATAAAAGTTGACATGGTCTAAAGTATTGCCAAAAAAAATGAAGGAAGAAAAAAAAACAAGAAAAATGATTCCATTAAAGTGATTACTGGGTAAACACTCCTATAAATGAGGACTCAAGTAAATTTTTCTCATTTCTTTAGACTTTTATTTGAAAATGATTTTGGGTGTTAGTATATATCCAGGAATTAGGAACCACCTTAGTAGCCTAGGAATTTTATACTGTATATTTTTTAAAATATCTTTGTGATCCAGTTATGAACTTATTCATAAAAATAGCATAATTGAGAATCAAATTATGTGCTTTCACGTTAATCTCTACTGAAGATTCTGACAGTACTTATAAAGTGATTTATTCTTCTCTGTCCTGCCATTATCAAATAAAAATAATTTTATGTGACAAACTGTGATAACTCATATAGGGCACTTTTAATTTTTTTTAGTGATAGATGAGGGAATAAACAGATTGTAAATGCTATGCATGTGCTAAGTGACTGAGAATATCTATGTATATATATAAATACATATTTGAATTACTTATTTTTTGATCCCTGTAGAGAACTACCACACTGATCCTATAGGGAAGATATAGTGTTTGTCCTCAAGGAAGATTTGATCTCATTTAAAATACAGAAATCTTCTATATTGACCAGATAATATAAGATTTACATGAGTCAATAAAAAGATTAATAATAAAACAGAAAGAGCTCTACAAATTGGGAAAAGACAAAGATCACTGTGAGAGCAAACATAGGGAAAATCTTGTTGAAAAGGAGGTAAAAGGGATTTGAAACAGAGATTACATAAAAGAGTTCTAGGCTGCTAAAACAAATACCATACAATGGTTTAGTTTTAACACTGGAATGCTCAAGTTACTGATCTAAGTAAGCAAGTTGAAGAGTTGTTTGAAAGAAGGGTCACTATTGTCTCCACAAGGAAGTTGTGGCCCCATCAAAGTGAAAACTGAACTCATGGAAGATTCTGGCATTTCCCTAGAAATGGCAGCTGTGACAATAAAGGAAGAATCAGAAGACCCTGATTGCTATCAATACAACATTCAGGGAAGACATCATTCTTCAGAAAGCAATGAAGGAACAGAAATGGCAGCACCTGCTGAAGATTCTACTCAGCATGTCCCTTTAGAAACTAGTGAGGACCCTGAAGTTGAGGTGACTATTGAAGATGATGATTATTCTCCACCTACCAAGAGACCAAAGACCAATGAACCACCACAGCCCCCAGTTACTGAACCTGACAATGCTGGAAAACAAAGTGAGGGAGTTCAAATTTGAGAAATGGAATGCTCAAATTACTAATCTACGTAAGCAGGTTGAAGAGTTGTTTGAAAGAAAATACACTCAAACTATAAAAGCCAAAGGTCCTGTGACAATCCCTATATCCCCTTTTCCAGTCACATAATGAAGATCTTTATGTAGAAGAACTTCCTGAAGGAATTCCTTTTTAAACTGCCATCTACTTTTACAGAATTCCTTGCCTTGAAATGGATATTACTTGCAAAGGAAAGGATTTGTTTTGTGATTAAACATGAACTTCTGAATTTAACACGTAAAAATTTACAACTTGAATAACTAGCTTCAGGAGTAAAGGAAGAGTGGTATTCCAGGATCACTTAATTAAGAAAGATGGTATATAAGCTTTTCTGCAAAGCATCTCCTGAAGCCTTGGGGAGCATTGAAGCCAAGGCTTCACCTTACCAGAAATTTGAGGTACACCCTAATGTGCTCTATGTGGAAGGTCTACCAGAAAGCATTCCTTTTAGACGTCCCTCATGGTATGAAATTCCAAGCCTGGAAAAAATCATTCACGTGGCAGTCAAATTAAATATATTATTAAAAGACCAGAACTTCTGACTCACAGTACAACTGAAGTTACTCAGCCAAGAACAAATATGCCAGTCAACGAATATTGGAATTTAAGAATTACCAAGCTATGCAAACAAGTGGAAGAGCTTTTTAATTTGAAATTTGCTCAAGCTCTTGGACTCACAGAGGCAGTAAAAGAACCATACCCTGGGTTTGAATCGAATCCTGAGTTCCTTTATGTAGAAGGTTTGCCAGAAGGAATTCCCTTTCAGAGCCCTACCTGATTTGGAATTCCATGACTTGAAAGAATTGTGCATGGGAGTAAAAAATCAAGTTTGTTACTAAAAAACCTGAACTAGTAGTTTCCCATTTGCCTCCTGGAATGGCTAGTAAAATAATCACTAACAGGGGCTGAGGTGGCGCAGGCAGCAGAATACCTCTCTCCTACATCGGAGGTCTCCAGGATCGAATCCTGGTGAAGACTGGAGGAGGAGGATGAGAAGAGGTGGCAGGAAACAAACATGGAGAATTGTGCAGCAAATGGACACAAAACAGCAAATGGGGAAGGGGGGGGTTAAAATGGATAAAGTAAATAAATAAATCTTTAAAAAAAAAAGAACTATTTAAAAAAAAAAAAAAAAAAAAAATCACTAACACATTACAGTCCCCAAAAAGACCACGAAGTCCTGGGAGCAATTCAAAGGTTCCTGAAATTGAGGTCACTGTGGAAGGCCCTAATAACAACAATCCACAAACATCAGCTGTTCAAACCCCTACCCTGACTAACGGTTCTAATGTTCCCTTCAAGCCTTGAGGAAAGGAGTTTTCCTTTGAGGCCTGGAATGCCAAAATCACAAACCTAGAGCAGAAAGTTGAAAATCTTTTCAATGAAAATTGTGAAGTTCTCGGCCTTCAACAAGCTGTGAAAGTGCCATTTGCATTACCAGAAGACTTTTATGTGGAAGGTTTACCTGAGGTGGTGCCATTCCAAAGACCATCTACTTTTGGCATTCCAAGGATGGAGAAGATATTTAGAAAGAAAGCAAAGAGTAAATTCATCATTAAAAAGTCCGAAAGGTTTGAGACAGCCATTAAAGAGAGCACCTCCTCTAAGAGCCCTCCAAGAAAAACAAATTCAAATCACCCAGTTTTACTACTACTGCATCAAGTGCTGAAGATCTTAACATCCTTCAGGTGACAATACCAGATGACGATAATGAGAGACTGTCAAAATTTGATAAAACTAGACAGCTAAGGGAACAAGTGAATGACCTCTTCAGTCAAAAATTTGATGAAGCAATTGGTATGGCTTTTCCCTACAGGAAAAGCACAATTAACAACCTGGCTGTTTGGTGGTCGATGGCATGTGCCCCAGGAGTGTCATTCAAAGCTGGAAATCAGCTCCATGAGAGGGATCCTAGACTCTGCAGTATCTCAGCACATGGATTATAGGTGAATAAAGAGAACCTCTTCCACTTTTACTTTTTGCCCAAATAAAATACATGATTTACCAGAAGTTTAAGATCAGGTATGAGTATTTGGGCAAGCTAAATGACACACAGCCTCTCTATCATGTAACCTATTGTAGCGTGGAATTCTTTGAAACACTGTGCCAACTTGGATCAGGCTCAAGTGGGTCTCGTTGCCTTCATTATTTTATAATTCTGCTTGTAACTTTGAGGCTCCAGTGTGGGTTATAAGAAGTCAATAAGCTAATTAGGCCCCCTCTGATATCTTTGCCAGTTGTAGGAAAATCTTACATGTGAAAATTTTATTGTTTCACAAACAATAAGAGTTGTAAAATAGCAGCTGTATGAAAAGCCTAGAGTATGTGATGGCATAGGGTTTTCATTAGTTTATCACAATATTCACAATGGAGAATTATATTACATGGTAGCAAAAATAGGCATTTTTATGTGTTGCTTATATTTTACCTCAAATTAAATTGTAGATATAGGGTAATAAATAAAATCTATCCATGCCTTTCACACACTAAAAAAAAAAAAAAAGAATTATTCAGCACAGCTGTCAGTGCCCCTCCAGCCATGGAAGGACACTATTCAACTGCCTAAGTTCAGGAAAAGAATTAGTTTTGATTAGGGTTGGAGCTTCTCCAGGAGAATACAAGAAAGGGAGAGAGGGAAGGAAGCTAAGGGTGTTTACAAGGAAGTAGTTATAATAACAATAGAGTATATATGGAATCTAAGTTTGCTTGGAAGGAAATGAGGTTGTGAAGAGGATAATAGTGAGAAAGTGATAGGGAAAGTGGATTGGCAGTATGGAATGGGGTTAAAGAATTTTAGTATGATGAGAACTAAAGTAGGTGAACTGGAAGGTTAGACATGGTCAGAAGTAAGATGTTTAAAAATGAGAGTGTGTAGTTACTGGTAGTGATAATAACATCAAAGGGATAAACGGAATGAGTAATTGATGTAAGATACAGGAAAGGATCATTAGAGGTGAGTAATTCAGAATCCTCTGTGTTGGATGGATTAATCATATGAATACAGAAGCCACCAAAGTGGTGAAAGGAATAGGGGAAAGGATTACAATGAAGGATGTTCTAAAGTCATTAAATAGTGAAGACTCAGTAGATGACTGCTATACGGTGAATGGCTGATGGTAAAGCTGATGGCAGGAGCTTCAAAAGAGCTGAAGACTTTTGAAGGCAGATGGAGTAGAAAACATTGGGAAATGGCTAGGTGGGGCCAGCTTCCATTGGCAAAGAATGAATGAAACGTTCCAAAAAGTGATTGAAGATGAGAGCCCACAGGTTCAAACCAGTGCTGTGCTGAAAAGGTTAGAAGATGGAGAGGAATGAGAAACTGCATTGGATTACACATGTAGTTAATGCTGTGGGTCCACGTGATGATGTAAGAAAATGGGACCTAGTTTCCTGTGGTGACTAACAGGCATGTGAGGTATAATGAGTTTCAATGGGATGTCTCTTGGGCAAAGGTGGGTAACTGCCACAAGTTAAAATGCATGAGGTCATTGGGAGACTGTCTCCTGCAGCTCCTGAGGTGATGGTAGCCAAGGGATTTGAGAATGCCAACTCCGGACAGGTTATCGCACCAGTAGTTAAGAGGTCAGCCCTGCCTGTTCTATTTGGCAACTTTTTGCTGAGACTCCTAGAGCAAAAGGCTTGCCGAAACTCTAACCCTAAGCACTGAAACTTAGAAAAGAACACTATAATTGTGAATTGAGGAAATAAAGAAAGACTAGAGGTAACTGAGGGAATTGCTGTAGGACAACGGTTCCAAGGCACTTTGTGAATCCAGGGAAGCCTTTTGTTTGTAGACCGTGGTAACTTGAATAAGGATACAGTGGTGATATAGAAAACTAGCCTTTTGTTGTGAGGAAACTAAAGCCATGGCATGAGCTTAGTTTTTCCATTATTTGCTAAAAAAATGAGAATAATTCAAGCTTCATTGAAATTGCACTGACTTCCACGCAATTTAAAAAATGTTACAATGTTTAATGCTCAAGGAGAGATAATAGGAAAAAAAATTCAGGGAAGGAGTGGTTTGTTTGTTTTTTATTTAATTCTGCAGGTAAAGTCTAAATTTTGAGCTTATTACAAGGTGGAGCTTCTCTGCTTTTTAAAAATCACTTTAAAGAGGTAAAATTATACTATGGTATTGCCGAAAATAGAATGGAGTAATTTAAGCTTCCAGGAAGAACAAAAAGAGTTTTTTGAAATGTTTTCCAGCCCCCTCTGAAAATGTCTTGAAAAATCAATTGTGGAAAAGATCAGTATTAAGTAGAGAGTAGTTTAATCCTAAAAACCAGTGCACTTGTTAATTTTTTTTTCAAATTTTCAGGAATTTTGACAGTATTTTAAAAATATAAATCATTTGTGAATATAAATTAATTGTAACTCTAATCTTAGAAAATCAATACTTTTGATCTAATAATACATTTGGTTGCTCAAATTCTATTTCACCCTTATTTCTTACTACATTTATTGCCTTGAGAGCTAGAAAAGATATTGCAGAGTCACCTGTTCTACCTTCATACCCTAGCAGTACTTCACTAGAATTACCCTAAAGGTCTGAAAACTACCTTTCCATTTTTGCTTCTTTCGTAAAACATTTCCCTTTTCAATTGCCTATCACTCTGCTGCTCCAGCCTGCCTCTCATCCCATTTCAAGTTTAGCACATCTTAGTTCTACCTGCTCTTTAAACCCTTCCATCAAATAACTTCTCTGGTGAAATCTGTCTTAAATGTCTTAGGATAATTGAAGAATGTTTTAACTCAGTGAGAGATGATATGCCCTCTGAATCTATGAGCTCCATTATCACATAGTTATTTTCTGAACGTATAATCCCTTTTTACTACTCCTATCCTAGATAGGTATTTTCAAGTAAAAACTCTATCGGTAGATGCCTTTTTTTTCCAAACTGCATTTTTGCCAGTGAACAAATGATAGCTTATTTTTTATTAATCTTTACAGCACAGACTTAGCATTCAATGTGCTTACTACTGAATGAGTAAAAAAGAAATAGAAGATGGTAACTAATAATTCACTTGAGAAGATCTTAAGTAAATGTGTTTATTCATTCACCAAATATTTATATCGCACTTACTATGTGTGTCTATTGTCTCGGTGTTAAAAAACAAAGGTGAATGAAACTATATGTGTATGTATCAACCACATATTTTTTAATTGTGCATACATATATGCAGAAAACTATGAAGGTTGTAAAATTACAAGTTTGCAAGCTCGAGTTATTAGTTGAAGATTCTTCCATTTTTCTTTTATAACATGCGCTGTAGCTCTCCCTTTGTTGCACTCTGATACGAGTGTAACCTGCCTCAGCACTGCAGTACTGTTATTTGGGTGCACAGCATTTTTGTCTGGGATCCAAATTGAAAACGGACCTCCTGGTGGGGAGAAACATGAATGTCATAACACTTCTTGTGAAACCCCATTAAACTTCCTCTCTGGGTGCTGTAGCTTTGAAGTGTTCAGCTTTAATGAGGTCAGCATGTCTATCCCGTGGGCTGCACAAGGTTAAAGAATTTGAACTTTTAATAAGAATAAGTGGAATGCCATTGTGGAATCCATTGTGGAAGCAAAAAGAGTCATGTTATACTTATATATCAAGTACAAACTTTGGGAGTTTGTGACGAGAAGTGTTTCAGAGTTGTACATTAGGTAGCATTTTTGTTTTCAAGTCAATAAAAGAAATAGAATTGAAACACTAACACTTGGTTGCTGCTTCCCAAATCCTAACAGCCCCATCCATGCATCAGGTGACAGCTACATAGTTAATAATCAGGAGCTCCTGTCTACAAGGTGGTGCTGATGCTGAGCTCAGGATCTCCTCCGGTCCCAAGATCCCTTGGTCCCAATCCCAAGTCTGTTTTCTCTCTTTTCTGCAGGTAAGGAAAGGTTAGAGAGTGATTGCCTCTAAAATTTTTGATCACCTGGAAAACAAAGACTCATTTCTCTGTGCTCTTTTCCTCTTTTCCCTGTTAAAAAAGCAGACAAACCTAAAATCTCCCTCCTCCCTGCAATGCAAAACAAAGGATAAGAACGGCCATTTAGTGTAAATCGGCATTTATTTTTAAAAGATTAAAGACAAATAATAGACATTAAACAAAAGAAAAAAAATAATGCAAAGTGTAAAGAAAGGATGAAGTCAGGAAATGAATGGGGCAGAAGGAGAGGGGAAAGGGGGAGAAAAATTATACCAGAAAATCAAAGTTAAGGTAAGTTCCTGCTATTGTGACAAAAATTAGATCCAAGATTCTGGTGGCCAAAGCAATAAACTAGAAGCACAATGAATTCTTAATAGATTGTCAAAGGAAGCAAAGTATTTCCCAGCATCTTAAAACTGGGGTCATTGGACAACATATGAATGGAGATGGTGTTAGCAATTTTATTAAATATTCTTTTGGCACTTCTTAGATATTCTCTAGATAACATATTTAAGTTGCAGCTGGCATTCAAGCTAGTATTTTTATAATAAAAATGTCCATGACAGTACTTTCAAATACATTAATTCTCTGCTCCCTTCTATCCTCAGCACCTAATTCCCTACCCTATTACCTGTATTAATCTAATTATTCACTAAAATACTTAATATGTTCATTCTTAGGGTAGTTTTCTCCCACAGTGGAAATAATCCTAAAAAGTTACATATGTACTGTAAAATCTTAAGTTAGGAAGAATCATACAAGCTCATCTATTTCAGTAGATCTCAAACCTGTCAGTATTGCAATTACCTGGAAAGCCTTTTAAAAATCCAGTTCCCAAATAGTCGGATTTTGTAGTTCTGGGTATAGGTCCAGAAATCAGATTTTTGTATATTTGTTTGATAATTTTAAATATAAGAAAGTTTGATTTCATTTCTGATTAAACTTTAATCATTAGGGACTGTTAAACCTTTTAAATTTCTCTGCTCCTATAGTCTATGTATCAAATATTTAATGCTCTTACAAAAGAATGTAAATGTGTCACAGGAACTCTAGTAAAATCATCCTTTACAGAATTCTTAAGTGAAATCGTGACAAGTGACTATTCATTCTTAAAGTGTATAGTGTAAGTCAGAATATGTTTTATTAAAGTTGGCAAAGTTTTATGTTACTTGTTTCTAATATTTTAAAAGTTTGTACATCTTTACATTGTGATACTGTAAAATTGATACCTTCATTGAAGGTAAATGATTTCCATTGTTTTTAAACTTAATTTAGAGTGATTTCCTTACAGTAATTATTACTACTTTGAATGTTTCTCTAAAATTCTGCCTCTAGGAAACCACTTTCATTTCACTATTTACAGCACTGATGTTTAGAGTACAACCTGAATTGAAGATCTTAGACTCTTTAACATGAATAATAAATGACTAAAATAATCTATGAGTTTCACATTTCAGATTAAGTGAATAACAAGTAAAATTTCACATTAAAATATTGAATATATCCTCCTAAGGAAGATTCATTATATGTATATGAGTCCCATGTGGTAAACAGGGCTATGCGAAATGGCATGAAAATAAACATTAAGGTAGAAGAAAATAAATTAATTCGACCTGTCATATTTCTCAAGGGGAAAGAACTATACAAAAGAGCAATTATTTTGTAACAGAGCTGGAGGAAAGCTAGCTGACTGTGGAACTGTTTTCTCCATTCTCCACATTTTTTTAATATAAGTAGATTGAGTTTCAATATAAACCCTTTTTAGGAGAATTTACTAAATGATTAGACTAGATGAGATCTCTCATTCAAGGACAAAGCATATGTGGCTGGCAGCAATATAATTTCTTCAACCAGCCTGGTTATTTGGAGATTTTTTTATCAGTGCAGAACACAGAGGTTAAAAGCTACCTCATTCCAGGGGACGCTGGAGTCAGGAAGCAGTCTCGGCACCGGGTCATCCTTCAGCTGCCAGCCAACGGAGGCCGGGACTGCGCAGATCCTCTCTACGAAGAGAAGGCCTGCGGGGCCCCTCAAGTGTGCCAAACCTACAGGTAACACAGTTAAGGAGGTGTCCGAGCAGCACACTGCACAAATACTTCAAGTCCATATTCTCTCAATGACAAAAGGAAGCCAGATCTGTCCACGGACTCAGTGGAGTTTGGATGTTTGTGGCTGCATATGCCATCTCTTGCCTCTTTAGGAGAGCTCTCTGCAGTGTACAAATACTTGTATAAGTTAATTTATGCAAGTGGAGTCTGATGCTCAGACTTAGAGATAGGACGAATTTCTGTTCTAGCTCTATAAATTCAAAGTTTTAGTGATAGTTCCTGTGTTTGTAGCCAGATTTCCAAACTGAATCGTTGCTCCAGTAATTGGGGGGAAGTTCTTATGATGATATAAGAAATTGAAGACAAGGAAATGCACATGCTCTAGGAAACAATTCTCTTACCCTTAGGGAAGAGCCTAAGCATTACTCCCCTGGCATCAGAGAGCACCTGTTTCTCATAAAGCGTGGCATTCTGGCTCATGAAATGACATCTTTATTCAATGGTGTTAGTAAGATGCCTGTCCTGTTCCTTTTGTGGCCACTGCAAATAAAATTATGGTTATTGAAGCTAAATATCATCTTGGTGATGTATTAGATAAATTTGCCCTAAGATCATTGAAAGACAAAGTAATTTAAACATGATATAGTATATACTTGCCATCCTGACAGTAAATAAAATATTGTGGGATGAATTGATGAACTTGTAATAGCAAAATATTGATTTAAGATGAAATTGATGGCAAATTTGCTTCCTTTATAAATCTGCCTTTAATTATGAAATGACAAATAGTATAATGTTGATTATGCCATAAACATTGACAACTGTTAGCCCAAACTTATTTATTTTTGGCATTATTTTTTGGAAAGTGTATTATTATTCCATTTCTGAGTTACCCCTAAATTCTAGCCAACAGAGCACTGTACAATAACTAGACTACTGACTTAAATGCAGTTTTATAACTTGAATACAAAACAAAAATACCTTATTTTAATATCACTTCTGGTGCTTTCTGGTACCTTCTTTGGCAGTTCTAATCATTAAGAAGGCTAAATATTACCTGCAGAGTCCATTCCTATAGAACTTGACAATGATGTACTCTTGTCTTCACTGCTACAGAAAGTACTTTTCTCTTTAATGTTGCTATTTGTAATGCCTTGATGAAGATCTAACTTAAATATAGATAGGACAGAGCACCGTCAAATATATTCCTGTTTGCAGTGATCAGTCATATTTCCATGTTGCTGTATCTCTTGATTTGCCTGGCATTTCTGCTTCCTCTCCTTTGGGTTCCTGTTTACTTCTTGTAGGTGGAAGACTCACAAATGGCGCAGGTGCCAGTTAGTCCCTTGGAGTGTGCAGCAGGACAGCCCTGGAGCACAGGAAGGCTGTGGGCCTGGACGACAGGCAAGAGGTGGGTAGTCCCATTCCACAGTTGATTTTCATTTACCCAACATCATAAGCTTAACTCTTAACTAGCTTAACGAGTTTCTCACTTTGATGCCATGGTTAACAAACAGAGCAGAGTTTATAGAAACCTACTCCCACCCTTTCTACAAAATACCAGAACACGGAAGCTTGTATTTTAAAATCATGTCCTTTGTTCTTTGACATTATCCAAAAACTCCTCTGGTTGAATTTTTCCCTCAATCATACTTGGAAGATAATCAAACTAAGTTTTTGAGAGGGTTAGGACATAGATGGTATACTACAGTTTTGTTGTTTGTTTTGTTATGTCTTAGGAATAATGTAATCTATAACATTTTACTTTTCACTTTAACAATAAGATCCCTTCTCCTTTGCCTATATGTATCATGTATGCGCATGCATGCAATATAATATAATTGGTTAACTTTCCCAGATGTTCTCATCAGTGACATCCCTAATATTTTCATGACTATCATGATTCAGTTCATGCTCAGTACTCATTTTTAAATGGCAGATTTATTTACTTGAACAGCAATCATTCTGCACTACCAGATAACATGGAATCTTGCATAAGTGTATCTTGGCATAATTATTTACTAGACATAATTGAAAATAATTAAACTCCAAGCTTTGGAAAATGTTGTTTGTACATGTTGCAGTTCAGTCTTTGGAGAGTATATTGATTGATTTTACTGATATTGAATTTTGGTACATAGTTCCTGCTATATATTTTAATTTAATTTGTAAAAACATGTTTCACTTCCTCATTTGAAGCTATGTATTTGATGATGATACAAAGGTTTGAACATATACAGTGGAATTCCATTTTTATTTTTAATTTGTCTGGAATCCCCTTTTATTTACATTGAAGTATTGCTTTTTTACTTGAGAAGAAGAACTTCTGTAGAGATTCTTGTATTTTTATGATCTTCATTTAGAAGTCTCCATTTGAAATGTAAAATGGAATTCTTAGTGATTTTTTAATTAGGATTGTATTTTATATGCTCAATTTTCATTATGTATCCCCCACCATCAACCTCAGATTAAAAAAATTAACTGTCACTCTTTACAGTTATAGAGGCTTAGGTAAATAGGATTTAAAGTCATTCTCCCCATTTCAAGCCATATATTGAGAAATTAAGTGATATGAGACTCTTCATCATGCTTGACTCCTTCAGTCAAGCATACATATGTGCACATTTTGAGTCCCACATAGAGTTTATAATGAGTAAGAGCATGAGTTTGAGAGTCAGAAAACCTAACTTTAGTCTCAGTTCTTTCACTAACACAGTTTGAGTCTTGCTTATGCCTTCCTCTCTCCAGTTTATTTAGATGGAAAAAACAGGGGAGGGGATGAAACCAAATGATGTTTTAGGATTATCCCAGTTTTCACATTCTATAATCTATGTAAAAATAGTGCTCAGAGATCAGAGAGTAAAATGAAATTAGGCAAAAATGATGAAGGACATATTTTTATAGAATACCATTGGAGAGAATCTGAGATATGGTAAAAGCAGCACACCATATAAACAGCTTCAGTTCTAAACTCTGTTACTTACAAGCAGCACAACTTTGGTTGATTCATTTCCTCTCTGAGAACATAAAGAGCCTTAAAGAGCTTGGCGCATGTGAAGTTTTTATTAAACTTCCTTTCCCCTTCCTGTTAGATCGTGGGTCCTGTTAGATCGTGTTTGCATATATCATACAAGGCATAAAAGTAATAAGATTAACGTGAGCCTTTTGTTTTTTGACACATTGTCTGTACAAAAACTGTTCTTTCTGTGATTTCCAGTGATCTTCTCATTTCTAAATCTGAAACCTCTGTTCATTCTTCATCCTGGATAATGGCTTTGTAGTATCTAAATCTTTACCACTCCATCTGTAAAAAAGGTCTTCAGCTTCATCAATGCCACTTCTTCCTGCTTTTCTGATTGTTCCATTATTGGTTATCCTATTACTGGTGCCACTTCCTCTTCCTCTGCTTAAATAATACTTTCTAATCTTGGCGTAATTGTCAGACTGCCTAGTCTATCTTGGCAATCTTATCCACTTCCGGGATATCTAGGAACAGAAAGTTGCCTTGTAAGTGATTTCTGCATATATATACTTAATTCCTATATGAAAACAATCTTTTTCTTTGTTGCCTTGGTAGATTAGTGATTTTTTTTTTAGAGTTCATATTTCTACAGAAATAAGAAATAGGGAGAATTCAGAGTGTAGATAATGTCTATGTCACAGTTGTTTTCAAAACTCTGCATGATTGACCTGCCAAATTCTTGTTATTTCCATCTATATTCTTATCTGGCCTTAGATTGAAAAATGCCAAACTGTGCTGTTTTTAACGATTAAAATAATTAGCATCAAGGAAAAAAAAGACTATAGAGAAGCTACTGCCCATCCTCCCTAGTAATGAGACTTTCTAATTCCAATAACTCATTCAGCTGTGATTGCTTTCAGAAGACTGTGTGGAAAGAATCACTAAGTGTCAGGAAATGAAGAAGATGTTCAAGCCAGGAAGCTGACATTTGGTTAGGGAAATGAGATCACTGTGACATCATCCATCAATCCTGGGTTAAACACTGAAATCGATCAATTGTGAAAACAATTATTTGAAGCTAAAGAGCTTAGGAAACACCTAAAGGATGAGATGGGTCTTGACTTATTAGAAGTAAAAAGGAGGAAAGAATACAAAATTAAGATCAATTCTAGAAGCTAAGGATTTTATTTTGTGGACTGTTTAAGCAATCATTTTAACCTAAAGGACTTAGCTTAAATATTAGTCACTTTAAATTACTGTTTTCTTATTTGCATCAGAAAAAACACTATATGAATTAAAATGACATCACTAACTTTACCATTCTATGATTCTAAAGATAGAAATGTTTATTGCATGGCTTTTATCAAACTATTGGTCTTGACCAGGAATCAGCAAACTATGGCCTGTGGACCAAATTCAGCCTGCAGCCTGTTTTTGTTTTTGTTTTTGTTTTTTGTTTTTTGTTTTTTGTTTATTGGAACATAGCAATGGCCACTCATTTATGGGTGCTTTCACCATATGAAGCAAAGGTGAGTAGCTGCAACAGAGAGCATATGGCCCACAAAGCCAAAAATATTTACTACCCAGTCCTTTACAGAAAAGTTGACTATCCCCTAGTCTAAACTCTAAAGCTATGAATAAATGATATCATCACAGCTTCTAATATTACTACGTGGTCATGACCCAATACGGTCAGAAAATCCCTGAAATTTATCTGCTCATTTGGGAAGAAGTTTCCAAATTCCATTCATCAATAAAGGAGCTATTTTGGAGTTGTAAGAGTCATGGACTTTAAAATCAGAAGTAAAATATCTCCTTTTAGGATGAAATTGAAGCACTATTTGGGAAGTTTGGGAATAAAATTTTACTTCTAGGAACTTTAGAAATAAAAATAAAAAATGGTTAAAGATGTTAACCAGATAACGCATGCGATATGTTCCAGGTCCACATAACTCTCCTGTCTAGGAGATGATAAATCATACCCCAAAACTGGATATTAGGTGTTAATTTACCGTTAATTTACTAAGTCTGTATAGAAAGGAAAGACTGTGTGTCTCATATAATATGCACCACTAATCACGGCACTTACAAATCCACCTGTTATCCAATTTTTCTCAAATGACTTTTCATATTAGTAGAAAAATATAACATTGAATTCTCTTTTGATCTAAGCATGCTGTCTTCTCCTATCCAGTCACCTGCCTCGACATTTAGCTAGCTATTAACCATAAAATGGACGTATAAGCAGACTTTCCTCTTTACTATTAATACTGGTAATAGCATAATTATTCCAATTGTAGGAACTAACTGAGGTGATATATGTGTCATAGGATTTGGGAAGCAATGATGTTCCCAGAGTCCCTTTAGAAAGTAATCAACTGTAACTATTTGCAATATCAACACTGATACTCACAGTTGAACCAAATTAGTGAGAATCATCCTTACCCGGAAATGGGTTAAAAATAACACAGCAGTAAGAGATATAGCAAGATTCTACTCCAATCAAGTAAAAGCATTCTTGACCAATTCTACGTTGTATATATTTCAAAACTATATGAAAATGCTTTCTGATCTACTGCTTAAGAAAGCAAAGTGCTTGGAAGAATTGATATGTCTTGAAAATTTGAAAAGCACTCATGAATTTATGTGTTTATTTATGATCCAATTGCTTGAAATAAAAGGAAAAATGAAATAATGCTGAAGCAAAATTTTGTGTCAATCCGTCCCAGAATCACCAATAATTTTTGCCCAGTCTTCTCTAAGTTGGATTAGCTACACTGCTATATAAAGCATATGTTCTTTGTTTCTTGTGTTTCTGTACAAACATGAGAAAATTTTGGTCAAATAAATTCTTAAAACTTTATTTTAATAATGAAGGGTCAGTGTCTTTATATATAATCCCTATCCCAGTGCACAGATATGCAGGTTTGTTAATATTAACTTTTCTCAGAATGCTTTGAGACCAGGATAGCATCTGCCCCCAAAAGCCAATCCGAACTTCCTGAATATCACTTAGTACAATTTATTCATTCATAAAACAAATACGTTTTATATTTTCTGTTGCCTACTTGGAACTGGGTTCAGCCTGGAGATAGAACAAATCAGAGGTAATCACTAATTGACAGTGGAAGACACAATGGCACTTCAAAATAGGATGAATCAAGCAAAAAGATAAGAAGTAAAATATATGTTTTGGGTACATTGCATTGAAGAGTTTGCCCAGGATTTCTGTGAGTGAGTTGGGGACAAAGGGCCACACTCCAGGAGGACCTTAGTTACCAAGAGAACAGACTTTTTCAAAAGGAAATTACAAGCACTGAAGGATTTTAACAATACTTTGGGAATTGAGAATAGCGTGTTCCAGAAAATTTCATCTAATTGTGTAGGATTAAAAGGAGAGAAAAGAGATTTTGAAGACGGGATTGATAGGATTTGGCAGTTTTAAAACTTGAATCATTCTTCAATCTCATAGAAATTTTAGAGGGCCTCTGACTAGGCGTCTTTTCTCCATAGCTTTGTCAATAAAAGAGAAATGAAAATTATGTACAGTTCTACTTAATTTTAGGTATCAACAGCTTATATTTGAGTTATACTATTCAAGTCACATATATATAAACATTTAGTAGAACTGAAACCACTATTGTTTTACTTGTTCACATTTTGACAGTTTGGGTGGTATTTAGAATGCTAAATCATCAGATGGTCAGTGTCTATACCACTGAAATCTAGCCATAATAGCTGTAGATAGAGTTGCATTTTCATTAGAAATAAAATACATGGCTCATACTAATCACAAATTTGGGTCCTTATTTTTTCCCTCTAAGACTGCCCTAAGGGGCAAGGTTAATCAATGCTACTTAAAATTTATATACATTATTCCAGTGTTTATGACTCTTATGGGACACTTATACCAAGAGTATAGTATAAAAGTAGCAGAGATTAGATGTAGAGATTTCATAAAAATTGCTTCAAATTTGCTCTCAGTCAATCTCCATGTTGACCTTCATGCCATCTGCCAAGCCTACCTTCCATGGACTTGATGGAAAAACTAGGAATAATAGTCCCTGTTCAACCCTGGCTATCCTAAACCCCCATCCCCTCTACATGCTTGCCTCCCAAGGGAAGTCCATTGTAATGTAGACCTGTTCCTAAACTCCACCTTAAGTCTCTCTATGGGGAAGCCAGTATGATTTTGGATGTATTCTCAAATCTATACCACAAAAAAAAAACACAGAAAACTTGCATAATATACCTAACATAGCAGGGACCTCTCTGGCCCTGGTAGCCCTCTGTTATTTTTTGTGAGCATATATGCTTAAATCTTATGCTTAAATTACATCGCTTAAATCTATACAGATGCTCTTTGCATCACCCTTTTGCTTAAAAACCATTGTAAAAGTTTGCAGTTTAGAGACAGTATTGAGATTAGACCCAGAATATCTGGGCCAATTTATAATCCCGGTAGCTAATTTTAATCTATTAGTTTTCAGAGATAGTCATGCTATAGGAAGAAAATGGATGGACGTGCAAAAAAAAAAAAGAGAACTAGATGGAAAAGACAGAAGGAGCTTGCTTTAGAGAACTTTTACAGAGAAATGATTCTTAAAATCTCTTTGCTAATGTATTTATTAGCTTATTTTTGTACCTTTTATTTACATAGAGCAATATTTTACAAATTTTAGAATTATTTCTATTTTTAAATGTTTCCCTCTAATTTCCCATTAATATTAGTTTCCTAGTTGGTTTGAGGCTTTTGATTTTTATTTTATATTTCTCTCAGAGTCCTGTCATAAAACGCTTATTAGCATTTGCCATTTTAAAAATAGTACCTCATAAAATAAGCTTTATCCCATCGGGTGTCTGTGGGGTTCCTGGAATGCTCCTTCCATTGTGATGTAGATGGTTAACCTTTCCCAGATCCCAAACAGGGACCCAGCAGACCTTGGCCTGAGCTACTCCCCTGGGAACCGATTATTTCCTCATTTTAATACTAGGACTTCCATGTATATTATGAGCATCTATGCTACAGGGGATCATTGGTAACTAGGATCAATAAAAAAGAAAAGTGCATTTCTTTCCATTCTGCCAAGGTTACATTAGCAAACTGAAACTAGTAGGTGAGTTTGGCAATCTTGTCAGTGAAAATCTCTTTCACACAGAGAAAGGCCAGGATCATTATATTCACCTAGTGAACAACTGGAGCCCTCTTGCATTATTTATAGGTTTGTTCTTACTTGTAAGCACAATTAAGTCTCTTAGTAACTAACTGCAATTCAGAATAAGCTTTTTCCCCCATATCCCCATCACTCATTCTCATAACTGGCTTTTTCCAGGAAAAAACATTCAACCAGCTGAACAAATTTTTGTCTCTAGTGCTGCTAATAACCTATTTCAGTAGGATAAGCCATGTCAATATTTCTCAATTTAATAAATAAGGTGTGAGAGCACCTTGAACTCTTTGGTACATATAATCCAGCTGCTAGCACTACACTGTGGCATTGGTCTTACCCGGTGTTTCCTGTAATGAGCTTCCATGTGCACATTTTATATCTAGTGATTTACTTCTCTTTGATTAGTTACATGAGATGGCAACATGGCCTAACATGCTGAAGGGTAATGCACAGACCAGCAGAACTGCCCTTTTTATGTAACCTGAATGACAAAAGAGTTTCATTCCTCTTCAAGAAAATGAAGATGAGCAACTACATTCTGAATTCTATTAGATTTTCTTCAGAGCTGCCTCTGTTATCCTCAATTTACATACTCAATATGCACTACACAAACAGCCACGTCCTTTAGCTCACACCAGTGGTATCTATTCCCCTTCATTCCATGAGGAATGTCTCTTTAAAGGACAGCTCAAAACTCAAATTATGTAAAAAAAAAAAAAAAAAAAAATTTGAGTTGACTCTATTATTAATCTGCTTTTATTTAAATTTATGGGAACTTAAAATGATACACAAAAGTAGAGAGACTACTACAATGAGTTCTAGTTTTGTACTCATCAGCTTCAACAGTTTTTAACATTTTGCCATTCTTGGTCACCTGCCACTCCCCACACACTTTTAAAAAGATTTTGGCTAGAGTATTTTTAAAGCAACTCCCAGATATGTAATATATAGCCTATCAACCCTTGTCCTTTTTTAATATAAAAAGTAAAATTAAAATTCTTCTATATGACCTCATAATCAAACCATGTTTAATTTTCCTCCATTGTCTCAAAAGTGTCTTTTCATAGTCTGTTTGCTCAAATCAGAGCCCCCAAAAGGTCCACACATTAATTTGGTTAGTTTATTTCTTAAGTCTCTTTTAAGCAAACAACACTTCTAGCTCCTGTTTTTCAGGTTTATTTGTTGAAGAAACTGCATCTCTTATTTGCCTTTACAACATTTCTTCAGTGTTAATGACTGAAGCTAACTTTTTTAAAGTGCAATGCACATGTCAGTCATATGGAGGTCTTCCAGGCTTTCAGCCTTCTGGGACCCCCCTGTCCCATGACACTAAAAAATTGCTGTGCCCCATATAAATAAAGGAAAATATAAAATACAATAAAATAAAAAGTTAATAAATAGAACAAATGTGGAGTTAAATATGGAATTTTGTTTTTAAATAAATTATTTGCTGATCTCACTAAGAAGCCTATTTAATGTCTTTCATGGAAAATTATCCATAGGGCAGGGTGATTTTAGGATCACCTTTTTATCAGGATCTCAGCTCACAGGAAACAGATGTGGCTTAAGCAGTTGAGCGCCCGCTTCCCACATGGGAGGTCCCAGGTTTGGTTCCCAGTGCCTCCTAAAAAACAAACAAACAACAAGCAAGCAAACAAACAGGCCAACTCGGGAGCTGGTATGGCTCACTGTTGAGTGCCGGCTTCCCATACACGAGGTCCCGGGTTCAATCCCCAGCCCCGGCACCACAAAAAAGAAAAAAAAAAAAAGACCTCAGCTCAAAGGAGAATTTGTATAATTAATATATGCAAGATATACTTGTGTAAATTTAGATACAATTGTCTATATATATGTATGTAGATTTCTGATATGCTAGGATGGAATGCTTAGTATGATGTCTTTCTACAGTTAAAACCACCCTTTGATCAGTTCTTAGAAATTATTATTAAGAAAATTTTAAAGTTGAGAGACCAGATGGTTTCCTTTCCATTTATATTTTTCTCACCCTAATAACAGGAAGTTCAGTTCACATTGCTATCCTGAGTTTGAATTGTTGTGTTTCCTCTAAGTCAGAATACAAACAAGTTGAGATGTGTGATAAATTTTCAATATATTGTAAAAGGCACTTTGCTTGTGGTTTTGGAAAACATTGCATGAGTAATTCACTCCAAAACGGGTTATCTCAAATCTCAGATAACGGCTGTGGAGTGTTGAGTGTGTTTCTGTGAACAGATATGGGAATTTTACACATTGTTGCTTTCCAACTAGTTGAAGTACTTAAGATTTTATGCACTGCAGGGATATGGGAAAAGAGGTTTCAGATTTATGTGAATAGTAGAGATCTATACAAAATTATTTTGTCTCTGGAATTGTGTTGGTAGAAGTTTTTTCTGATTTTGCTTTTATTAGTGTCACTTAATGTGATGGTAGCTTGAACAATTCTGAACTAAAATGTGTAATATTGGAAAATCTAAGGTAGTTTCATTTAGTTTCTCAAAAGATTTATTTTCAAGTCTCTGTTCCAGAGAGCTAAATTAGGTAGTAGGTAAAAATAGTCCTATTTCAAAGAACTCAAATTTAGCTTTTAAATTTTTCTCTTAGTTGTAAACAATGCCACCCTCTTCACAGCTTGGGGTTTTAATATGGTCAGGTCTCTTATTTTCCAAATTTATAATTCTTGAGGCTTCTATGTGTCCTCATTAGTAGAAAATCTACTATCTTCCTCTTTATCACTCCTTACTTTGGTCTTTGGGGGCAACTTTGTCCATGAACAACAGGAACTTAGTAAGTTTAAATAGTTTATGAAGTCGATCCTGCTTCCCAATGGCAGGTGTAGAGAGAACTGCAAAAATCATATCAGCTCACTAATGTGCTTCTTCATGAGGATTCCTTCTGCACCTCAGAGGCCGTTCTTCCAAACTTATAAGGATGCTTTTCTTTTTATCCAAGCCCTGTACAAATCCCCAGGACGCCCTCTCCTTGAGCTCCAAGGTTAGAGCTCTCTTAGTTCATTCTCACATACTCAGTCATCATTTCCCAAAGCATGGTCTTAGGCCGGGGTGACTGGGCACCAAAAGCTTGTCAGTCTTAGCTACAAGTCTCAGCCAGAACCTGCCTGGTACCTGGATACTCAAGCCAGTGGACCTCAAACTTGAATGTACATAGTGTCATATGAGCAGCTTGAAAAAAAATACAGTCCTTGACCCCACCGTAGAGATCTCTTTCTGGAGCTCTGGGATCGATCTTTGAACTGAATAATATTCCAGGTGTTTCTGTTGCAGATGAAAATGCATTACCTACTACAGTAGTACTTTTCATGCTGCATATTGACTGATCAGACAGCTTTAAAAAAATACTAAAGTTAAAGACTCTACCCTAGACCAATTAAATCTGAATATCTGGGGTTAGCGAGTGCATGGGTAATTTTCAGAACTATCCAGGTGATTATAATGTGCAGCCATGATTGAAAACCACTACCTTAGACTATTACAATGAACACAGAGCACCAGACAACTCCTCACCCAAGATTCTCTTTGGGGCTCTTATTGTTCTTTCCTGTCGTGCAAGCTTCATAAAGTCCACTGCTGCCCACCCTACCAGTTTTTCCCATTTCAAGGGCCCCTGTTTTTATGTTCATACAAATTGACCCTTCCAAAGCTGTGCATCCCAAATAAACATCTGTAGCTAAGAAATAGGCAAATACTGACTCACATTTACACAATGAAGAGCCTTTTATATAACTTTTCCTGCAGCAGCCACGTTGTGTCTTCCCTTTCTAAAATTGGACATAATTGTTAGTTACACACCCCATTACACGGCACTACGCTACTAGGTGTTAATTTTTTGCCCACAAATCCATTTAGACAGTGCTAACCTAGGGCCCTAAACTGAAATTTAGATTCAAAACATCCAGTTCCTTCACCTTAGATTCCTGGTGGTTTCAGGAAGCTAAGCAGGGCAGAGATGAGCAGCAGTTTCAGCCTAGCCCTGAAAAGGCCATTTAAACATGCTCAGTGAAGATTTCACTAGAACCAATGTCTAAATGTTTCTTCTGCTTCCTGATCGACTGAATTATTTTTAAAACCATCTGGGGAAGAGGGTGGAGGGAGAAAGCGGACTTTAAATATCCCCTGCCTTTTTTGTTTAAGGCTTGTTACCCTATGTTCAGTAAGTAGTACAACTATTTCTTGGTTTTAAAAATTCAGTAGAACAAATATCTTAGGCAAAATAATATACATGAATTAAAATTATTTTACAATATTTTTAAGGAGTCCATATATAATTAGGGAAATGCTAAGCATGACATAGCTTAAGATTACAGTTTCTGGTTTTATTTTTATTTGATGTTAATGCATATGGAGAACTTGTAGACAGTGTGTAGGGGGGAGGGGTTGAACTGCTTCCCTCTATTAACCTCTCCAATGCCATCCCAGTATGCTTCAGATGTAATAGAAAGGTGTTTTCTATGCAAATACAGTTTCAGTACAAGTTCCATAAGCCCCTCTCCCCATCCCAATGTCCCAACCAATTTTTGCCCTTAAGACACTCCTATATAGAAATTCTAGAGTGGTCAATGATATAAAAATGGACATTAAAGTTACCTGGTGTCTCCCAGGGCTTCTGTAAATATCTTTTTTTTAAATGTAAACTACTGTCAGAACCCATGTATAATTTACATGTCTCCTAAAAAATTAGTTTCTGAAGGTACCTCACATGTGACATAAATTGAAACCCTTAATAACCTCTAATAAAAACTGCTAAATACTAAATGTGTGTTTATGTGCTCCTGTGTGTGGTTTTCTGTGCCACAAACCCACAAAAGATTATCTGTTTTTATAACAAATGAACAGGAAGTGGATGTGGCTCAAGCAGTTGAGCCCCTGCCTACCACATGGGAGGTCCCGGGTTTGGTTCCTGGTACCTCCTAAAGACAACATGCAAGACAGCGAGCTGACGTGATGGGCTGGCACAGTGATGATGCAACAAAGAGACACAATGAGGAAACAAAATGAGAGACACAACAAGCAGGGAGGGGAGATGGCTCAAGTGATTGGGCACCTCCCTCCCACCTGGGAGGTCCCAGATTCAGTTCCCAGTGCCTCCTAAAAAGAAGATGAACACACAACAGACAGACATAGAGCAGACAGCGAGTGCAAACAACAAGAAGAGTGGGAGAAATAAATAAATCTTTAAAAAACAACAATTTTTTAAAAAGATACAGGATCCATATGACTACTGCTGATTATTAGTAACCTCCTACTAGATTTCTACTGGAAATAAGTTTTTAAGAGAATGTTAGATTAATTTCTAAATTATAGAATAATTACAGGACCTCAAATTTCTTATAAACAGTTTCATGCTTTTCTTTTAGCCATTACTTGTCGAAAGCAAGATGGAGGGCAGGCTGGCATCCACGAATGCCTCCGATACGCAGGCCCTGTGCCAGCCCTCACACAAGCCTGCCAGACACCCTGCCAAGATGACTGTCAGTTTACCAACTGGTCCAAGTTTTCTTCATGCAATGGAGACTGTGGTGCAGTTAGGACCAGAAAGAGGACTATCGTTGGTAAGAATAATGAAGACACCAAAGCCAACTCTTTTCAAAGTAGAAAGGTACAAGGAAAGCCAGCCAAGAGAGTTCTGGGAATACGTTTAATAAATGTACAGATATGCCTTGTTGTTGATATACTCTTACCTAATATATCAAGGTATTCGGATGTATATCTTAATGTAAGTTGAAGAAGGCTTATGTACTTTTAGTAGAAAGGAAAAGTAGCTTTGAAAATTGAACACTGACTCTGGATACAATACATGGTAGATTATTTTTTGGTTTAAAAAGATTCTTTTAGTGCATTGCCTGTAGACGGTGAACTGCTTGAAGCAAAGATTTTGGAGCATAAAGGAAAAGTTACCACTTTTTAATTTTCTTAGCCCATCCTCACTCCATAGCCTCAGTTTATCCTTCATCTCCAAAGGAGAAATGCGGCATTAATTCTATATCTGAAAGCTGTGTTTTAAAAGGAAGTCACTGGGGTCGGATGTAGCTCAACTGGTTGGGCATCCATCTCCCATATGGAGGGACCCGGGTTCGATCCCCGGGACCTCCCGGTAAAAAAAAAAAAAGGAAGTCACACGGCTAAAGGCGGTGATACAGTGAGCAAGAGCAGGAGCCATCAGAACTAGAGCCTGGTGCATTCAAGAAAAATAGTGAGAAAAACAACTAAATATACTAGTATCAGAGTTTATTCAGGCATTAAAAGATATTAAATGAACCACCTGTCATAATGAAGACTGCTGAAACGCAGCTTGTGAAGGTTAGAGATAAATATATATGTATCATATATATAATTATATGTAATAAGTATGTATGTGTACTATATAAATAGGACATATTTTAACTATAATATAGTATAAATATTATATGTAACAATTAAAACCTTTAATATGTTATTTTTAAGAACATATAAATATTAAAATCGACTTTTTTTTTTTTAAAGAGAATTTATGTAAAATCTTCAAGCCATTTCTAATATTTTTATTCTGGTATTTAATATCTTCATTTTTATTATTGCTCATATTTTCTATTTTAGTCATGAAGTCTGTCAAAATGATGATTATTCAGAAATACTGAAAGATGCAAAATAATAATCAGAGAAGTAAATCTGAAATCTCATCTTCTGAGTTGTAATCCCATGTAACTATATCATCTCTTTTGGAATCAATAAATAAATTGTGCAGTCTAAATCAGTTACTCTCTCCCTTTCATATTTTTACATGTTATTAAGGAAAGATTAAGAAAAACACATAACAAATACTAACAAGAGCATATATAGAAAGCACCATGAGGTAGGAAGATAGTATTTATTTACAAATTTCTGCTCAATATGGTTAAAAATGAAGAAATGTAGTTTTAAAAAGTAGAAATGTTAGAGATGCTTGAAATTGGTAATAGTATTTTCCAATTTAAATTCTTTGGTGATTTTCATCCACAGGAAAAAGCAAAAAGAAGGAAAAATGTAAAAATTTTCATCTGTACCCCCTGATTGAGACTCAGTATTGTCCTTGTGACAAATATAATGCACAGCCAGTAGGGAACTGGTCAGACTGTATTTTACCGGAGGGCAAAGTGGAAGTGTTACTCGGAATGAAAGTACAAGGAGACATCAAGGAGTGTGGACAAGGATATCGTTACCAAGCAATGGCCTGCTATGATCAAAATGGCAGGCTCGTGGAAACATCCAGATGTAACAGCCATGGTAATCCAATTTTTATTGACTTTTACTTACTGCCTTTGGGGGTGGGGTAAAATGTACATGTATCAGAGCAGAGGTAAAATGAATGTTTGTGGAAAGAGCATGTTCTAAATTGAACACCATGGAGAATAACACTGTATATCATTTGTATATAACAGGACATTGGGTGGTATTTGTTTCATTATGTAGAAGTTGGCAACTACGTCCCCAAGTTGGTGACAATGAAGTCTTCTTTGGTCTGCTTCTAAAGAAAGCAGGTGAAAGTGATGCCAGGAGTCTCTCCTGGGGCATATCTCAGGCCTGAAGACCAGGCCCAGCAGTCCCAATTAGCCTTTGTCAGAAAGGGAGGAGGGGAAGAATAAGATCTGAATTCAATTTAAGATTAAAGTTTTAAACTAGACAGATTTTTGATAACAGATTGACAAGTTTTGCCATATGCCCAAAATGTCATTACAAGGTAGAGAAGAAAGGTTGAAAGCAGTAATTCACAAAAACTAAACATCTTCTCTTTATTCCCCCATTAAGTTGAGACTGATCAGAAAAGCAGATAAATGTACATATACTTAGGAAACTGTGCTTACTTTCGTTTTCTGAACCAAGGGAGAAAACTAAAATGCAGTGGTAATAATTGAGTTGCCAAAAGTTGAACAATGATAACCCATCTTTGACCAGGTTATGTACTGAACTTTTTAGTTTTGAGTCTTAATATAGTCAGTAAGAAGCACTATTGCTTCATTATTCTTTTATTTTAATACATCTGTCTTTTTTATAATGGAATGAGATTAGTTTACAGTGGGTCAGCCAGAATCATACATGCCACATATTTGCAAGTACTGGCCCATGAACTCTTCCCTTCTTGATGGGAGAGATGTAAGTAAGATGAGCAAAATTGCTAAAATGACTTCTGTTAGAATGGTACTACTCCAGTTTTATTATACACGTCAGAGAAAAATAAACTACTAGGACGATTTCACCTTTATAAACCATCCAGGTATCCTGGTGACACATTTATTGGGAATCTCTCAAACTTTGCCCCACAAAGAAGTTTCCACAACTTTGTTCTCTTTAAAAGAGAACATTATCACATAATTCCTGTTTTATCAAAGTCTAGTAATAATGAGCCCCCCAAAGTCTCCATAATTTAGAAACACTTGGTGTAAGTTTTTTACATGTTAATATACATGCACTGCTGTTTATGATTATTACATGCATTTAAAACAATCACCATAAAAGGAAGAAGAGTTTATTATTTATGATATACTTTGAGAAACATCTATAAGAGTAATTGAGTATTTTATTCTCTACACCAAATAGCATAGGTGTTATAATTAGATACCAAGAAAAATGTAAATGCCTTTCCTATTTTGAGGTGATAATTTAAAATGTCATAATTAGTCATTAAAATATAAAATTGAAGATCACAAAAAATGTGTCTCCCCTCTTTTTCAGCATGTGTTTGCTCACATTTTAAATTGCTATGCATAGTGAATCACCAAGATAATCATTTGTTTTTAACATCACCTGTGAGCTTCCAAAATGGCTTTCATATATTCTCACTTTTACCTTGATCTGATAATTAGATGCATGAGAGTGTCAGTAAGCCACTTAACAGTCAATCTTATTTTTAGAAAAAAAGTTTTTAAAATAGCTTATGATTCTCCCCCAAAAAAGTTTGATCATGTAACAAAAGTACAAAAATAATTGAAATTGGTCTAAAGGCAGTAAACTTTCTACCCTGCCATTGTCGATTCAAGGTATTAATGATTGTACTGCTGTATTGTAGAGAAGGCTTATATAGAAAAAAGATGGGCCCGTGATAGCACTGCACTTCATGGGGATTGTGAAGGACCTAAGAAAGAGCCTTAGCTAGGGCAACCATTCCAGCCCAGTTCCTTTATGTCCCACATCCTTCCTCTCTCATTCAACCTGATCTACGTTGGGCTGTCCAGTGGGTTATTTTAGTGTTTCCTAATGTAAAGTGTGGGGAAACTGAATCTCTATTGCCTGATTGCTTTGGAAATTACTGCTTTTCTTAAATATAGTCTGTCACTTTCGATAGTGTTTTGTGAGCTGTCATAACTTTGCCTCTCGACCCTGACTTGCTCTAGACGGCAGTCTCTACTAAACTGTCTTCTCTCAGCCACATCAGCTTTCTGGATGGATGGTGGAAATGGGGTTTTAAAGTCACTTTGGAGCAAGTAGTCTCTCCCTGATTTCAGTTTAAACACAAAATTGATTCCCATGTGTGTATTTGGTTTATTTAAAAGGGACACTGTGAGGGCGAATTGGTAAAGTACAAAAGTACCGGAAACAGTCTTGAGCTCTGTGAGCTACGTAATTCCTTCTAGCCACTTCTCTTCCAACTTTACCCTCAGCAAACTTGTCCTTTGCTATTTCTCAGTCGAGCCATGACACGTTATCAACAAATATTTTAAGATTAAACACTTACATTTCCAATGTTTTATAATTTGTTAATATCAAAGTAAGCAGAAAGGCTTGTCTAATATGATTGTTCTTCCAGAGCCCAAGCTGTTTAATTTCCATAGCTCTCCTGTCTCCTAAAATTACAATGTTGCTGTTGATGTCTATCAAATATTTGCCACATAAGGAAACTCAAGAATCAGCTATTAAGTTAAATTACTTGTCAACAAATGTTGCCTTAAAGGCCTACATAGCCAATATTTTAGGCTTTGTGGGGTCAAATGGTCTCTGTCGCAGCTACTCAAATCTGCAGTTGTAGCACAAAAGCAAGCATAGGCAGTACTGTATGTGAGTGAATGGACATGGCTAGGTTCCAGTAGGACTTTATGTACAAAACCAGGCTGCCAGCCTGGTTCATAATTTGCTAATGGATCTAAAACCTTGTTACTCAAAAATAGCATTGACATCACAGGGGAACTTGTTAGAAATGCAAAAACTCCACCCCCTTTGCAGACCTACCAAGTCAAAATCTGCATTTTGACAAGATGCCCAGGGAATTTTATTGTACTTTTAAAGGTCGGGGATTACTGCCAGGATAGTGCAGACCCTCACGGGGTGGCCAGCCTTGGTAGGGATCCCAAGATTGAACCTCAGCAGTAAAGGTCTGTGGAGATCACCTCTTCCTCAACCCTATGATGATTGTGTAGGCAGAATAATCGACACCTTTCATGTGAGAGGCCACTTGATTACCAGATGTGGGGATTGGAACGCTTTAAAACCTCTGGGATTTATTAGGATAGATTCTCATAAGGGAGCATCTATTTAGGTATGGTTTTAAAAACAGAATGAGTGTACAGGACCATCTCTAGAAAGGATTTTGACATTTTACTGTGTGCCCTGAGGAAAATGCTTATCTTCACTGTAGAGTATGCGGTTATCTGGAAAATTTAGGGATCAATTCCTCCTCTTGTAATGAAGGGCAACATAAATATAAAACATTCTAATATTCTCACATTATTTTTCCATTAGGTTTTATTACCCTAAGTGTAATACATTGAGTATTTAGTATGTACTAATGGAAAATTGGTGAGCACCACAGAAAAATCAAAACCCAATTCAGATTTGTCCTTTTGAAAATAAAGTCCTATTTGCTAAGAGAATTCCATACTATTTCAACTTTATTCACTAAAATATGGAATCGACAGCTCAATACATTTTTCAACAGTTTACTTGAGCATTTTCCATGCTTAAAAAAATTCTTAAAATCATAAACTTAAATCAATATATCTCCCAAAATATATGAGGAAAAAGATCTTTTACAGTTCAGGTAAAGAAATAAGAGACTTTAGGTTTATTTGCCACTCTTTTAGTAAAATAGACACTGTATTACATTAAAGCATCGTGCACAATTTATTTTTTGCATTCAGCAATCATGATCCAAAGGAGCTAAAATAATCAGGACTTTTTTCTACCATGTGGTCATCATACTGGCATTCAGACATCTGTAATACTTTTTCTGTAGGTCACATTACATCCTTATAATTCTTTCATGTTGGCCTTTTAAAAATTTGAAACTTTTTTAAAAATGCTTTCAAACTTATAGGACAGTTACAAAAATAATACAAACCCCATACGGAATGCTCCAATATACCACTACCCCTTAGATACACAGATCTACCAATTTTAACATTTTTTGGCTACATTTGCCATACCATTCTATGTATCTTACCATCAGTATATCAATCCATCCGTCTGTCTGTCCTGTCTGTCCATCTATTTCTCAATCCATTTTCTGAACACTTGAATGTAGATTGTATACATCCTGCTTCTTACATACTTAATACTGCCATATACATTTCCTAAGAAAAAGGATATTCACCTATATACAGGCATACCTTGTGTGGTTAAAAATTCAAGTGTCAACTTGGCAAGGTTTTGGTGTCTAGTAGTTTGATCAAGCACTGGCCTGATTGTTACTGTGAGGACATGCTGTGGACTTAAATCATTAGTAAGTTGATTGTAACTATGGCTGATTACATCTACATTCAAGTGAGGAGGGATTGCCTTCAACAAGAAGAGAAGTCTCATCCAATCAGTTGGTCATTAAAAGGAGAACTGATGATTATAGCAGCCAGAAGAGAAAATTTCCATCTCTATTTCAGTCAGCCAGCTTCTCCTGGAGAAGTCATAGTAAACTTTCATTGCAGTACCCAGCTTGGAGCCTACCCCACGGAATCTGGGCTTGCACATCCCACCATCACGTGAGATGATTCTTGTACAAATCTCATAATATTTACAGATTATCTCCTGTTGGTTCTGTTTCCCTAGAGAATCCTGATTAACACACCTCATTTTATTGCACTTTGTTTTATTGTGTTTCGCAGATAGCATGTTTTTTACAAATTGAAGGTTTGTGGCCACCCTGCATCAAGCAAAGTCTGTGGGCACCATTTTTCCAACAGTATGTGATCACTTCCTGTTACTGGATCACATTTAGTAATTGTTGCAGTATTTCAAACTTTTTCATGATTATATCTCTTATGGTTACCTGTGATCTGTGATCTTTCATGTTAATAGGGTAATTGTTTGGGGGTGCCACGAACCACAATAAGACGGCAAACTTAAGTGATAAACATTGCATGTGTTCTGACTGCTCCACCAACTGGCCATTCCTGTCTCTCCCCCTCTCCTCGGGTCTCCCTATTCCTTGAGATATGACTGTATTGAAAGTAGGCCAATTAATAACCCTACAATGGGTTCTTAGTGTTCCAAGTGGAAGGAAGAGTCACATGTCTCTCACTTTAAATTAAAAACTGGAAATGATTAAGCTTAGTGAGGAGGGCATGTGAAAACCTGAGATAAACCAAAAGCGCAGCCTCTAGTGCCAAACAGTCAGCCATGTTGGGTTAATAAAAAGAAAAAGATCTCGGAAGAAAATAAAAGTGCTACTCCAGTGAACACACAAATGTTAAGAAAGCAAAACAGCCTTATTGCTGATATGGAGAAGGTTTTAGAGTCTGGATGAAGATCTAACCAACCACAACACTCCCTTAAGCTAAAGCCTAATCCTGAGCAAGGCCCTAACTCTCTTCAATGCAGTGAAGGCTGAGAGAGGTGAGAAAGCTGCAGAAGAAAGTTTGAAGCTATCAGTGGTTGGTTCATGAAGTTTAAGAAAAGAAGTCATCTGCTTAACATCAAAGTGCAAGGTGAAGTAGTGCTGATGTAGAAGGTGCAGCAAGTGATCCAGAAGGTCTAGTTAAGATAATTGACGAAAGTGGCTACAGTAAACAGCAGATATTCTGTGTAGATGAAGCAGCCTTTTATTGGAAGAAGATGCCATCTAGGACTTTCATAACTCGAGAGGATAAGTCAATGTCTGTCTTCAAAGGACAGGCTGACTCTCTTGTTAGGGGCTAATGCAGCTGGTGATGTTAAGTTGAAGTCAGTGCTCATTAATCATTCTGAAAATCCTAAGGTCCTTAAGAATTATGCTAAATCTACTCTGCCTGTGCTCTATGAATGGAACAACAAATCCTGGATAGTTCAGTGGAGGAAGTAACTGCAGATGTAGTAGAAATAGCAAGAGAACTGGAATTAGAAGTGGCGCTGAAGGTGTGACTGAAGTGCTGCAATCTCATGATAAAATTTATTGGAGGAGGAGTTGCTTCTTTTGGATGAGCAAAGAAAGTGGTTTCTTGAGATGGAATCTACTCCTGGTGAAGATGCTGTGAACATTGTTGAAATGGCAACAACGGATTTCGAATATTACATAAACTTAGTTGATAACGCAGTGGCAGGTTTAGAGAGGATTGACTCCCATTTTAAATGTGGTTGTACTGTGTATAAAATGCTATCAAACAGTACCATCTGCTATAGAGGTATGTTTCATGATAAGAGTCCCTCGATGTGGCAAACTTCTCTGTTGTTTTATTTTAAGAAATTGCCACAGCTACCCCAGCCTTCAGCATCCACCACCCTGATTAGTCAGCAGCTGTCAACACTGAGACAAGACCCTCCACCAGCAATAATATTAGAACTTGATGACGGCTCAGATATTGGTTAGCCTTTTTTATTATAAAGTATTTTTTTAATTAAGATAGTAAGGTACATTGATTTTTCAGACATAATGCTATTGTGCACTTCATAGACTATAGTATGGTGTAAAGATAACTTTTTTATGCACTAGTAAACAAAAAACTTTCTGTGCCTCATTTTATTGAGACATTCACTTTATTGCAGTGGTCTGGAACCAAACTCACAATATCTCCAAGGTATACTTGTATCCTAGAGTGTAGTAATCAAGTTCAAAAAGTTTAACATTGGTATAAAACTTAGTCTATATTCCATTTTTTCATATGTCCCAATAATGTTCCTTTTAGCCTTTTCTCCTCCCATGTTAGATCCTGTCCAGAATTACATATTGCCTTTAATTATATTGGCTCTTTAGCTGTTCTTTCTTTCATAAATACAACCTAAACTTTTCCAACTCATTCATTCTCAAGCATATCATTCAATGGGATTAACCATATTCACTATGTTGCAATATCCTCACCAACTTCCCTCACTAAAACTTTTCCATCTCCCCAAATAGAAACCCTATACCCATTTTGCATTAACTCCCCAATCCCCTACTCCACCCCTGGCAATCTGTTCTCTAATTTCTGTTCTATGACCTTGCATATTCCCCAGTATTTTTCTTGTAGTTGCCATGGGGCTTACTTATATTTATCATCCTAAATCTGTAACAATCTTGTTTGCTTTGATACCAACTTAACTTAAATAATATATATAAACTGCTTTTCTCTTCACCTCTGTCCTTACATGTTTATAATTATGAGCCCAAAACCACAGTTTTATCATTACATTTTATGCATTTGCTTTTTAGATCCTGTAGAAAGTAAAAAAAAAAAGTGGAGTTACAATCCAAAAATAAATTAGTAGTGGCATTTATAATTATCCCTGTTGTTACCCTTACCAGAGATATTTATTTCTTCATGCCGCTTTGATTTACTGTCCATTGCTTTTTTCCTTTCATCCTGCAGAACTCTTTTTATAATCTCCTATAAGTTTTATCTACTAGTGATAAACTCCCTCTACTTTCGTTTACCTGGGAATGTCTTAATCTTTCTCTCATTTTTGAAAGACAGTTTTGCTGGATATAGAATTCTTGGTAGGCAGTTTTTTGCTTTCAGCACTTTAAATATGTCATCCCATTCTCTTCTTACCTCAGTGGTTTCCGATGAGAAATTGGCAGTTAATCTAATTGAGGTTCCCTTGTACGTATGTTGCTTCTCTCTCGTGGCTTTCAGATTTTTCTATTATCTTTGGCATTTTACAGTTTGATTATAATGTGCTGCAGCATGGGTCTATTTGGGTTTATCCTGTTTGAAGTTCATTGAACATCTTGGATTTGTATATTTATGTCTTTCATTAAATTTGGGGAGTTTATAACCATTATTTCTTTGAATATTCTCTCTGCTCCTTTCTTTCTTTCTTTCTTCTTCTGCAACTCTCACAATACATATATTGGCATACTTCATGGTGTCCTACTCATTCCTCAGGCTCTTTTCCCTTTTCTTCATTCTTCTTAATGCTCCTCAGACCAAATGATTTCAATTGTCTTATTATCATCTTCTCTGATTCTTTCTTCTGACAGCTCCAATCTGCTATTGAACATTTCTAGGGAATTTTTAATTTCTGTTATTGTGAACTTCGGCTTTGTTTGCATCCTTTTCATAATTTCCATCTCTATACTGATATTCTCTTTGAGTTCATCTATTGTTTTCTGATTTCCTTTAGTTTTTTGTCCATTTTCCTTTATCTCTTTGAGTAGATTTACAATCATTTTCTTTATAGTTTTTGTCTGACATTTCCTAGGTCTGGTCCTTCTCATTGATGGCTTCTAATGCTTTAATCTTCCACTTTGCCTGGGCTATCACTTCCTATTTCTTTGTATGTTTTGTAAGCTTTTTTAAAAACCTGGACATTTTGATATTTTAATGTGTTATTGCTGGAATTGAGACTATGAAACATCTGTTCTTTAAGCTTGTATCCAGCTAGTAGTATGAAAGAACTTTTATTGAATGCCAGCAGCTAACTATAAACAAAAGGAAAAAAATTAAAATACCTTTCCCAGTCCTTTTAGGTTGATCTTAGCAAGTACTCTTCTTCAGAACTTATCCATAAAATTAGTTTAGAGAATTCTGCTCAAGATTAAAGGGTCTTATCTTGTGCAGGTACATGTGGTCCTGAGAATTCCCTTGTGTGCATGGATATGAATGTCCCCTCTTCCCTAGGAAACACTTTCCTCATCATCTGGGGCACTGTACTGTATGTCCTATAGTCAGCAATCCCTTGTCCCAGGCAGCCAGTTTACTCATCTCCCACCGTATTTTGTAGAAGAGTTTGGTAAGCTGCCTTCTACACACAGGGCAAGTTCTAGGACACTAATCCATTTGGCCACCACCAGACAGATTGGGCCAAATATACATGCTCCCAGTATGTGCACAAAGGTTACCTCTGCTTTCTCCAGAAATAGAACTAGAGATTCACTCTGGGAGTGCAGGCCAGCACCAGGAAATCCTACCACAATGGAGTGGCCTTTTTCTTGATTCAATACTGGTTCTGTTACTGTAGTCTTTTGTTTTCAGGAGTCTTGAGAAAGAGGCTTCTGCCTGTCCCTTCTGGTTGTTCAAAGCTGCTGTCTCAGTTTGTCTTTTAACTGTAGGTCACAACTGAATAGTTCTGAAGAGTGTAAAATTAGAAATAAAATCCAAATTCATACATTCACTTATGTTTCTTATAAATATTTAATTTGTGTTTGTGGTTCAGTAAGGTAATAGATCCACACAAATTATTAAACATCTGGTTTGTGACAATATTCTTTGTTATTTGGACTTAGTTGCACTAATAATGTCTTATTCGTGTAAGATTAATTTTTCTTTAACAGTAATTTTAAAAGATACAGTGATTTGTATTGAGTTTTTGATGCTTTCTCTCTCTTCCTACTATGGTCATAGTGGTTTATAGAGAACCTTCAGGATGTTAATTACTGGCTTTAGCAATTGCTTTTGGAAGCATTTAAAGCGTGCCCATTAAAGTCTGATACTTTGCAAAAGCCCTTGCTGGCACCCAAACTTGTTTTTATCTTATAGAATTTACTTCATAGGTGTTTGCACTATAGTAATAATTATTAAAAATAAAAAGAAATCTCCACAAATTTTGAAGTGACGCAAAAGACGTTTAATAAAATATTTTCATATTGTTAGCATAGCTTACCTTTATGTGACATTTAACATTTTTGTCCAAAAGTGTAAGTTAACCATATTCTTATTTCCCTAGCCTTAATAGGGATGACACAGATGATTTCAAAGCAGGCATCATGTTTAAATGACAGTCTGTTGCTGCTATAACTGTAACTGCCTGATGCTGCCTTATCACTCAGAAACTTTTAGTAGGAAAGAAAGATCATCAAATTAGAAAATGAATACATCTTGGATGCAGTACTTTACAAGTGCCTAGTAGAATTGAAAATATTGATATAGTCCCCAATTTATAAATAGATTTTAGTTCAAATGCTTGTGCTTTTAAGCCATTGTGTGGAACTCAAGGTAGATCTGGTAAAAGTAGTTATGAATATGGCAAAGTAGGTTCTGTGGCTAACAACACGACCACTCAACCACAATGTAACTGAAATGTATTACTATTAGTAGTGAAATCCCATAGAAGACAATATAGGTTTAATAGTAAAGAGTAATTAGAAACAAAATTGTATGAGAAATTGTTTTTTTATTGGAGTGAATGCTCATGTTTTAGGATGCACATGTTTAATTAAACCAGGCAGAAGAGGTAATAAGTAGAGTCTTGTAAACAAGCTGAAATGGAGTCCTAAGTTCTCTAAAACTTCTGCATTTTTTGCAATTTATTTAATGTCGAATTCATTCCAAACTTTAAATATCTCCTTTGATTGCACAGGTATGGCTAGTATTACTTTTGCAGTTAGCATTCACAACTGGGAAGTTTTTCCTTTCAAGTGGAAAAGAGACACAAGGGTAGGAGACAGACATTTCCTTAGGTAACTGGCTGCAAGGTTAAAGAGCCAGGGGAAGAAGGAAACGGTTGCTAAAGATGCTTGAGTACACAAAGAAAGCAATTGCCTAGGGTTGAATTTAAATTAGATATGGATACTAGCCTTACTCTCCCAGAGGCTCCCAGAGGGAGCACAATAGAGCTGATGAGGGAAACTTGAGTTGGGAAATTTCCTACAGCTGCCATTCATGCCATACATGATGGAAAATCATCTGCTGTTTTCATTTAGCTCTGTGCTCCACCTCCCTGACACCTCAACTCACCTATTACTTAATAACATGGTTTTCAAATGGGCCTCCAAGGACCCCCTCAAGCCTGGCTGTCTATCATAGCCTCTAATATATCCCTTGTACTTATTAGACTTCCTTTTAAGATTTTTAGGAAGAAAGTGTTCCACTACTTAACATAATTTTAATTGCTAAGAACGATTTATTATTTGTGACACTAAACAATAAAAAAATGTTTTAAATTTTGAACTTGACCTTTACCAACAACTTCTGCCATTATATTTTACTTCTCTTTCTTTGGATTGTCCTCTGAATTTCCATTCCCTCTATTGTGTTAGAACAGTAAGAATACTAGTTTTACTGAAATTATTATGGAATGATAATCTTGCTGATAATGGTGGTAGTTTTCTTGATATAACCGTAGAGTAGTTCATTAATACTATTGCATTCTGAGTTTCACAATTCATGAAGATACAAAACGAACCATGTGAACCAAAATGCATATTCCTATTATATTAGTAAAACCTCTGCAAAGCTAAAACATAGTATTAAAGCATTAGTTGAGTTAGTTAGTTTAATGAGTTAGTTTAGCTTCATTCCTCTAAAATATAGATCTCTTCCTATATAAAAGCGTCATCAAAAGGGTCAAGTCGTGAACAAAATTTAAGCATAATGAAGTATTTCATATAAATGCTTTAAGAAGGCTTTATCTATTAGACAATACCATTTCTATGGGCCTTTGACAGCATCATTAATTTTGTGTGCATTTTAAATATCTTCATAGTTGCACTGAAGACCTATTTGGCCCTTCAGTGGTATTTTAATTACTCTGCATATAAAACAAAATGCAGGCTCCTCTTCTAGGTCTTTTTTAAATAGCCAAAAAGGAAAATAAAACTCAGAAAGTTTCTCTGTATAATAGTTTCCCCTCCTTTTGTAGAAATTAGTTTCTGTACTAGCTTATCCAGAAGTATGACCTAAGCTTTAAAACATAATATAATTCACGAAGAACCTATTTTAAGTTTGGGGTTTTATTGTTTTTTGTTTTTTGCCTTCTCATCCATATCTGAAAATGAAAATGAACTACTTTTTAAAAATCTTAAAACTCTATACAGTTCAAAATATGACCACAATTTTAATGCTTTGTAATTTTAAACAATCTGAGTGATCTATTTGACAGACAGTGTCTGAGTTTTTCTCCTAGAGATTCACAAAACAATTCAGCAAAGTATTTAGCCAGGGGTACAAGACCTGTTTAACCTAGTTCACTGCAACAGTTTTATAATTTATTTAATTAAATAACACTTTTCTAAAAATTGTGTTTAAAACTTGTTAATATCTAAAAATAAGTGTTTAAAGACCACTTTTTGGAACACCTCTCTAGCAGTATAAGATTTTCATTGATTGATAGAACAATTCCCTACCTTGAATCAAGTTCTAAATAATTCACTCTAATAAGTTTCAAAGATAGTTTATTTCACATTGTCATCTCCTCAGTCTGAACACTCTATCAAGTAGATGTTTGTGTTAATTATAAAGGCATACTGCCAAAGTGAGATTTTTAGAACTTGCCTTTGATTTTTTAATACAGAATTACTTAAAAGTATAAATGCTGAATTTGAGAAGAAAGTAAATAAATACCTTAATCTAAGTAATTATACCCAAGACTTCTCATTTTGGTTGGAAAAGTAAACTATAGTCCATGTTCTTAAATAAGAAGGTTTATGTCTTTCCTTTAAATAAAATGTATATTTTGAGGCTTTAGAGCAGGGGTTCTTAACCAAGGGACCCCTTGAGGGTCTGTGGAAAGATTTCAGGGGGTCCGTGAGCTTGAATTGAAAAAAATCAACTTACTATCTTTATTTTCTCTGACCTCTAACTGAAATCTAATATTTCCTTCACTTATGAATGTACACGATAAATAAATTACAGTAGTATTCATTTCACCTAACAGGCAAAGGGTCTGTGGAACAAAAAAGTTTAAGAACCCCTGCTTTAGAGCTTGCTATATAAGATAGGGCCTTGGCATGCATCTTTGCCGAGCCTGAGAGCCCAAGTTCCTTGAGCTTCTGTGAGGTCCTTGGGGCCATTCTTCCCTGAGGCTCTGCCTCCCCTTCAACTGCTCATCCAACTGACCTTTCCCTTCCCAGTCATGGGGAAATTTCTCCCCTTTGGGGGCCAGAAGAGAAGCCCTAGATGTGGCAATTTGAGTCTTTGAGACTCAGTTTCTAGTTTCCCTGGGGAAGAAGAAGTTAAACAGTTCTCGGTGTGCTGATCTCTCAAAGGTGATGAAAATAAAGCAAGCATCAATTAAAAAAAAAAATGACCTTGGTAATTACCTTGTACATAGATGTATCCAGATGAATCTGAGTGTGTCTGCCTATTGAGTCAACTCCCAGTTGAAATAACAACAACAACAAAATCCCACAGCCATTCATAAAGATGTTGAAAGGTTCTGAGAAAATCTTTAAGGACTTAGCAAAAATGAAAAGATATGTGGCCCTGTTTATGTAAACCAAATAAATATAAATAAGATTAAAATAGCATTCACTAGCAGTTAGATAAATTTACTTGGGCGCCTCGCTATGACAGTTAATTGCCCAAAGCTGATTCATAACTTTTCACACACTGAATATTTGTGAAATATTTTTTGGCTAAAACATTGGAATATAGGAGTTTGGATATATACATAGCAGTTTGGTTTCCCCAGGTGATCAATTATCAATTCTTAATATATAATTGCTAAAAAATACTTTGTTCCTTTGTGAATTTAACTTTTTTTTCAATTTTTTCAAACCCATAAGGACCAGCATAGATAAAAGTCAAGCTAAATTTTCTCATTCCTGGTTTGCAGCCATATGCATATAATACACCTTTAAGTAGTAAAGGTTTTTGAGGTAGCTTTTGACAGTAATCCAGATGTTTCAGACAGAGCACTGGGGTTGATCATGCTCACAGCTGTAAATCAGAACCAACCAATATTTGCCATGTGTTTTTAAAATGAATTGTTTAATCCATCAACAGTGTACCTTTCAAAAACACAATTTGGTGATTGCAAAGGTTGTTGAAAGCGGATTTATCTGCACGTACATAATTCAAATAAAGAGGGGAATGTGTGTATCTCAAATGCAATATGTCCTCTGGTTGCCACTTTTAACCTGCAGGTGTTTTGTATTCATTTCAACCTGAAAGCAGCAGCAAGAACATATATAGGATACAAAATTATGATCAGAAGTCAGGAATTTGATTTTTCCACATGTCAAATTCAGTGTTGAACTGTTGGAAGTTTTAACACCCTAATTGTAAAGTCATTTATTTTATTCCAGCATTCCTCAGTAACCATAAATTGCTACAAGATGCCGGCAGTTTATATGGCATTAAAACGCTTCAAATGCTTTTCTGCCTTTCTATCTCCCATGACTGTTTGGTGTTAATTGCCCTCAGAAATGATCTTAGCAGAGAAAGCAAGGGAATGCTTATCTAGCAGTTCACTAGCAGCATTAAGGATTTTAATGGTGCTAGATAAACATGACAGGCAATTATTGAACGTTGTTACACATCAGAAAATAAAAATGGGATGCTAAGCAATATACTCTTTTGCAGTTTTGTTTATCTCAGTGCCTAATGTGTATCTTTTAACAGTTTAATAGGTTGAGAATTTTATTCAAAGATGTTTTCTGGCATTTACAATAGGAAAATCAGATATAAAAGTTTTATATCTGCTTCTTTAATAATGTAATGTTATTAAAGACTGAGTCATACAAGTTAAACCTCACTAATGCCCTAATAATTCAACAGATAAAGTGGAAAGAAAGAATTTCTACTTATCCATTACTATGCAAGGTAGTGGCATGAAAGATCATGTGGTTCTAATTTCAACTATAGTTACTGAATAATAAAAAGTTAGAGGTTTACTCTTGAAAGTCATTTTGCAGTTTAGCAAAGTAGAAAATGGTACTCTTATAGAAATATTTCAATAACTTATTACCTTTTGAAATACTAGTGTCCTTTTGCCAAAATCATTGATAATATGTGAAAATGATTGGAGGTTTTTAAAATTCGTTGCACTTTTACAAATGGTATTAAATAATGTGGTCATAGAATGTCATTGATTTGGAAATGACTTTAGACATTCATACAATCTGATACTATTTATTAAACTATTATTATTTAAAACCTAATTATTATGGACCCATCAGGAAGTCATTTTTTGGGCATATCATACTATTTTAGATAAATTCATTTAGTGGTTTTGCTGTAAGAAGAAGGGAGTAGGATTTGAAACATATCTAAACTCAAAATACTTGTGGAGAGCTTGTTTCCCTTCCTCAACCATAATTAAAGTCAAAGTATGAACCTTAAGTAGATCACTGCAAACCATTTGAAGAATAGCTATGCTTTTTAAAATTTTAGTAAACACTATTGTAAAATACTACTTTATTCTTTGTTTGACTTTCCTTTAGATTATTATCAATATTCCAAAAGCTATCTTCAATATCAGAAGTGCATTCCAAACTATGCGTTGGCATCTTCCTTCTATCTTCAAAGTTTCACAATTGATAAAATCCCAATTGGAACATCTGGGCTAACCCCCACATTTTGAGGATTCATTCCTTACATCCTACTCTTCATACCAAATTTGTGATCCCACTTTTTAAAAAAAAGTTCCTTTTCATACTTCAGTTACAATGAGATGATATAATATGCAAACCAGCTGACCCATCCATTTCACTCCTAGGATTACATCTAGCAGCAATGCCTATATGTGTTCACAAAAGACATGTTATAGAGTATTCATAGCAGCATGGTTAATAATAGCCCCAAACTGAAAGCAACCCAAATGCTCATCAACAATAGAATGAATAAATAATCTATGGAATATTTCCACAATAGAATACAATTTGCTCTTTCTACACATTTGCCTTGATAACAATGATGATAAATTGATATCATGAAGACCCATGGTGGTACTGAAAGTCTGCTCAAGGAAAATGCTCCCATTTCCCAAAAGAAATCTGTAGGCTATTAATTTAATGGGTTGCGTGTTTGATGGAATGAGTACTGGTATAGATCTCAGAAAACCTTTCCCCACCTCTGCTGTGTGATCTGGGACTTGTCAATTATCTGTTTGCATTTATTTTCTGATCTGTTCAGTAGAATATCAATACTTGCCCATTACATTCATACAATTTGCAAAAGAATCAAATTGATATAAGATATGATGGTGTTTTGAAATTGACAGCACAATGAAAATATAGGACGTTATTTAACATCCTTCATTTTTTTCTTCTTCAGGCTTGATTTTCAAAGAAAGGGAAACAGAAAAATGTTAAGTTTAATAGTACCTTTTCACTCTTGATAGAGAGGGACTGACTTTTCTTCTTGAGGAAGAACATTCCATGGACCCAGAAACCTGAACTTCTGGGACATTAACAGATAGTACTTTATAGTCGATTGTGTTGTAATTTTTTAAAATATATCATTCTGTCAGCATGAGAATGATATGGCAGCAGACAGGTTATTGTCAATTAAACACAAGCTGTCAGAAAGTCAGAAATGTTGAAATATGGTGGGCATGAATCCTAAGCAGATCATATGGCAGCTGCTCAGTTGTTATTTTAACATAGATGCTATATATGTGTGTCATTTTCTTGCAAAATTTAGTTTGAGTCCCTAACAACAGAGACATCTCTGCATTAGCATGCTACTGTCAAGTCAAACTTGGACCTTCTAAATGAGCTAGAATGGTGAGAGATAGCAGGAGAATGACATGTAGAAGAGCTGGTCCTTGTCTCATTTTCGTCCATGCAGGTTACATTGAAGAGGCCTGCATCATCCCCTGCCCCTCAGACTGCAAACTCAGTGAGTGGTCCAACTGGTCTCGCTGCAGTAAGTCCTGTGGCAGTGGTGTGAAGGTTCGGTCTAAGTGGCTGCGTGAGAAACCATACAATGGAGGAAGGCCCTGCCCCAAATTGGACCACATCAATCAGGTATTCCCTGCCTTTGAGACTATGAAATATTTTTTAGATTCACTGTGATGTATTTTTACTCCACAATGGAGAAGAGTAAGTAATAGCCTCTGAATAAGATATTTGGACCATTATATCCCTAGAATGCCTGAGTAAATGCATGTATGTTGTTAAAATCCCAAATCGGATAGATAATCTCTGTGTTCTCAGGAGATTTAGTACCATGTATGGACTATGAATATAATTCAATAGAAATATAAATGACACCTACCTTTGAAATAGTGTCAAGGTATTTCTCTGTCATAAAACTGTATCTAACTTGTGTTCTAAGAGCATGATTGTCTCATTCTTGGAATTCCCCTAGACTCTCAGGAAAGATATTCCAACTATGATATCAGACTCAAAGTCAGAGAACATATATGGTTTGGATCTATATTAGAATTATATATTTAAATTTGCTTGCTGTAAAAGAAGTTGTGGGAAAAAATATTATGATGTCCTCAAAATCACTGTAGGTATGCTATCAATCAATTTAGTCAGTGGTCTTTAAATTTTATTTGAGGGAAGCGGCTGTGGCTCAATCAGTAGGGCTCCCGTTTACCATATGGGAGGCCCCGGGTTCAGTTCCCGGGGTCTCCTGGTGAAGGCAAGCCCGCCCGCACGGCATGGTTAGCTGACCCAGCGAGCACAAGCAGCAAGGGGGGGATAAATGAATAAATAAATAAAATCTTTAAAAAAAATAAAATAAAAAAAAAATAAATTTTATTTGGAACTTTGCCTTTGGATGCACAGCTTGTTAGCTTCTGTTAATAGTTGTTACTTGTATTCAATTGTAGATAAAAATTCAAAATACTAATGGGAAATTGTGACTAATAAAATTGTAATATAATATGAATCAGATGATTATTTTCAAGTTTGGCCTACATGTGAATTAACAAAGAATGGATTTCATATAGTATGTGTAGATATTAAGATGTGTATTTAAATTTAAGTCACAATCAAATGAATCAAATCCTGAAATATGTAGAAATGTTACATACGCACATTGACTGCCTAATTTTAATTTCCACCCACTGCTTACCAGTACACATATTTAGCTTCCCAAAAGTAACTTAAATTTATTCCTAGCAATAAAATTATATTGTAAAGAAAACAAAAAGAGGGAAATGGATGTGGCTCAAGCGATTGAGTTCCCATCTACCATATAGGAGGTCCAGGGTTCGATTCCCTTGGCCTCCTGGTGAAAGGCGAGCTGGCCTGCGCAGAGTGCAGGCCTGCACAGAGAGCTGGTACAGCAAGATGATGCAACAAAAAGAGACACAGAGGAGAGACAATAAGAGACACAGCAGACCAGGTAGCTGAGGTGGTACAAGAGATTTTGTGCCTCTCTCCCACTCAGGAAGGCCCCAGGATCGATTCCTGGTGCTGCCTAAAGAGAAGACAAGCAGACACAGAAGAACATACAGAGAGCAGACAGCAAGTGCAAAAAAAGGAGAGGGCGGGGGGAGGGGGAAGGTAAATAAAATAAATCTTTAAAATGAAAACAAAAATAATATTTTAATAAAGGAATTAAGGATGAGGAAAGTGGAGAATTAAATTCCATAGAAAGTACTCTAAAAGAATCTTGATTTTTCTCAAGTAAAGTTGCTGAATTTGCCCATTAAAGAAGTTAACTCAGGATGAATAATGCATTGCACTGCTGCCATCTACTGGTGACTTGCCTTCCCTGTCATAGAGGCATTTTTCATTTCTAGATGGCTAGTAAATATTAGCAAAGAAGAAACTTCCATAACATAAATAGATAATGTGAAACAATGACTGAAATGTATTGTTTCTAATACAAAAGAATGTATCTACAAGTTTTTGAAACCTTTGATTTCCAATAGTAAATTTAAAAGTTAATTTAAATTTTAATAAATTATTCACTGTTCTAATTTGAAAAATATTCTATACATATTTATGCCCATTAAACTTTATAGTGTGTGTGTGTGTGTGTGTGCGTGTGTGTGCGCGCGCGTGCACGCGCACGCGCATGTACAGCCAGTTGGGCCTGCAATTAAGCAGCTGTGTTTGCGTCAGCATTGTCTTTAAGAGTGAATTTCTAAAGGTTCAAGATCTTTATACCATGATGTCTTTGCTATGATAAATGTAACCTAACCCAATTTTCTGCCACTCTCCAGCTGCGATATGATCTGATGCAGAATTTGATGGGGACATTTGTGTATTTACTATTAGTTTTTGGTAGTATATCAAGACATTAGCAACTGAAAAATCAAAATGAAAACAAAAATTAATGGATTCTTAAACATTTGACTTTGGTCATAAATGTTTTACATAACAAAAATAGAAACTTCTAGGGATTTAGGTAGTAGTAAAATATTTTTTAAAAGTAAAGAATATCTAAAGCTTTATGTTCATGTTAACGATTGTAAATCATATAAATTTTTACTACAAGTATATATTTTTCAATAAAATAATCAGCAGTCCATGACTTGAAAATGGTCTCTGATGTTCCTTTTTCTAGTAAAGGAGGCAAATCCTCATTTCCTAAGAAAGAGAGATGGGTAGATCTATTTAGATAGACAGACAGACCGACCAACCGACAGGCCAACTGACCAGACCTTCAGTGTTGCATCATAAATTACTTGCAATCATAAACCAATTCCTGATGAAAATGTTCTAAACCCATTATTGCCCAAGAAAGTAGGTTTTTATCAGTGAATAATAATATTTGAAACTTAGAATATGATTTCTCATGATTTATTTACCTTTTTACTTTGTTTTTTCCCCTTTTCTCCCTTCCTGTTGATACTACTCCAGGCTCAGGTAAGAACTCTTAAACCCTATGGTTCATAATAAAGTGGTTTCTGCTTTTGTTTTGTTTTGTTTTGTTTTTACTCCTGATTTCAGAGCATTTATTTTTCCCCCACTGTTGTCTTCTGTCATTTATGGGTAGAAAAGTATCACATTTTCCATAAAATTTTTGTTCAGCAACTCTTCCTTTTTTGTTGCCTGGCATAGTTGCCAGTGTTTTCTTATTTTACTTAAGGGCCCGAAAAGTGAGGTAAGGCCACAGTCCAATTACACATGTAGAGAAGCAAAATGCACAACTATCTCCTAATCTCATACATGCTCACGTGAGCGTTCACTCCTCCCCAATCTCCTGAATAGTGTCTTTAGTTTTATTTTAGGGAATCTGTGTTCATGGAAAATTCTAAGGGGTCAGCAATCTCTGAGGTGAAGGGGGTAGGAGGAGAAAAAGCTTCACTTTACTGGCCTTTAGAAGGCAATGGCACCCTTTATGAACACCCTTATGTTTTTCAGAGGGGAATATAAAAGGTGCAGGTGGGCTGAAAAATGTGTGAGCAGAGGTTCTCTGAAATAGCTTGTATTCACTCAGAGGTAGGAGATTAAAATGAAAGCCATCTACGGATTATGAGGAATGGAGTTTCCCCTTTAATTTTTCCCTTCCCCACAGGTTGTAGGGAAATGTTTTACCCTGTGGTATTTGTCCTATTTTAATACAGCATCCAATTGTGAATGTGATCACTTATGGCAATAGTTGTAGATTCTTACTTCAACAGTGCATATTTTTTATTCCTATTTGGAATAGGTCCACTTTATTCACTTAACTTGAGTTTTTAGTCCACTAAAATTCACACAAAAGAATGGCTCCACAAGGCATTGGAAATCTATATTCTCTGGAATTAGGTAGTTACATAAAACATCCACATGCTATAGTTATTGTGTGTGTATGTGTGTAAAATTGGAAACAGGCTGCCATAGATTGTGATAAAAATATTTTAAAAGACATTTCTCTTTCATGATTGGGCCAGCTCTTTTCCAGTGGATTATGGGCCATTTCTTTTCTTTATTCACCCTTCTTCCCAGTGAGAAAAGAGCATAATTGGTTCATTGTTCTAAAAATGCTTAAACCAAGCACACCGCCCCAAATGTGGAGCTGAAAGCCTTTGCAGACACCAGAACACAGAAAAACAATTTGCTTTGCGTCATGTGGCCCTCATTGTTTCCAATCCCTAAATGAACAAAGGTTAGTTTTAGGATGGCTTTGTTTTATATTATCTATATTTTTCAGTTAATTTTTTATTTTTAAAGCTTTAGATTACATAAATGTTACATCAAAAATATAGGGGATTCCCATAAACCCCACCCTCACACACACTTTCCCCTATTAACATCTTTCATTAATGTGGTACATTTGTTACAATTGATGAACTCATATTGAAGCATTGCTACTAACCATGGACTATAGTTTACATGACAGTTTACACTAGGTAGTGCACAATTTATAGGTTTGGACAAAATGTATAATGGCCTGTATCCGTCATTGCAATGTCATGCAGGACAATTCCAATGTCCCCAAAGTACCCCATGTTACACCTATTCTCTCTCCCTCCCCTCAGAACCTCTGGTGACCACTGCCTTTATATCAATGATACAAATTCTTCCATTGCTAGAATAATAATAAATCTCCTTAGTTGCATTCTCACCTTATGTTTGTACATTCCTCAATCTTGAGGATTTGGGGATGGTGATGCCCATTCTGTTTCTGATTGAGAGGGGGCTTAGATCCCATGGGGCAGATGGATGGAACTGTCTTCGATACAGTTGTAGATACTGTTTTTTGGGATTGGCATTGTCCATCATCATCCTTTTGTTAGTTGTCGTGGGCAAGTCCATTGAAATGGAGAGTAGGTGTTGCAGCTCTGCTGAGATTCAAGGCTCAACCAGCACATGAAGAGACGGAAGATGTAAGTCTCTGGGACATATATTTTATGAGTATAGTACTAATTATAGGTTCAAATAAAACGGGCAGAAGAGTCATGTATAGGGAAATTGTGAGTCTAACTCTATTTCATTGGGGAGCAAATATTCCAAAGTAAGGCCCACTATTATCTATATTTTAATTTTGTTTTATATATGGAACACAAATATAAATTCTCATTATTATACATATTTATTTGGAGGCAGGCCAAATTATATTTATTTGGAAATAGATACTTTTATATACTCATTGAATTCATTCATTCAGTCAGTCACTCAGTCGACAAATCTCTACTGAGTGCCTGACGTTTGAACAGATTGTCCAGTACTGTCCATGGTCAGTACAGGAAAAGTTGTAATATACCTCCTGTGGTCCAGTAATAGCAGAGTTGCACCTACCACATAACAATACACATCACTGCCAATCTTGCCATTTATCACTAGTACTCTCAAGGGGGTTCTCTATATCCCTGTTTTAGAATAATGAACAATAAAGGCGAAGAGTGAAATTATCTGAAAGATAATTAATGATCATTATCATGTGGGAGCCTTCCCACTCACTCTTCTCAGGTTCCCTGAGGTGAGACCATTAAAACTGTGTGTTTCAGGTCTACGAGGTTGTCCCATGCCACAGCGACTGCAACCAGTACATATGGGTCACAGAGCCATGGAGCGTCTGCAAGGTGACCTTTGTGAACATGCGGGAAAACTGTGGAGAGGGTGTGCAAACCCGAAAAGTGAGGTAAGGTCACAGCCCAATTACACAGTGAAGCAAAATGCACAACTATCTCCTAATTTCACACATGCCCATGTGAGCGTTCACTCCTCCCCAATCTCCTGAATAAACTATCTTTAGTTTTATTTTTAGGGAATCTGTGTTTATGGAAAATTCTAAGGGGTATCTGCCTCATACAGCAACTTATATTCTGGCCTTCTGATTTAAGAAGCTTCCCTCTAAGATATTGATTGTGAGCTGAACTAATGCACCAATAATTTTTTCATATAGGCCAAATGTATTTCCAGCTGTATTTTAATGATAATCTTTATAAATGCCTTTATATCAAACTGGCTAACTTTCAAATACTCTCATCCCTTCCCGGAAGCCTTTCCTGAAGCCCCAGGCTGATTAGTGCCTCTCATTTGTACTGCCCTCTTCACTACAGTAGCCACATGTGGCTATTTCAATTTCTATTTTAATGAATCAGAATTACATAAAATTAAAACCACATTTTCTCAGACACACTCATCAACTTTCATCTACTCACTAGCCCTCAATAGTGTGTTTAGTGGCAATTCCGTTGGACAGCGTGGATATAGATAATTCCATAACCGCAGAACATTCAGTCGGGCAACATTGTTCTATACACCTCTCAGCCCCTCATTTTGTTGAAATTTCATTTACGTGTCTGTCATCTTCACTAAACTCCCTAAGTCTCTCCAAACAGGGACCCTGACATATTCATAGGCATTCCCCTAAATTTTCCATGCAGCATCTGTCAATATAATCCTTTACGGGGTTGTAGAACCCTTTGGAACAAGTGCATGAGATTTTGTCATCTCCATTTTATAGATTAGATGCAGAAGTACTAAATGACTTACCGAGGACACAAATCTAGAATAGTGACAGAGTTGGCACTCACAACCAAGTCTACTGTCACTTCTTTTTCCATAGGAGTTTCTTCTAATCCCACTCAGTGACACACGAAGACAAATATAAAAACGTCCAGAACTTGATAACCCATGTCACTAAGCAGCTCATTCTCACCAGTAACCTAACCTTTCATGTTTTGATTTGACTCATATTTCTTAATGTGTTTCAGTAGGAAAGAAGAAAAGTCAACCTTCATATCTTGAACTCTCTCTACATCAATCCATGCATACCTTTATTTCCAATAAAAATAATCCCTACATCGTTTTTCAAAAGTCCATCTGAACTCTCAATTTATTTTCCTCTGAGGAACTGGGGTAGAGGGATGAGCAGTTAGAGAAACAAGGAAGAAAAGGACAGAGACCCTGTTTTTCACCATTCTTCTTCCAAATGTAAAATTTTTCTATCAAATGGGGGTAAGGGAAGAATTATTGCTTGGTAGGTACAAAGTGTTTGGAAATTAAGTATTTATATACATATATAGATATATAATGAAAGGACTACTGGTTGGTTGTTTTTTTCTTTCACTGTTCCAGTTAACTGTGAACATGTCCCCTTTCTTGCTTTGTATTAGATAGTCCCACCTACATTTCCAAATACAAACTAAACAAAGTAACTTTTCAGATCAATTTACTTTTGCAGTCAACATCTTTAATGCAAACAGGGAGAAAAGAAGGTCAGTATTGATTGTGACCTCTAAACATGTAATGATGCTTTTTGTTTACTGATTGAAATTGAATGGTGCCCCTCCCTAACCTTATCTTCTGCTAATTAAGGTCAAATTGTCCTGCTTAGGTGCAAGAATCGGGTGACATTTTGGGATAGATGGATATATAAGCAAGCATATTTCAATTCATTTGGTCTCAGTCTTTCCTCTTTTAGGATTGTATGGCATACCAGGGAGTGGTGGGTACAAGTGGCTTGCCCTTAGGAGAGGGTTATTTTATCACTGACATTGTTTAGAATTGCCAGCATATGGTGATCATTAAAAGGAGAGAATTTAATCAGTTTCATTGTTGCCTTTAAACTCTGAATAAAACAAACCTCCTTATTGCTGTACTTACAGTGGACTTCTGACCCTACTCTTTGCCCCCCACTTGGTCCTCCACTATGGATTTCTAATAGAGTTAAGTTTTCACACAGCATAATTCATTCTCCTACAGAAACAAGAAAGGCCAAGAATTTGAAGAAAGCATAAGAACTTGATGCAAATATTTATTCTGTATTACAGGATTACAAAAAGATCATTAATACCAAAATAAATAAAACCTGGAGATAATCTAAATGCCCAGCAATTAGTGTCTTTTTAGCAAATTGTGGCACATTCAAGTGATAGAATTCCATTGTCATTAAAAATTATATCTTAAAAGAATAGTTAATTTTGCAGGAAAATATTCACAGTGTATTGCTGATTATTTTAATGGTACAAATAGTAGGCAAAGTTAGGTCCTATTTTATGAAATGAAAATATATGTTTAAATATAATCATCTATTAAGAGTGATTATTTATGAATGATGGAATTAGGTGAATTTTTATGATTTTTATGATTTTCCTAAAATGAATATATTACCTGTATAATAAAAATTAAAGAAGAGACAAGCCTTTGTCCGTGAAGCATTATGTACATAACTACTTAATAGAGTACTGGACATCTGTTCTTAACTCTGGATCAATAGGTAATTTTTCAAGTTAATCCTTGTACATTTTGTCAGCATCTACCATGAATGCAGTATTTCCTCAGCAGTAAATCCAACATTCGGGCATTGAACTGCCCCATTTCTGCCCCATATCCTCCCAAAGCTGCTGTCAACAGACCATTTTTTAAAATGCCATTAAAGATAGAACCTTTTGTTGGGAATCTAAAATTCTCCTAAAGGAACTTAATTTTTTTCTTTCAACAGTGAAATCATGTAAATAACCACCTCTGTATTTTTTTGTGATTTCTCCTTTATATATTATCCACTGAACAAGAGAAATTCAGAGATGGGTATTTATATGGATTTTTCAAGCTACAACCCAATTAAGACATGAGCAGTGGCACAGTTTTCCAGCCTTGAATTTATTCCACAAGAAAATATTTCCTTTAAATTTGGCAGCACAGTATAGAACGTGATTCTGCAGAGAAGATTTGTGAAGATACAACATCCCTACTGATTGTAAATCCCTGAGAAAAGTTGGGATTCCAGGTATAATTGGTAATGTAATTCAAATGACAGTTTAAGACATTGCAGTGGGTTTGAAGGGCTTAAGAGCTCAAGCTTTCCTTTTCATCTCCTGCAATGCAGTTCTCTTCCCAAACCCATTAATTTGGTTGACCTTCTCCAAGTTATAGATGAGGGATAAAGTTTTTCTCCTCTACTAGAAAAGTGCCCAGAGAGATTATTAACTATGGTAAAAGTAAAGTCTGGTACTAGCCGCATTAGATTCCTAAGAGTCAGAGTCCTTCTTGACTGCTTATAGTAGAATAAAATGTTTTTGTTCTGTTAAAAAGAAAACTAACCATTACAAAAAGGTCAGTATATAGGATGATACAAATACCCAAACTTAGAGAATTTGTGTTATTGCTATTCTAATTGTCTTTTTACTTTGGGATTTCTTTTAAAGCTACAAATATTAGCAGCAGATGGAGGCTAAAATTACTTTCAAAATAACAAAACAAATTGATAAATGCCTCCAGTTACCTTGAAAATAATGAAACGTCTCACTGATTTCAGTGAGGCTCATCTTCTATCAACCCTACCTTCTCTAAAGAATCCATTTTCTTGGGAAGAACAAAAATGTATTCCAAAATTACAACCCCTCTATGCAGCTCTTTGGACCATTCCTCATTAAATGAGTATATATAATCCTCTCTTTCCAGAGAAAACTCACACATGTATTGTTTACATACACACAGTGACAGTGATTTAAAAGTTTATGATCGTGCATGCAGGCGTAAATGTTTAAATAGCGCTGAAACACTACAAGCATTTTTAGGAGGCTTTTAAGTCTTCTTTTTTGGAGACTCTCAACTTGTTAAACGCAAGGCTTCCTGCCCCCAAACACAGTGATGGTATGTGAAGCAGACCAACCTATCCTGGGGGTTGGCCATTATTCTGATTGCTGGAGTTCCTCCACTGATACATATGTTTTCTTCCAGATGCATGCAGAACACAGCAGATGGCCCTTCGGATCATGTAGAGGATTACCTCTGTGACCCAGAAGAGATGCCCCTGGGCTCCAGAGAGTGCAAATTACCTTGCCCTGAGGACTGTGTGATATCTGAATGGGGTCCTTGGACCAGATGCACTTTGGTGAGATGATTCACCCTCTTATTAACATAGAGCTTGCTTTATTTCTTAACACTAAAGATTTAAAGATATTAAGAAAATAAGTCAATCCTATGTAAAATCTGTTTGTGTGCCATGTTTATTCAAGCATTTTTTCCTTGGTGACTTCATTAAATGATTTGCCATTTTAAGTCAGCAATATTCCACCTCCACCAGAACATTGATATTTCCATCTCCACCATCCTCCTAACCCAGCACAAAAGGCCTTCAGTTTGGCCTAAAAATGCACAGCATGTTAAAAACTGCAGTGGTGATAATAAAGCCCTCCAGGTAAAAAGAAAAGGAGTGGAGCTGTAGTAAAGGTACTTTAATTGTGTCAGGTTATTGCTGTCCCTTGCTTCTTGCCCAATCCATTTTATTTAAATAGTAGGAATAATCTTTCACACAGTAGGGGTACTACAGCAGGAGTATTGACACTAAAATGCAAAAGACCCTGAGTAATAAATGAGTCCGAAGAAGAAAGCCGTGGATCAGTGAATCTCGCCCTGAACACTTAACTCTATCTCTTTGGGGGCTGGAAAGCTGGCTGAGAGTTTCAAATCACACAAAGCGTCTAGATTTCAAAAGCCAGTAGGGGATCTTCCACAGAACCCCGGGAACAGAGTCATTAGAAACAGGTCTGGCTGCTGATGTAGGAAATTTGACTTTACCCTTGAGCACCTTTGTAGCACTGTACTTTTCAAAACAGAATCAAAGGCATGGGAAGAACACATCTAATGGTGGAATGAATTTGCTGAAGTCTGATAGAGGACGGTTTAAAAGAAAGCGTTTATTTTGCATGTTTCCAAGGAGAAATTAGATTTCCATCTCAGGGTCAACATTATTAAAGATGCTGAATGACAGCCAAATGAAACAGCAGGAGCAAAACAGGGCTGGCAGTTGACTTGAATTTAGGTTAAGTTGCAATAACGAGTAAACTGTTTCACAACGGTGTGCAGATTATTTTCTATTATAATTCCATGGATCAGGTTTAAAGTTTCCCAAAGAGATGGACTGCAATCTATAGTATAAAATATTTTTATAATTGTGAGATTCACAGATCATGTTGTAAAAAGATTCCATTTTTATAAAACAGGGCGATATTGAAATAGGGTACCTTCTTAAATCTATTAATAGGAGTTCTAATAACAGGAACCACTAAGCTGGAACTTGCTCCATTTGGTTTTCTGTTATAAATAACCAGGGATAATCATCTAAGAAGAAAAAGTGAAGTTTATAGCAGGTATAAAGAAGAGTTGGTGAAACAATCTTTGTGTTCCTGAGAGTTTGCCAATAGAAATGTCAGGAATAACAATAAAATTTACCTGCTAAATAACTGTACCTCTTGGTTTGGGCTTTGTATTTTACCTTAATTATCTTGTTTCCTCACTCAAGGCTTCATTATTGATTAAGCATTTGCTATGTTAGGTGCGGGGAATACCCAGATATATGAGCCATAAGTCTTCCCTCAGTATACTCACGCTCTGTAGAAAGAGCACAAGGTCTTCATGTAATTCACATCATATAGGGCAGTAAGTGTTATTCTGGTGGTGACCAAAGTGCAGCGGGACAGAGGAGGAAGCAATTAATTCAGGCCTGGGAGATTCAAAGGAGACTCCAGTTTGTAAACCAAATGTTTTCAGAATAAGACTGTGCCAGTAGGAGGCTGGCAGGCTAGTCTTTTTAAGTTTCTGCTAAATTGTGCTTGTGTGTATGTGTATGTATGCACTGGAAAAACAAAGGTCATTTATCAGCTAGATCGTTATTTAAAGACACCCTTAAAACAGTTTTTTCAGGACTAAGAGATTATAGTATATACTACATATATGACGATTTCAATATTAGCATTCTACAATAATGCATATGACTTTGGGTAGATTGATATATCTGTATTTGATACATAGCAACTTAGAATCTTACAGCTAGATGGGACATGGGTAACTTATCCAACACTCATTTTACAGATGAAGAAACTGAAGTACATAAGGTTAAATAACGTGTCTAAGCTAGCCAGTGGCCCAAATGTTCTAACTCCTGATCCAGTGCTTTCCATAACACATTAGCTGTTGTATGGATCAGTATTCATCTTTCTGAGGTGTTGTGTGATTCTTTGTAAGCCTTGCAATCAAAGCAGTTTCCGGCAAAGGTCAGCTGATCCCATCAGACAACCTGCTGATGAAGGAAAATCCTGCCCTGAGGCCGTTGAGAAGGAACCCTGTAACCTGAACAAAAACTGCCACCACTATGATTATAATGTAACAGGTAAGTGGATGGTCATCTGATCAGGGACTCAAAGCCAAATCCTGTGTGTGTCAGCTCTGAAACGTTCCCATCAGTATTGTTCACCTTCATCTAGACATGGCTGTATGCTTTTAGATATGTTGCTTCCTATCCTAGAAATAATTATTTATTCAATGACAGAAATATTTTTCTGTTTTATGTTTTAGTAAACATCAAGATATAGAAAATGAAAATATCACACAGACATTAACTCTTAAAGTAGATTGTGAATATTCTAAGTGATCCTATTTAAGATATCCTTCTGCTTTGGGAAGGCACAAATAAACATCTTCATCCTTTATAACAGTCTTGCATTTAAAATCTATTTTGCCAGATATTAGTATCGCTACTCCAGATATTTTTTGGTTACTGTTTATGTGGAATATCTTTTTCCAACCTTTCACTTTCAACCAGATTTTGTCCTTATGCCTGAGGTGAGTCTCTATAGACAGTATATAGATGGCTCATATTTTTTTTATCCATTCTATCAATCTTTGTCTTTTGATTGAGGAGTTCAAGCCATTAATATTCAATGTTATTATTGTAAAGGCATTACTTAATTCATCCATTTTATCCTTTGGCTTTCTGTTGTCATATCTTACTATTGTCTTCCTCTTTACCCTTTAAGTTACCCTCCCTAATAATCTTCATTTCTACACTCTTCTCTGAGTCTTTCACCCTTCTTTTCCTTTCCCGCTGCAGCACTCCCTTTAGTATCTCTTGTAATTTTGGTCTTTTGGTAACATAGTCTCTCCATTTTTCTTTGTCTGTAAGGACTTTAAACTCACCCTCATTTTTGATGGACAGTTCTTCTAGATACAGAATTTTGGGCTGGCAGTTTTTCTCTTTCAGTACCTTAAATATATCATACCACTGCCTTCTAGTCTCCATGGTTTCTGATGAGAGATCAGCACTTATTCTTATTGAGGTTCCCTTGCAGGTGATGCTTTGCTTTTCTCTTGCTGCTTCCAGAATCCTCTATCTCTGATATTTGTCATTCTGAATAGTCGGTGTTTTGGAGTAGGTCTGTTTGGATTTAATCTGTTTGGGGCACATTGTCCTTCTTGGATATTGATATTTATGTCTCTCATAAGGATTGGGAAGTTTTCAGTCATATTACTTCAAATATTCTTTCTATCCCTTTTCTATTCTCTTCCCCTTCTGGGACACTAATAATGCATATGTTTGTGTATTTCACATTATCATTCAATTTCCTGAGACCCTGTTCCATTTTTCCCATTTTTTTCTCTTTTTGTTCTCCTATCTTTTCAAGTTCAGATGTTCTGTCCCCAATATCACCAATTCTGCCCTCCATCAATTCAAATCTGCTGTTCTGAGCCTCTACTGTATTTTTAATCTCATCCATTGTGTCTTTTATTCCCATAAGCTCTGTAAATTTTCTTTGCAGGCTTTCTAATTGTTCTTTGTGCCAACCCAGTGTCTTCTTAATGTCCTTTATCTCTTCAGTCATATTTTCCTTCAATTCTTTGATTTAGGAGATTTGTGATTATTGTTGATTAGTTGTCTTGAGTCCTGTATCTTATCAGGATATTTGGTTTGTTCCTTTGGTGGGGTCATCTCTTCCTGTTTCCTGGTAGGGATTGTAAATTTTTGCTTATATCTAGGCATCTGAATATGTTGGTGAATTTACTCTGACAGTCAATTTCTCTCTCTTGCCTAGTGTTTATTTTTTTTTCATGGCTCTTTGATTTTTGGTTCAACTTATTCTGAGTTATTTAAATTATTATTCTGAGTCTTTTAAATTACCCAGCTTAAGTTATTCAAAATCGGGCCAGGGACTCACTAATGGGGCACAGATTTTCTCCCAGTTCAGGTTAAGAGAGACCTAAAAGTAGTTTTCTCCTTGCAGTTTTCCAGCCGACCAGCACATGGCGCTCAAATAGGCGAAACTTTCCACAGAGATGTCCCTTTAAACCTCCATGTTTCTAGTCTGGCCAGAGCCAAGAGTCAAAGAGGGATCTGCTGGCCAAAATCACTGAGGAGAAACTACTCTCCACACTCCGCCTCACCTTCCTTTTTTCCAGGGATAAAGATGTCTGTTCCCCTCTCAGTTGGCTGCAGTGGGCCACGGATTTTATCCAGGCTGCATACCTTGAGGGTGAGGGTTGGATGCCTTCCCTGGCCACCGTGGGGGTTTAGTAATTCATGGTTGTTGTTTTGGGTTCTTCATCTCTCTTTCCCTTGCCCTTCTGGGGTTGTGCAACACTGTCTGGTCTGCTGACCTCCAAAGCAGTTCCCTCAGATGATTTTTGGCCCTTTCTCCATTGTTTCTGTGAAAGAGCCAAGCCCTGCCTGCCTACTCCAGTGTCAAATTCCCAAAACATTTTTCAAATTTATCAGATTTACTGAAGGGTGTGTCTTTCTTCTTCAGGAGATGTTTAATCACTATAACATAAGGGCAACAATTCTTGATCTGTGGAAAGTTTAGAAACATAATTAGTCTGATGTAAAAATGGCAGCAATTTAAACTTGCCAAAGATTGTGTGAAGGGAAAATAAATATTTCAGTGTTATAAAGATGAAGAAAAATAGAGTATTTCCAGAAAATCTAGGCTATTATAAATTTCTTTTTTTTTTTCTCTGAAACCTCATGTAATACCGTCAGTGTATGTGCTCAGAAAGAAAAGCTTTCATTGGTAAGTGTACCTCTTAAAGCATCCTAAATATGGAAAGAAGTAAAATACATAGTATTTTATTTGAACATATCTACACAAAGAACCACTTCTTAAAAGTCGATTATTTTGGCTAAAATAATAATAATAATGCTAAAATTGCATATCCTACTTTTATTAGGAAAAAAAGTTTTTACATGACATTTTATCTGCAAGTGAAAGCCATTTTTACATTATCACCAAACTTTCAAATTGTCAAGTAGACATCTGCCTTCAAGAATAATCCCTGTAGCTATATGTGCAACCCAGCAATTCCATTTGACTCCTGATATGTTCAAAGCTGTAACCCATATGCTCTGCATATAGGATGATTGATCATGAGGCTTAGAAAGCAGTTGTGACTTAAATATGTGATTCAGGTCATCAGAACTTCATTTGAAATCTGTTTCATGCATAGTCTTCTGGTCTGATGGGCTCCCTTCCTTTCAGATTGGAGTACATGTCAGCTGAGTGAGAAGGCAGTCTGTGGAAATGGAATTAAAACAAGGATGTTAGATTGTGTTCGAAGTGATGGCAAGTCAGTTGACCTGAAATACTGTGAAGAGGTGGGTGGATACTGTGTTATATATTCGTAAGTAAATTCTTATCACTTCAATTCATGCTGAGCCAAGTGACCCATGTTCCATGCAGCCTATTGCCAGCAGATGTTTCTCTGCACTATTCACAAGCTATAAGTACCCTCTTGAAAAGAGATGGCATCTTTCACTACTGCTTTCTGCACATAATTTTCTGTATTTTGTTCTGCTTGGAGCCCAAAGGTATGCTAATTAGCCTATTCTGAAAGAAATGGTTGGGGAACAATAAGTAATCAAGGTGAATAAAGGCAATAAATCTTAATCAGACCACTCATCATCTTTTGTAATTTGATGTGAATTTTGTGCAGTGCTTGGGACACCTGCCAAGATCCTTCATTTATTCTCTCTCTTGCTAAACATTGATCGCATGTGGTTTGGTAGCAGATTTTGATATTAGGATATAATACCCAGCTGTGAGATTCAAAGTACTCGAGTCTGGAAATGAGAGAGCTTGAAATTCAAACAACAGAATGGAGTCTTCCAGTATCATCTTTTAAGTACAGAGAATTGTCACTGTTAACTTTCCAATGTACACACGTAATGTCATTATTTCTAGAGATGGCCTTAAGAAATGTGAGGAAACATAATTGTTGGTCTTGCTTAATTTTCATGAAGTGATACTACATGTTATAATTATTTTGCCTGATTTTCAATCCAAAAGGATACATTCCTTGCAGGTTTTGGCTTGCCATCCAGCTGAGGTCCATTGGGTTAAATACTAACCAAGATAAGAAATAGCCTTCATAGAATAGACTGGGAAGAGCTTATAATTCTACTGGGGTGCATTGACATGGAGACCACCTCTTCTTTCTAGACGTCCTGGGGTGTATTTTAAGCCCGTGGAGAATTTTTCCAACTCCTAAGAAAAAATTGAAGATGGAAATATTTTAATCATTCTATTTGATATCTTTATCATGTGGACCTAATTTAACTTCCTTGCAGCTCTCTTCATGGGAGCAGAGTTCCCTTATGTGCTGAAAACATAGTGCTGCTTAGATCAGAAATGCTTCCTACTATCATCTTACAAAATAACTAAGTCTGTTCAAACCTTAGATTTAAATAATTAGAAAGTTCAGACCTGAGTCATTTTGGTTTTGAAATCAATAACATTGAAGTAACCATTACAAAAATAATATTCTTAATCAAGATTTTTATGGTCATTTACTGGCTGGGGGACTTTTTGTGATCTACTGCTAGTTTAATATGTCCTCTTTTTTGCTAATGCACACATAAGTATCCTCCTGTGTTAGAATGAAATATAAGATGAATAGGTCTGAGAGCTTGTTGAAAGCTGAAGCCAAATCATATAAGAGTAATTTAAAAATACTTCATGACTATAAAACAAGTATATAATTAAACCATTTGATTTCTTAAATGAAATTTGAGTAAAAACTTCAGAAATCATTCCTTTTAATTATCTAGGAGCCTAGATAAGTTTACCCTTATGTGCAAACATTATAATAATTGAATCCTGCAATGGCAATTAGGGATTCAAATCATACTGTAGCAAAAACCGTCTTTAGGGATAATGGTGATACTCTCTGCAGGAACAGGATTAAACAACTCATATCCCATTTTATCCAACCACAGGGATGCAGTAGGATTACATAACAGCTCTGTGAAAAATGGGCTATCTTTTTAAACAACGGATTGATTCACCTACCCACTAAGACGTGTAAAACCCTGCATTCAGTGCAACAGCAGTAGCTAACTCTTGCTGCTGCTTTAACAACCAAAAAGAAAGATGCCATTGCTACCTGGCAAAGAACAAAATTAGGATTAAATCCACTTAGCATTTATGTAATACTTTTATCTTCCGTGTTTTTTAGACATTTACTCGCCTGATAACTGGTAATTGGTTTCACTTCCCCTTCTCTTCAATCCTGGAACAGATTTCTTTTAATTTACTAATACATAGTTGTTTAATTAAATGATAGATAGATAGATATAGTTAGATAGATAGATAGATAGATAGATAGATAGATAGATAGATAGATAGATGATAGATAGATAGATAGATAGATAGATAGATAGATGATAGAGGGAGAGAGGGATAGATAGATGCTAGATTAGATAAAGGAGAGAAGGGAAAAGGGAGGGAAGGGAACAGAAAGGGAGGAACAGGAGAGAGGAAAGAGAGATACAATAAATATAGGGAAAAGTTAATGTTAAATTATCTTGCTAGTGGATACCCAGAATATCTGTAAACAGGCATCCTCTCTAACTCCCTAGTGAAATAAATGTAAGTAGTTGTTGAGTTCTATGATTCAAATTCTCTCTCCATGAAACTATTATCTTAAATGTAAAATACCTTTTTTATCATATTAACTCAAAAAGGGTTTCTCCAACCTAGCATTAGTATCTGTGACTTTATGAGGCTTTAATTAAGGGATATGGTAAAAATTTCAATCCTACTTCCTACCTTTGACTTTGGGAAGGTCTGAATATACAGCAGAAGAGTTTGAAACCACATCTATATTTTAAAATTAGAATATTTAAACGGCAAGTAATAGAACCCTAATGTCAATAAAATGGCACAACATTATTATCTGATGAGAAGCTATTATCTGTTAAAAGGCTTAACATCAAACTAACTTAATTATACCAGTTTTAGAAAATAAAGTATTTGTTTTAAAAAGATATAAAATACTCATAATAAAAAATTCTGGGGACCCACATTTCCTTTTGAGGAAGACAACTTGAAAACTGATATTTTTCAGTATTTCAATACATTATATCATTCGTCTTGAGTAGCAATTTGTCTTTAAAATCTTTTCTTTTTGCTCTTCAGTTTAACATACACATATGAAAAAAAAATACCCTAAAGATATAATTTCCATCCTATATATTGATGATATTCATGGTTTTTAATAATGAAAAGTAATTATGCTTATACTTATTTGTTCCTCATAGGGAAATTCAGCCAATTTGGAGATTAAACCTATTTTTTGTCTTATCAAAAAGGCTCAAACAATACTTATATATATTGAGTGACGGGGTGCCTCCATCCTATCCCCTTTACTCTCCTGGGTTTAACTACTTTACACTTAAACACACACACACACACACACACTTTGGATGCATGTACTTCAGATATTTTTTATTCTATTATTCAGCTTGCTTGTTTTCTCCTTCTCTTCCTCCCCATCCCAGCAATGTATGGTGATTGTGGTTCCATGTCAGTGCTAACAGCTCTACCACTCTTCTTTCAGCTTGGCCTAGAGAAGAACTGGCAGATGAACACATCCTGCATGGTGGAATGCCCTGTGAACTGTCAGCTTTCTGATTGGTCTCCTTGGTCAGAATGTTCTCAAACATGTGGCCTCACAGGTTTGTTTGTACCATAATTAGCATTAGTCTTATGGTCAAGGAATATGAAATAAAATGTCCCTCTTGCTTTGGCATATCAAATAATCTTCAGAAAGATTGGACTGAGTATCTTTCTTTCCATATCATCTGCACCTTATGTGTTCCTCAGATCTTCAGAGGGAAGACCTCTGGGATGCTTTCTCCCCATAAGATATATGCTTAAGCAACTATACATTTCATTAAAATTGCATTTCTATCTTTCAAAGGAAAAATGATCCGAAGACGGACTGTGACTCAGCCCTTTCAGGGAGATGGAAGGCCATGCCCTGCCCTGATGGAACAATCCAAGCCTTGCCCAGTGAAGCCCTGTTATCACTGGCAGTATGGCCAGTGGTCTCCATGCCGAGTGCAGGTATCAAATCTTGAGTAGTTGCATTGGGCTTGTGTACTCTTTATCTGCAGGGACTTGGTTTCAGAAATACTTCTCAGAGCTTATAGATGACATCTTTTCTCTTAGACTTTAAATGTCCTACCATTTCATAATTGTTTAAATAGTTTTGATAACAAATACTCCCTCCCCTGTACTTTTAAAATCACTTGGAAAAAGATTTGTTTTAATGAGAATTTATTTTCCTGTCTTCAGCTAGAAACAAATTGTTCAATGTATGCTTTATGGCTAGTATCCCATAGGGCTTCTTCCCAAGGGTTTCAAATGCTTCTTGAACTGTTCATAAATCAAAATCAATGATGCAGAGATGACTGTAAGTGATGAGTTTACTAATGAATTATTTTTCTTTCCCTAATTAGTTCTCATTCCTCTATTCCAGAATGCACAGTGTGGAGAAGGGACCAGAACAAGGAATATCTCTTGTGTAGTGAGTGATGGGTCAAGTGATGATTTCAGCAAAGTGGTGGATGAGGAATTCTGTGCTTACATTGAACCCATTGTAGATGGTAATAAAAAAATGGTTCTTGAGGAAACTTGCACTCATCCTTGTCCAGGTAACAACAGCAGCACAGAATTCATATTGTGGTGATTTCTTCTAGGATCCAGGGGAATCATAATACCTATGCCAATAGCTAGAGAAAGTGCCTCAAATTTCTACCATTAGACTTTTTTTCCCCTAGTATTATTTTGTTAGAGACATGTGGTTTTCATAAAAAAGCATGCATAAAATATAGGTTTCCTATGTACCACCCTAACATTAACAACTTGCATCAGCAAGGCACGTTTATTACAATTAATAAAAGCACATTTTTATAATTATACTATTAAATATAGTCCATGGTGGAACTTAGTGTTCACAGTTTCTTTTGTGCATTTCCATGGAATTATTTTTTATTTTTCATTCTATTAATACATATACAACCTAAAATTTACCCCCTTAACGACATTCAAATATATAATTTAGTGCTGCTGTGTTCACAATGCTGTGCTCCAATCACTGCTATCTATTACCAAACCTTTTCCATCATTCCAAATAGAAACTCTGTATATTTTAAGCCTAACTCCTATTCCCTGAACTTTATCCTGTCCCCTGTAACTTATTTTCCAGATTCTGACTCTATTAGTTTGCTTGTTCTAATGATTTCATATCCGTGGGATCATATAATATTTGTCCTTTTGTCTGGCTTATTGCACTCAACATGAGGTCTTCAAGGCTCATACATATTGTAGCATGTATCAGAACTTCATTACTTTTTCTAGCTGAGTAACAGTCCATTGTGTGTGTGTGTGTGTGTATATATATATATATATACACACACACACACACACACACCACATTTTTTTTATCCATTCATGGGTAGATGGACCTTTGGGTTGCTTCCATCTTGTGGCGTTTGTGAGTAATGACACTATTAAATCTGTGTGCACGATTTGAGCTATGACCTGAGAAAGGTAAATAATTATACTGGGGTAAATGACATGTATATCTTGTTTCCATTGTCATAGCAGTGAAGTTCAAAATGTTTAGTAAATAGTAGATAAGAATATAATAAAAATTGCAAGAAATTTAGCATGCTGGAAAAGATTATAAAATAGGGAGAGCCTATAGAAGTAAACAGACCCAAGTGAAAATTTGAAGCACAATGAACCTTATGATTGAAGCTTAAAGTCCTTATTAATTTTACTAAAAAGGAAAAAGAGGATATTTTAAGCAAATGGAAGAATGTCATACTCAAATTTCCCATGTATAAATTCATGTACCCAGAACCAGAAGATAGTGAGAATTTTTCTGTCACCAAAAAAGTCTCCCTCATACTATCCTTTATAGCACACTTGCCATATACCACACAATAATCCCTAACTCCTGGCAACCATTAATCTTCTCTCCATTTCTATAATTTTGTTGAGATTATTATATAAATGGGATGATGTAATGTGGGAATTTTTGAGACTTTTATTTTCACTTGGCCGTTGACATCTACGCAAGTTGTTAAGTGTATTAATATTGTTTTTTCATCCATTGTATGGATGTACCACAGTTTGTGTTGTCACTCACCTAATGAAGGACATATGCAGTGTTTCCAATTTGAGGATATAAAAAATAAGGTGCTATGAACATCTATGTGTAGGTTTTTCTCCGGACATGTTTTTATTTCTCTAGGATTAATGCCTAGGAGTATTATTACTGGGCTGTATAATTATATGTTCAGATTTTTTTTAAACTGCCAAACTACTTTCCAGTGTCTGTACCATTTTACATTCTACCAGCAATGTATGAATGATCCAGTTTATTCACATCCTCGCCAGCATTTAGTGTTATATATTTTTTTTGTTTTATCCATTTAGATGTGTAGCAGTATCTCATCATAGTCTTAATTTCCTTAGTGATGTTGAACTAATTTCAAAATGAGTGATGGCTTTTTTGCCATTCAGGTATCTTTGTCATTGAAATGTCTCTTTGTGCCTTTTTGCCCAATTTCTAATTGGATTGTATTTTTGGTTTTGGTTTTAACTGTTTATTTATGAAGAGATCTTTATGTATTCTAGATACTAGTCCTTTATCAGATGTTGGCAAATATTTTTTCCCAGTCTATAGGTTGGCTTTTCAGCCTCTTAACAGTCTTTTGCAGAGCACAAGTTTTCAATTTTGATGAATGCCAATTTATTAATTCTTCCATTTGTGCTTCATGCTTCTGTTCTCATGTCTTAAAACTCTTCACCAAGTCCTAAGTCTCATAGATTTTTTCCTCATACTTTCTTCTAAAGGTTATATTTTTTACATTTTATGTTTAAATCTATAATCCATTTTGAGTTCATTTTTGTATAAATTGTGAGGTTGAGGTTCATGTCATGTTTCTGCATTTATTTAGATCAGTTTTTATTCCCTCAATTAGTGTGTTGTGGTTTTCAGCATAGAAGACATACTTGTTTTAATAGGTGTATACCTAAATATTTTTTCAATAATTTTTAAATTAATGCAATTTTATTAATAATTATAGAGCTATTAAAATTATTTGTTCCTATTGGGTGGTAGCTTGTGCTTTCTGAGGAATTGATCGATTTCATCTAAGTTTTCAAATTTATGATAGTATTCCCATATACTCTTCCCATGCGCCCCCCCCCTGTTAGCTCCCTTGTCTGCTTGTTGTGTTTCCTCGTTGTGTCCGCTTATTGTCTTTAGGAGGCACCAGGAACCAAACCCAGGACCCCTCGTATGGAAGGCAGGTACCCAACCACTTTAGCCACAACCACTCCCTGCTCATTGTGTCTGTTCATGGCGTAAGCTCACGTTCTTTAGGAGGCACCAGGAACTGAACCCAGGACCTCCCTTGTGAGAGGCAGGCACCCAACTGTTTGAGCCACATCCACTCTCCACCCCCCTCCCATATATACTTTTATGTCTGCAGTCTTTGGTGATACCCCATTTCATTCCTGACATTAGTAAGTTGTATTTTCTCTCCTTACTCTTTCTCAGTCTTGCTAGAATTTTACTTTTATTACTCTTTCCAAAGAACCAGTCTTTTATTTCATTGAATTTTCTCTATCATTTTTCTATTTTCAATTTCATTGACTTCTGTTCATTATAATAAACAAAAATTATAATCTGTGGCAAGTGATGTGAAGGAAAACTATAGGATCTCATGACAACATAGACTAGGAAACATGTTTTAATTAGATTAACAAATCCAGGAAGAGGCTGCTCATTTTTATAAATTATAATCTATTCATTTGAGTTCCTCTGTTTCTAGTTTTCTCTAATTGTTTTTTAAAGCTAGCAATCTGTGAGCTCATTGCTTTAAAGAATAGAATTATGAATTAGGAAATGGATTTCATCCAATTGCTTGCCATATCTTTGGCAGGCATGATGTAATTTTATTTTTATTACAATGGTTTATATAGTCAATATATTAAAAAGTATGTTTAGCTCAATGCAATGCCTGACTCTCATTTGCTTTTATAAGCCTGACAAATTATTTTGGTGTGAAAATTATATAATTAACACACTGTCATTAAAATATCTATTTAGAGTTGTCACAAAATATACTATATTAAATGATATAAGCACAGAGATAAATCCTACTAATAAAAAGGGTATGTTTTATTTCCATGTAGTTTGCAATCCAGAGGAGTGAAGTGAAGTTGATATTGATTAGAAACTTCTTGAATTTTTAGTTTCCATTGTTTCTACAGCATATTTAAAACCAAAAAGCATTTCCTCGGGGTATAAGTATTTCTAAAACTTTCTGAAACTACTTCAATTCTTGCTGGTTTCTTTCTCCTTAGTGTTTCCATAATTTACTAGAACTTTCTGCACCTGTGGAATACTAATAGCATAGTTTAATAAAGCTTTCCAAAAACCACTCCACTTTACTATTACACATGTATCTGTTAGTCAATAATTTATGTCCTGACATGATTTCTAAATGTAAACATGAGAAGTTTTTTCATTGGTCAAATCTCCGGGAACTTTGTGCTAGTATTAGTCATCTCAAGCATAATTTAAGCAATATGAATCATTTACGTGATATGTCTGGAAAAATTTAAGTGATAAGAAGCCAGTATGGATTTGTGTCTCTTGTAATTCACTGTGTCCCCTGAACAGTATCACCAAGCTAGAACTTCTGATAATTTCCTAGATGCAGCAATGTCTTTCAGGTCCTTCTCTCTCGCGCACGCGTGGCTCTTCTGCTAAGGTAAGCAGCGGTCAGTCCTGAAGAATGAACATATAGATACATTATGGCACAGAAATTTTATTCTAAGAACCCATTAGAAATGATATATACTTTCACTAAGAGACATGTACGAAAATGTGCGTAGCAGCAATACTCATAATAAAGAAGACTTACAGCTTCCCACATGTCCATCAACAGAATGGATATCTAAATTGTGGTATATTCACACAATGGAATGATGTATGGGAATAAGAATGAACAAATTAGAACTACATAAAAATTTGTGGATCTCACAAACAAACATAAATGAGTGAAAGAAGCCAAACAAAAAAGTACATGTGGTATGATTCCACATACATAATATGAGGAGGGTTTCTGAGGTTCTGGGAATGCTGTTTCTTGTAGTTGGTGTTAGATAGTATCAGATTTTGAAAATTCAGCTAGCCATGCATTTAGAATATGTGAACTTTTTACATATCAATAATTCTTCAATAAATAATTTATTAAAAAGACAGGACAACTGGAAATGTAAAGCAGAGGGAAATGGTGGACTAGTGCAAATGTTCATTTTATTCTCCCACCTCCACTTCTTTCAGGAGAAAGAGGAATAAGAATAAATGCCAGCTTTCTCAGTCTTGTACTTAAAGCTCTTTATAAAATTAAGAATAACTAGAAGACAAGTTCTAAGTATATTTCAATTCTCTTTGAATAGTACCAAGTATCATTCTAAATCTCTTTAGAATGATAATCACAAGGGTGGTGATAAGTTTATAAAAAAATTTGTTGTCTCTAACAGGCAAGTTCCCTTCAAGCCATAGTTTCCATTTGATATCATTCAGCAGTGCATAATCTATACCCAGTAATATCCACTCAGAAAATAATAATACAAATTTATAAAACTATATATAAACTTATCTAAAGCTTATAAATATTACATGAGAACTGTCATACCCACAAACATTACCCAGTGGGGATAGATTTTAAATGACTAAATAGCTGGCTATTCTCGATGGATCAGAGTATAAACTGCAAGCCTGTGTTTTGCAGGTGACTGTTATTTGAAGGAATGGTCCTGGTGGAGCCTGTGTCAGCTGACCTGTGTGAATGGTGAGGACCTTGGCTTTGGTGGAATACAGGTCCGGTCCAGAGCAGTGATTATACAAGAACTAGAGAATCAGCATCTGTGCCCAGAGCAAATGTTAGAAACAAAATCATGTGATGGTGAGTGCTGCAATTCATGAAATCTGTATAATTTGCTGTCAAGCATGTTTGCCAAGATCTCATTTGAGTATGATAGAATTGATTTAAGTGTCTGATACTGAATTCTAATGATTTAGAAGAAAAATTCTGCCACCCTTCATAAATTAGACATGAAATATTAAAGTATTTCCCACTTTCATGCACTAGGGATGATATATTTAGAAGCATGACTTGTACACATATATCAATCCTGATCATGCATACCTCCAACAATATCTTCAAAGCTTTTAAATCAAAAGACAGAATTAAAGAAAAATTTTAAATCTGTAAAATTAGAGAGCTAATATATTCTCAGAAATTAATAACTCATTGGTAAGCATTAAACAAATTTAATCTAAATTTGACATAGAACATATGTTTATATGCGTGTATAAACACACATATAGAATCCTGAACCCAATTTAGGCAAAAAACGTATTTTTAGATACCACAGAACATTAAAATGCCATAGTCTAGGAACACAGAGAAGTCTCAATGAAAATAAAATAACTGATATCAGCAGGAAGTGTGCACCTCTAAAAACAATTCTCTCATTCCCGCTTGTGTTCTGAAACAAGTAATATGAGATATATTAAATAGCAAATAGGAGCCAAAAATATCACTTTTATTACTGAAAAGTTGGAGAAGAAAGTTTGGAATGTTAGAGGAGAATACTAACAATGAAAACTAAAGGGGCCAGATACTCAACTCTAGAGTTAAAATTACTTGCCCAGTCAGTTTCATCTTCCCAGTTTACCAGCCAAAAAAAGATACTTTGACTGCTTTGGAGCAGACAAGTAAAAGAGTAGAGAAAGGTCAGGGGTTACCAAAAAATGAAAAAAAATCATAAGGAAAGAAAGAATTGTTCACCCCAAAATGACAATGAAGTAAACTTTGAAATCAATAATAATGATTTGAAAAGAAATCATCTCTAAGCACACAGGAATGAAAACTGAAAACCACACATCTAGAGCATTACATATAAAAAATTTTGTGGGGGTGCAGCAAAGAAGTACTTATAGGGAAACAAAGTCTAAAATGCTTATATAGGAGGAAAAAAGTTAAAAATGAGCTGAGCTTTTAACTCAAACTTTTTTAAAAAGGAAATAAAATGTAACCAAAGCAGAAAGTACAAATTCAGTGAGATAATCAACAAAACCAATAGTGTACATTTTTACCAAACAAAACAGGAAAAATCAATGTAGAAAAAAGATCAATGTCACAAATAGACACTACAATTACAAATAGAGTCAAGTTTAATATAAAAATATAAACGTGTGAAAGCTAACATGAAGACAATTAAATGTTAGAATTTATCAAGGGGTAATAGAGAACCTAGCCCATGGACTCTTTACAATGATTCAAAATTCAAAACTCTTATCAACTATGTATTCATGCATGCACACATACTAAAACTTGAAAGGCTTTAATTATGAGTTTTACCAAAATTTCAAGAAACAGAAATCTTAAGAAAATAAAATAAAATTGAGTAAAAAGGAGAAAAGTCTTCCCAACTCCTGTTAGGAAAGCCAGTCAATTAAAATATAAAATAACCTATGAACATATATGTCAAGATAATAAATAAAATATTAGCTGAGCAAATCAATAATTTAACAGAAAATTAATAGATGCCTAAATATTAGAAAAATCTATTTGTGTCATTCATCACATTAATCGTAAAACGCATATGATTTTTTAATCATAATATATTGCTAATATAAACTAGCAAATCAAACTTGAACTAGAAGAAATCCCGTTACCCAATAAAGGGTATCTACCAAACTTAGAGCAAACATCATAATATATGGGGAAATATTAGAGGTATTCCTTTGTAATCAAGGAATGCCACTTCTTTCCAACCTAATAAAGGAAGTTCTAGCCAAAGCATAATAAGAGGTTTAATAATTGAAAATGAATAAATTGTTACCATTCACATATTATATGACTGAGCATGTATAGACAAATATTTGGAAGAAGAGACTTCAGCAACATAGTTCAATTCAAACTAATATACAGAATAGTCTTCCTTTTATCAGCAAGACCCAAGTATAAAATTTAATTAGGAAAAAAATTCCATTAAAAATAAAACTGAGTAGAAATAAATCTAACAACAAAGATGTAAGATATATATGGAAAAATTATAAAAACTTTTAGATGACAAAGAAAACATTGGGTGAAATAGACTATGTTCTTACAAATTTTTCACAAATTTACCTATAAATGTCATGTAATTTGCATACCTTGCAATATAATTTGAGAAATGGATCCTAAAATTAATGTGGAGGGAGGATTAAATACCAAAAAGATGGGGAACAGATGTAGCTCAGTGGCTGAGTGCCCGCTTCCCATGCATGAGGTCCTGGGTTCAAACCCTGGTACCTCCTAAGAAACAAAACTTTTAGGGGGGACGGATGTGGCTCAAATGGTTGTGCATCTGTCTCCCATATGGAGGGACCTGGGTTCAATCCCCGGGACCTCCTGGTAAAAAAAAATAAAAAATAAAAAAAATAAAGACCAAAAAGAGCACAAAATATTTTTAAGAAGAAAAAACGGGGAAAAATTAGAGACTTACATGGCTTTATATTAAGATTTAATCTAAAGAATTAATAGTTAAAAAGAGTGATTGATCAACACTAAACAAATTACACAAATGGAAAAGAATAGTGAGTCTCAGGAATAAATTCTGGTCAGTACCAGAGGTGAAAAGTCAGTGATGAATTGATGGATAAATAATGTTAAGGCAATTTGTTACCTATATAAAATATTTCAAAGTTTCTTTCCCCCACCGTTTACAAATATTCCAGAGAGATTGGAGACCTAAATGAAGAGCAAAACAGTGAAACATTTAAAGAAAATATGGGAGAATATCTTTATGAACTCAAGGTGTAGAGGCTTTCCTAAATGTAACACTAAAAGGACAAAGAAAAATGGAAAAAATTGTAAATTCTGATACATTATACTTTAAATCTCATCTGTATAGTAAAATAGATCATAAAGTTATAGGACAATCCACAAAGACTAAAAAAAGGTATATGTGGCGTATATTACTATCAAAAGGTTAGTGTCTAAAACAATAATTCTTAAAACTTTTGGTCCAAACCAATCTTATAGTTTTATAATTATTTAGTATCCCAAAGAACATTTCATTTGTGAGTTATGTTTATCAAAAGAAATTATAATAGAAATATGGTGATTCTAGCAATGGAAGAAATTATAACAATGAGGTGGAGCCAGTGGCCACTTGACACTTTTGAGGCAGGGAGGGGACGAGCAGTTGAAATACAAGGGCTTCTTTGGGATTTGGAGGTTGTCCTGAGTACCGTTGTGGCAACGGATGTAGGCCATTTTAAATCAGCACACACCACTCAGAACTGTGTGGGAGAGTGTATGGTCTACGGTGTGAACTGTGGTCTGTGGTTGGTGGCAAGGCCCCAGGATGTGTAAGTTCATTGAGGATGGTGGGCCACACTTGTGGGAGATGTTTGTGTGGGATGTGGTGGGAGGTGTGGGAGGTGGGCAACATGGGAATCCCAGTGGGTTCCGTATAATATTTTGGGTAATCTAAGCACCTCTTAAAATATATTTATATATATATAAATAACATTTTTGAAAGCAAATGCACATATATGAATATATATTTATATATCATTTTACAAATATTGGTATGTATTGTGAAAATTTTGCTTTTTACACACAATAAAAAATAAATTTTAAAAAATTGGTAGACAAATTGATCATATTAAAAATGAAAACTGAAAAAATTTTTAAATGTCATTAAATTACAATAACAATAAACCAATTTTATATTACCATAAATAACATATTTCCTGAAAACGAAGACATAGTTTCCCATACCCATGAGACTGACCAAAAAATTTAACATCCCGCAATTATAAATGTTGGTGAGGGTTTAGAGCAATGGTGACCCTTATCCACTACTGGTGGGTATGTAAATTGTCACCATTTGGAGAGAATTTAGCAGTTTTTGGCAAAATTTCAGCTATCCATGCTGTGACACCCAGAAATTTCACTTGAGAGAAACACAGACATGCACAAGGTTGACTACTGAGGTAGTTTTAATAGCAAAAGTTTAAACCAACCTAAAAGTCCAATGGTAGAGGAAGTAGCTAAATAAATAAATTGTGGTATTTAGTACAATGGAATTCTATGTACATAATAAATCACATAGAAATATTTCAACTGTAATGTTGACTATTGAGTTTCAGAATAATAGAGTATGATACTTTTAAATTTTTAGACCACTAAAATAATATATTGTTTATTGACACATATACATATTGTAAAGAAAAAAAACATGGCACAAAAGCATGCATCATCTTCAGAATACTGTGTGCTTCTGGACAGACAGGAAGGGAGGACAAATAAGGAATATAATAGGACATCAAGTTTATCTGTTAAAAGTAAAAAGTAAAACTAAAAGTAAAAGAAAACTAAAGCAAATATAGCTAAATGTAATATTTATTACAATAGCATGATGGCTGTATTAGTCAGCAAAGAGGGTGCTAATGTGAAATACCAAAAATGGGTTGGTCTTTATAAAGGGTATTTATTTGGGGTAGAATTCCACAGATACCAGGCCATAAAGCGTTAAGTTTCTTCTCTCACCCAAGTCCATTGCCACATGTTGGAGCAAGACAGCTGCCAACGTTTGCCAGGGTTCAGGCTTCTTGGGTTCCTCTCTTCCCAGGGCTGCGTTTCTCTCCGGGCTTAGCACTTCTGGTTCCTCCACAAGGTCAGCTGTAGACTATCAGGTGAACGGCTCACTTCTCTTCTCCTGGGGCCTTCTCTCCAACATCAAAACTCCATCATCATGGGAAGCGGCTGTGGCTCAATCAGTAGGGCTCCCGTTTGCCATATGGGAGGCCCCGGGTTCGGTTCCCGGGGCCTCCTGGTGAAAGGCAGGCCTGCCTGCACGGTGTGGTTAGCTGACCCGGAGAGCACAAGCAGCGAGGGGGGGGATAAATGAATAAATAAATAAAATCTTTAAAAAAAACTGCTTCTCAAAAACTGCCTCAACTCTGTTCTTTGCCTTGCTTTTTATAGTCAATTCCCTACCCACCAAGGGGTAGGGCTCAATGCCCTACTGACGTGGCCCAGTCAATGCCCTAATCATAACTTAATCATGCCCAGATTAACAGATCAGTTTACAAGCATGATCCAATTATATTTTTGGAATTCATAATTACATCAAACTGCCCAACTGCAACAATGGCTAATTGAATATGTTTGTTATTCTTTAAAGTTGTATGTTTTATGTTTCGTATTTTAAAAATGATTTATTAAAAATCTAGGTTGACATCTGGTAGGATGGCAGCAAACAGAAAATCATCTCCGGTTTAGGTGTAACTTTGTGACATCTGTACGGAAACTTGAGGAGGATAAATTGACATTTGAATCACCAGAAATGGACTTTTTATCACTTTTCAATTGTTCATAAATATTTTATTAATACTGTATCCCTGTGATTGTCCTTCTGGACAAGAAAATGCTTCTGTTCATGTTTATCATGTCCCCACAGATGGCCAGTGCTATGAGTATAAATGGATGGCTAGTGCATGGAAGGGCTCTTCTCGGACAGTCTGGTGCCAGAGGTCAGATGGTGTAAATGTAACAGGTAAGCCTCTAAAAGTCTGCCTATAATGTATATGTAATTGGTTAAAGACAATAATGAAGGAAACAGGAAAATACTATTTTAGCATTCAGCACAAGGTCAGGATTCGGATACCTACACTTATACTGGCTTGTTTAATGACAAATTCTTTTATGTCATAATAGTTCAAGTTCTCCCTTATCTAGCCATTTTAGATATCACTGCTAGAACTTATTTAATTAAAATACTATCTAACGCTAATAAAGTATTAGTATAGATTTCCATTTTATTTCCTAGATATTTTATTTATTAATAACTCACTACTTGCTTAAAAAATGCTGTCTGCTTCTGTGCCTTGAAAGCAATACATATCACCAATAAAGTATGTTTCTACAAATCTAAAAATCTATGGTGTAGAGATTTTTTACTGATTACTTTTTAAAATAAAACAATAATAAATGGTCATGCACAATGTAGGGAAGACATGGAAGTAAATCTCAAAACCAGAGCCTCTCTACTAGGGTCCTATCCAAATGTCATTATATATCCAAATAAACCAAAAGGAAGAACTTTATTGTCCTCTGACCCAAATATACCCCCAGAGAACTACTAGCAACTGAAAATATAAAAGTTTCCTAATTTAAGTCCAGAAAATGCCAGAGACCCCAAGGATCCACTGAAAGGGGAAGGGCTTTTGTGCCAGATATTTCCTAGAAAGAAACAAAGGTCAAAGCTGAACCCAACATACATGGACCCAAAGATCTAATGTGTCCCCTTTAAACAGCTTACATAAATCTAGCCCACAGGAATATCTTTATTGTAGCAGCAGCTTGAATATTGACAATAACTCCTCAGAGGGACCAGCTGACTTGCTGCCATTGCTTTGACCCTCATAGGGACACAGAGTAATGTGCATTTGGGTGCCTCTAAGTAATGTCCACTTATAAAGTTAGCTTTAATATATGTAGTAAGATAACAGGAGCAAGGATCAATATGCTTTTTTAAAAATTCAATTGTTATATTGAATTTTAAATTACCTGGATTTATTCTAACTTATTTCCTTCCTATGAATGCTGGAACAGGATGCCAAAGTGTATCCTTGTGAAGATATGATTGTATTCATGAGAAGCTGTATCAAAAGACCCTTGACAATAGCAACTTACAGTGGACACATACATAACAAATGAAAGATAATTACCAGGAAACATTTTGCTCTATCACAATATTATTTTCTGGGAGAAAAAGCTGTCCCAAACACACCACTCCAAGAGGTACCCAATGAGCCCTGGTCAGGGAAGCATAGGCTTTCTGAACTGGAAGAAGGTATAGAGGTTGTCCACTCAACTTGGAAATAAATATCTACATTCTTTTTTAAACTATTCAGAGGGAATATTACAGCTTCCCCAGAGGGGTCTGTTAGTTCAAAATGTTTTATTTCCCTATGTGTAGATGCAAATATTTTTCTGCCTCTTTTACATGTTATAAAATCTATTTCCCCAATGCAAAGGTAAGCTAAATTTTAAGACTTGTGAATATAATATTTTTTATTTATTTTCAATACAGAAACTATCAAGTGTATTTATTTCTTTTTAAAGTGTAAAAGATTTGTGATAAGCTCTCTTTACATTCTTCCATCTTTTAGGCGACATGAGATTCTTTATGAGAAATAATAAACAAGCATGTAAAGTACATTACCTTCCTTGATCTCTCAATTTTATGAATAGTTGTCCTTATAAGGAACTCAAGATGTTGCTTTCCTTTTTCTTCATGCATTTAATGGTTGTAACTTTGATATGGACATTAAACCGCAATTGCTTTGCAATGACTAACTGCTTTTCTATAACAGTTTTTCTATTATTGAGAGATGAGGCAGAGAATTAGCAATAGTTGCCTTTTATTAAATTCCAGAGGATCAATTCCACAAATGAAGGAAAAACTTTGCTAAAATTCTGTTAAACTGAATGAGTATGGTTTGAAATTAGGAGTTCCTTCCATATCTCAGAGGGACACGAAAACTATTGCTTTGAATAGCCAAGAAAAAATTTAAATTTAAAGGAAATTAAATCAGCTTTTTAATTGCTGGATATGGCCTCTGGCACTACTGACAGATATAGTTTGTGTGCAATTAGTGTTTTCAGAAGAGCAACTATAAAATCATCCTTTCAACAAATGTTTATTTAGCACCTACTAAGTGCCAGGCACCATGCTCTCTTCCCTGAGTAAAACAAGCCTCAAATTCCTAAATGAAGTGACTAGGATTAAACAAATATTTCACAGTTTAACCATCAGAAAAAAATCTATGGGATCACCAAGATGGCTTAGTAACCAAAGACAAGTTTACCACAGTGTATTTTCACTATAGCAAGGGATGCTGGTTGTCAAAATATGATTTTATGTTCTGCAGGGGGCTGCTTGGTGGTGCACCAGCCGGATGCTGACAGGTCGTGTAACCCATCGTGTAGTCAACCCCACTCCTATTGTAGCGAGGTATGTGTAAATTCATCAGGGTAGACAAGCCAGCTTCATCATTTATCATACAAATAACTTTGTAGTTAGTACTAAAAATATGTCCTTTTTTATATAGTTAAGATAGAAATTACATGAAGTAAATTCCCAAAACAACACTTCCTTAAAGCCTTCAAGTCAACTCTGGGTGGTTATGCTTTCAAAGGTCACCATACATGCATAGTTAAATCTCCTTGTTCTCCTGCAGACGAGAACATGCAGTTGTGAAGAAGGGTACACTGAAGTCATGTCATCTGATGGTACACTTGATCAATGCACACTTATCCCCGTGGTGGTGATTCCCACAGTGGAGGACAAAAAAGGAGATGAGAAAACCAGTCGAGCAGTACATCCAACCCAATCCTCCAGTAACCCAACAGGACGGGGAAGGACCTGGTTTCTGCAGCCATTTGGGCCAGGTGAAGTGATTAGACAGCATTAGAGTTCTTTGGTTATACATTTAGCCAATGCCAAAGGACTTTTTTAAAAAGAGCAATCATTTTCATATGAACCATTTTTATTCTGATATTATCATATACTTTTCTTACTATTTTTTTAAGTAAGTGCCCATGCTTATATTTCAGAGAAATGAAATTACTTTCTCCTGGGAAAAGTTTTAGGATCAATATTTATATTGATATTTATTAATTGATTTATACCTATCCTGGTCCTAAACTTATAAGTATAATACTTCACATTAAACAAAGAAATCTGATGAAAATATTAATTAGGAGAAAAGTACATTGCCATTCAAAATTGGAACAAATACAACTATAAAGACATTCAATAATTTTTCATTTGACTACAGATAAGTAATAGTTTAAACCTTAAATAGGAACATCAGTCATGCACCAGGGCCACATGGTAGCCAGACCAATTTTTATCAGCCCTTGGAGAGGCACATTCAAATACTCAGAATCTAAATTAGCGCCAGATCCACAGGGGCAGGACTAAGTTCTCCCATCTGGATGAGACAATCGATCCATATCTGTAGGCTGACCAGTCCCTTGTCATATCAAGCAGACAGCTTTTGATGTATCTAGTAATGAACTTGGAATCAATACACACATGCAAAAGCTGGAAGGCTGAATAAAATGCTGTACTCTATTCGGCATACACTCTCTCCTAACTGAATTTGACCATATGGTCATCCCTAGAGCAAAGCTGAGGCCAGAAAATGTGCAGCAAGGCCTATATGACAGCTAAGATGATGGCCATTTTTATCATACCCTGGAGGCATTACTAGTTCATGACCAAAAGAAATCGCCATGTTGAGCCAGGCAAGGATTACTCTATACCTCTGTTCGAGACAAAAGGAGAGAAGGAATTTGCATAGCTAGAACATCTCTTTCTAATGTGTTAAGTCAAAACACCTTCCTTTATCGGAGATTCACTATTGGGATTTTTTAAGGTACTTTCAATATTTGAGTGATGCATTTTTAACCATATGGTTCCTGCCTTAATTAGCCTTTTAGCTGAGAAAACAATTTCTTTTGGAAAGCTGATCTGTCTGTTCAAGCCTGGGAAACTCTTCTCTCAGTATTCAAGACAGTGGACCAGCAACTGGCTGTCAGCAATCTTGACCCACTAAGCAACCAAGAACGTCTCCTCATATCAAAACTGGTTTTTAAAAGAAGAGAATATTATGATTGCCATTATATTATAGTTTCTCTAAAGTGAATATCTCAATGTATTTTAAAAGGTGGATATTCTGAAAAATTACATATTAGACCTTGTTCTTTGGTTTTAAAAACCCCAAAAATATTTGTCTAAGAATTAATTCTGAGGGCTGAAAAATCAGTTGATTTTTAAACTCAGATTCAAAATAAAACTTTTAGGGTCAGTTTAGCCAATCTATAATTTTAACACTGATATCGTATTTTTAATTGTATGTATGTAAGGAATATATGTATGTTGGAATGTGTGAGAAACATAGCTAGAATTGATTGAACTGCCCATTGAATTTCTCTAGAAATCCATATTCTCAGCATATTTTATTATAAAATTTATATACTCATATCCACTGAATCCTTAGTGCTGATATTAATATAATTTTTGTCTACTGTACTTCTGATTACTGTAAATTGTAAGCATCACAGATTTTCTATGAAAAATAAATGATTTCATTAAGTAATCTTAGGGTAATGTATCATTGTCCTTTGGTTTCTGAAAACACTACAGCATGATATTCTGGAAATTTCACAAATGCCACTATTACTTAATATATCAAAGACCCAAAATATTCCTTTTAGAAATTATTATCTAATTGGTCAATGACTTCTTGGTGCTCCTTTAGAATAGATTCTGAAAATGTGAGAAGTGGCAAAAATTTTCATGGTTGGAAAAATACCTCCAAATATGTGCATTGACAAGAATAATAGGAGAAAATCAAAAAGGTACATCTTACTATATTCATCTTCAACCTGACTCAAAGTACCTTCCTTTTTTGAAACATCTGAGTAAAGAAAAATATATTCTGCAAGAAAAATAAACCTCAAACAATTCTAAACAATTTTAACAAGTTGGTAACAATTTTCTGCTTCAGTAGATTTCCTAATTCTGACTGGATATACCCTTAGTGAGCTGTAAAAATCTACACAAAATGTATCTTACTAGGTGTCCCTTTCTTTACCCCAGAAAGGTTTTCTCTTTTTTTCTAATTCACATTGCAGCCTTATTTGTGAATCAAATTAAAATAGGCAATGTCATTAATAGTACCTTCTCCTGTTTGAAATTTATTCAGAACATAAAACTGAGAAATTCAAAGCCAAATTGGAAAAGTTCCTGTCGTGTTTGATCCCATGTAAAAGAGAAGGTAGAAAGGAAGTTATTTAGAGATCCTTTTAAATGTTAATCAAACCTGGTTGTTTTTGCAAATGATATTGTCAAGCCTATTTTAAAGCACACTACAAGTGTAGGCTGGATCAAAGATTATTAATTCCAAAAAATATTAAATTTATTCACTTTCATTTTCTCTGGAACAAAAGTAGTAAAATGGCAATGCTTATATCCAAATACCTATCAGCCTCAAGTTGTAGGTATTTCTTGAAATTGCATTATTCTGCTTTTCTTATAATTTCCATTCTCAAAATAGAATGAAAATGAGAACAAGATGTTTATCTAGCAGTCTACTGATATTGAATTTTAAGGAAAGTTCAGACTAGAAGCAGTAGAAATTTAAACATACTAGCATGAAATCTAAATTCAAACTTTTTATTACTTTACAATTCAACATTCATTGATCATTTATCTTTAATGAAGCTGCATCTAACTCATAATAGCAGCTTTGCATTAATCATTAACTGTGCTTATGCAATAATTCATTTTGGGTCTTGAAAGGCTTGATTGTATGTGACTGGTCATTGGTCATAGTTAGAGACTGTCATATATATCCCAGACTAATGTCTAATATCCATTATCCATTCTTCCTAGATGGGAGACTAAAGACCTGGGTTTATGGTGTAGCAGCTGGGGCATTTGTGTTACTCATCTTTATCGTCTCCATGATTTATCTAGCTTGGTGAGTGTTTATACATATTACCTTGGATTTTGAAATAGTTAAACACTTTGAATTCATTATAGCACAGGACCAGCAAATGTCTGAGTATTCTACATTTATTTAATGTTAGCCTGAAGTTCTAAACGAACATAGATTTAATCTTAGATGGTCAAAAACTACCAAATCTGAGCCACTTAGTTTCAGACGCTGAACCAAGCCCACCCCAAAATCATCTTCACAAGTATGTTCTCCTTGCTTATACAAGAATGTTCTTTTGTATACACTGAACTGTAGGTTTTTTATATTGAATTATTACTGGAGGAAGATATTATGGAAATGTCTAATCTTATTCAACAAGCTTTTTAAACATGTATTATTTATAAATTATGTATTATTTATAAAGGTTTCTGGCCAAATGTAAATTATTATACTATCATGTTCCTTCCTTTGTTAGTAGTAGAGGAATTCCGTTTGGATAACTTATCTCTCACAAGGTAATAAAATATTTGAAGGTTTTCTAAAGTTGTATTTAGGCAATGTAGATCTAGCAATCTGCTTGATTATTTTTTCATTTTAACTTTACAATTGGAGATTGATTTTCTTTTCCCAATTTTTAAATGATTTTTTACAGCAAAAAGCCAAAGAAACCCCAAAGAAGGCAAAACAACCGACTGAAACCTTTAACCTTAGCCTATGATGGTGATGCAGACATGTAAAATATAAATTTTCCTGACAACAGAAGTATTCAAACTGAATGGATTAAAATGCATTTTAACTTTTTAAAGGAGCTTCATAAAGAAAAGAGTGAAAATCATAGTGCCACCAGGGATATTCAAGACAGTACCACTTAAAAATTCTAGATTTAGTTGAATACATGCTGCATTCTGAGAGTTTGATCTTTCCTGAAATCTACCAACTGAAAAACCACTTTCATCTCTAAAATATGATGGTACAATTGGCCATTTAGGATGCCTAATTCAAGACTCTGCAGTGTTAACCCATAGTAACTTTTTAGCATGAAGGGTTATTACAAGAGCTCTACAATACTATAGTCAAGCATAACAACATGTATACTCAATTGAATGATACACATTATATCAGATTATATACTTGTTAATAAGCAATTTTAATGCTGAATAGCTGAGCAGAAAACCCAGTGAATAAATTCAGCATCTTGGTGATTGATGGTAGCACTTATTGACCTGCATTTTAGAGGCAAAGACTCTTTTATAAGAATCCATTCTTGTCTCTCTCCAAAGTACGAATGCTGGACATGTACTAGTATCTTAGAAGAAAGAGTCCTCAAGTTCAGTATTTTTTAGTGGTTATTATCTGGAAGACTAATTTGCTTGTATTAATACAATATGTTTCTACTTTACTAATTTTCAAACTGGTCACCTGCATCGTTTTTGCTATATGGAAGGCACATTTTTGCACTATATTAGTGCAGCATGATAGGCACTTAACCAGTATTGCCATAGAAACTGCCTCTTTTCATATGGGATGAAGACATCTGTGCTGAGAGTGTTACGGAGACTTTTGCAAGTTCTTATATCCTGAAGAGAGTAAAGTTCAGTTTGGATGGCGACAGGATGGAATCAGCTATTACATCTGCTGCATACACTTTTCCCCGTTGCCATAGCCATTTTGAAATCGGCAGCATGGCAGTATTTAAGTGTGGAAGTCCTTAACCCATTAACCCTCTAAAGGTGGACCGGTCCAGTTGGCTATTAATTGTACTTTGAAGGCTGTTTATGACTAGATTTTTATATTTATCTTTGTTAAAAAAAGAAAAAGAAAAGAAAAAAAGGAGCTTGTTGTCTTTTTAATTTTGAGCAGATGGAGAAAATAATATAACATTGATTTTTGCAACTAAAAGAAATCAAAATTATGTGTTGTTTTTTTCTTTCTCTCTGATTTGCCTTCCCAGTTTCAGATCAAATGTCTGCCTTGCTGGCAGTATTTCAAAATCCATAGTCTTTTGTGTTTCCCACTAGTAAAATTTGAAAGTCTTTTTAATGTATGATTTCAAAAACTAAAACTTTAAAAAGAGAACAAATAAATATTTGACCCAGGGCTTCACTTAATATCTATACCAGGACTGGCAAGTTTTTTTTCTGTAACTGGCCAGGTAGTAAATATTTTCGGCCAGGTCTAGGTCACAGCGTCTCAATGCTGCCATCAGTATGCAAACACAGCCATAGGCAGTCCCCCATACACAGAATAAGCGTGGCTGAGTTCCAATAACTCTTTATGAAAACAGTCACAGGTCTTGGTTTGCAGACCCCTGGCCTAGCGGTTATTTCAATGTTAGCACTCCATTGTGTCATCTTGAGTTTTCATTTTACCCTCTGACAGTGCTAAAGGTGAAAAGCAGTCATTCGATTTACCACTGTAATGTAACTAGCTATATTTTTCACAGATTCAACCCTGGGAATGGCACAGAACAATTTCTAATTTGGCAGACATTTCATATGAATGGCAAATTCAAAAGGTGCCATTGAAAAGCAATACCATTTTTCAGGCAACATTTACTAAAACAACCTCTAGGGGAGGGGAGAACATTAGGTTTTCTGGTCCTTTAATACTATAAAAATCTACTTTATCACCATAAGGTATGGAGTATAAGGTTTTTTAGCTTTATATTAGAGTTTGACTCCCCCTACTGTTCGTTGAAGTATTTGCAACAATTACAAAAGACATCAGGTTAGGATGACATGATCACCAAAATGAAAATGCTTCTATATATTTCTATAAGAACTAAATGTGGTAAGAGCTAATTCCTTATCACTGTGTTTGTTGAGCAGTGTAAATCATTTCAAAGCAGAAAGGTGATCAGAAAGAATAAGATAAGAATTCTACTTTAAACCAAGGAGTTAAACAAGGGAAAACATAAAAACAAAATCCACGTTATCTGTTTTATTCAAGAGGAAGGCAAAAATGATATTGTTACTCTAAAGCCATAATTGTCAATATAAATAGGGATCTTCTCAATAATCCTCAAGTTGATCTCTTTGAATAAAAATATAAAGTCCATTTGTCCAAAATGATTGAGAGCAAATCTTATATATAGTTACTTGACTCCAAGCTGATGGTCTTATGAAATTGCATGCAACATCTAACAATTCTGAAACTGTTAACATAAAATACTGTTACTACGAAAGCTATATTTAAAATATTGTCAAGTTTCATTAACGCATAAGGCAGTTTGATATCTTCCTTCCCATAGTATAAGAATTAAATGAATAATAGATCAAAAATTCTGAAATTTTATGAAAATACAAGGTGTTTTTATTCATAAATGGTTTACCTTTAATAACACTATATACAGGGAGAAAGTTAGGGTCAGTGTGCCCTAACGCTAGGGAACATAGTGGAAGTTCACAGATTAAATACATACTGGGTGATCTCTTGCTAGAAAGGTGCAAGGAGGGGAATGTGTTGCTAGCTGGCTATTTTGGACAAATGGGCAGTTAGTGTTTTCATGTTTATAACATTAAAATTGCCTTACATTTGCTCCTGGCATGAATTAATAATGAGTTAAATACTTTACTGGAATTCCATTAAAAAATCTTATTCTTCCTGTTCATTCTCAGAGTAACTTGTCTGTTGGATACTTTTGCCTTGCCAAAATGGTGAGTGGCCTCCAAAAGATTTAGAACCACGTTTTATAAGACTGAAGGTCGGTTTAATTTTAAAATATCATAACTGATCTTGCGTGAAAGGAGTTGTTTTACCCATTCATCAATATCTAATGTCATATATTAACTATATCCTTATTTCAAATCCTTTTGGAGGATACGACAGTGTAGCTTAAGCTAATTTGAAAAGGAGTACATAAAAGCATGTTTTTAATTATTTGGAATAAAGCACAAGTTACTTTTAAAAGCAAGACAGTGCTAGGCACTGTAAAAATTAATAATCGCTTTTGTATACAAATGCACCTAAAACACTTAAAAGAGAAAAGATAGGCTGAACGAGTGATGGTAGCACTTGAATACAGTGCCCTCTACTCTAGATGAGTTTTCAAACATGGTTAGTGTTACTCCTCATATCACATGAGTGGCTAAGGGCCTGCTGTTAGGGTTTTCACTACTCCACCCTCACGTAGGTGATGATAGTTACTAGGACTCTCTACATTTCAAGATAAAGTCACTTATTGAAAAATTCTTATGGGAACCATGTAGCACCTCTCACAAATTTTTCTACCTCCTCTAATTCCCTATGTCCTCAGTCATTTATGATGATTTTCTCTGCCTGATCTCTCTCTACTCTGGTCTCTGAATAGCTAATCTTGCCTGCTTCCGTCAGAACCACCTTCCACTAAATATGCCCAAATTTTTAACAAGGGGAAAAAAAAAAGAGAAAACCCTCTATTCCCTTCCTATAGGAGTCAAAATGTCACTTAAAAGGAACATTTTTATTTAACCAGAAATGCACTGGTGAAAGAAATAAAGGGGGAAAGGAAAAGTTGTGGGAGATTTAAAAAAACAAAAAACAAAGCCTTTTCTGTAAAAATGCCCATTCCTGAACTCACTCCATTGCTGCCCAGTGGCTGCCTACTCCTCTTACTTCCATCCTGGGTCTTTTATCACTTCCCAGCCTCCTCCTGGACAGTGAGGGAAGCCTGCACTTCTCAAGAAAGGAGAGGCCATTCTGTGCCTGATTTGCGATTTGAATAGATTCACAAGAAGCATGCTTCCCCAATGATTTCGGTCTCACTATTTGTAAATTCCAAACAGTAAGGTAACTTGTGTTACCAAATACAAGTATGTTTCTCATCCTATTTCCCCCCTAAGATTGAGGGTCTTGAAAGGCAAGCAGTTCATGAAGAAATCTTTGATGAATCTTGTCAGAGCGTGATCTCTCCTGGATCTAGTTTAGCTGTGAAAGTTAGAACCTCTGCCTGCCTGGTAGTAACAGTCCCACCCGATGCTGCCCTCAGATGGCCATGGCCATGGCTGCAGGACAGGAGTTCAGGCACCTGTACCCTGGAATGTAAGCCTCGCCTTCTTTATTAAAAGTTGCTTACACTGTAATAATAACATATCTAGCAGGGACACTGAAAAATGGTTATACCCATATTATTAAATGAGTAAATCAGTAGAGTTAAATTTGTAGTTTTACTTTTTTTGTACTTCTACCAAGCTAGATCTTAAAACAGGCAGTATCTGAAGAGTTTTACTTTGTAGGAATCATGTTTTCAGTGATCAAAAATCTCCAGTTTTAGAATATAATCAGGTGTCAGTTTCATTGTTGCATTTTATAGTGTTTTTTATTTTTTTAAAAAACAATAGTTTCTAGATTACCTGCTTCGACCTTCAATGAAATTTTCCCAACTATTTTTCAGGAACCAATTAGTGTTTATTTTTTAGAAAGTAAACATTATAATTCTCTTGCTGGTACTTTATCTTCCCCATATCTAGCACAGAGATTTGAAGAAATCCGTGTCTGTCATTGAAAAAAATAACTTTATTAAATTTGCAGTCTGTCTGTCTATATGTTATAATCCCATAAATGTGTTTATTTTGGGGTTAATTTAAATACTTGAATATTTATTTTGTTGAATAAGGAGGCAGCTGTCTAAGAATTTTTGTTAATATTACTTTGTAAATTGTGTAATGTAATTTTATTTTAAATTATGTACATCTTTTTTTAATGCACAAAATGTCTATGTACAATTAACTACAGATTTGCAGATAATATCACTAAGCTTTATTCAGTTAATACAGATGGCATGTGAAGATGTAATATGCTTTTTTACATTTTCATATGGGTTATTTGTAAATAACTATATTACTGACAAATATAAACACAGAAATCATTTTCATTCTAATCGTGTGTATTTGTGTTTTAATTTGCGTCATTTGCTACTCAAATGTGGGTAAACAAATTTTTTTCAGTGAATACCCAAATCCACTTATTACTTCTTTGTCCTTTCCCTGGGGCTCTTTCAACAACTCCAATTTAGAAAGTCCAAGAGATGCAAACCTTTACTTAGAAGAATGCTAAGGCCACCACATCAATCATCAGGGAAAAAGGACCTCTTGATTTCCAGTTCAGTTCTACAAGAGGATGATGAAAAAAACTAGACAGAGTGCAGCTCTTCCCCTGGGACAGAAGGCAGGTCTCTCCCTGTATCTACCAATTCAAGACAGAAGCTCACAAATCAGCAAATCCAGGATGGGGTGCACAGATTAGGCAAATTAACACCAGAGTCATTTGCAGTTAAAACATCCTCTGAAATAGCTGCTTGCTAAAATACAACTAAGTAGGGAACCCTTTAAGCTATTAGTATATGAACCATCCAAAACACCTGAAAATGGTGGTTTGCAATCCCTTTATTTTCATTATTGTTCATTACAACTGAATCTAAATGAAGTTTTTTAAAAAAAACTTTCACCCAGATAGTTCTCTCTAATTACTAACCAAATTGCCAAATTGCTAACTCTATTTTTTTGTTTGGAGGCCCAATTTGTGTCCTCCTGCAGACACAAAGATGAACATAACTGGTCTACATTCTGTATTTGCTGCTTCTGAGTCCCTAGTGATTAGTGAGTCCTTTCCTTCCTTAAATTCTGAATATATCCTAAAGAATAGCCAATATGCACTTCAATGTACAGTTCTCAGTACATTGAAAATATCTTTGCACCTAACAAATGCATAAATGCAGGCACGGTTGTTTTTTTTTTCTGGAGACTCCATTTCCCCCTTCTTCCAGAGCATTTCTCCCACAAGGCAACTCAAATTAACAAGCTATCCTGCCACATTTTTCTCCTTTATCACATAATCCTATCAGCATGATGTTATAGGGAGGGGTGGGGGTAGGAAATAGGCTGAATTTAGTAGATATAATTAAGAAACAGCTTCAGTTTTTTTTCCTATTACTACTGTTTTAAACACTCCAAAGTTCCCTTTGCCCTCCCCTTGGCACCATCTAAGACTTTTTGGTCACAATTTCAGTTATGAAAAAGTCCTAATCCAGGCTGAAATAAAACATCAATCTCTCATTGCCTTCATTTTCTTGACTACTAGCAAATTTGAACAACTTTTCATCTTTCTATATGGGTTGGCTATTTGGATTTGATCTTCTGTTACATACAGTTTTCAAATGGTAATTCTTATAATGCCAATGTGGTGGTTAATTTTATGCCCTTCAACAAATTTCAATTTTTCAGAAAATAAATAAGAGCTTACTGGATTCTATTTTCCCACAGTCTATTTTATCATTCCAGGCAGTGGTGCTCTGCCCCTGCTGTCTCCCTATCCCCCAGCCCACTGTGTCTCTGTCCTTACTAGCTCCTAAACACACTAAACCCTTTCATACCAATCCCTGGTCAGTGCCACGTGAGAGTGAGGAAGCTGGAGCCCAGGCCTCTGAAAAATTATATACTTCTCTCAGAGCTTTGTGCTTATTGTTCCCTCTTACTAGAACCACTCTTCCCCTGATACAGGCATGTATGATCCCTCTCTTCATGCAGGTCTCTGCTCAAATGTCACCTCTTCCAAGAAGGCTTCCTTGTTTACCCCTGTACCTATATCCTCCTGCCTTCTTTATTTTTCTGTATAGCACCTGATATTATATATTTTTTTAATCTTTTTCCTCTCTTTCCCATGTGGTCAATGAGAGCAGGCCTTTGTTCCTTGCCTGGAATGATGTCCAACACAAAGAATGCATAATAAATTCTTGTTGTATGAATAAAGGAACAAAAGAATTAGTGAACAGAAGAGTTTAGGGACAAAAGAGTAGTAAGGATAAATAAAGAGGCCACTAGGGTTAAGAGACCAGATAATGAATCCAAAGCTTAAAGTAGCCAGGTATGTTAACTAAACACCTCAGAGGGCACACTTTTGTGACATGGACAGAATGACCATAGTAATGACAGACTGGCATCATACAGGAGTGACAGCTGAAGATACTTCGGTAAGATGTAGGGCTATGGGATTTGGGAAATTACATTGAAAATGGGTTTGTAAAAGAGAATTCTACCTTTGCTTACTCCCAATTTTAAAGTAAATGCATGGGAAATTCCAATGGAAGTCAGTGAGGGAGCAGGAGTATTAGAAAATGACGGAAAAGGGCCTAAAAGGAAAGGACAATAGCAAATTTCTAAGAAGCACTTCTTCTAGGATACAAAGGCAGACTATCCTCATCTGTCAAACTAAATTAGTTTACTTTATGGAATCAGTAATAATCAAATTATATAATACTTTCTTTAACATAAAAATAAAAAGAAGAGTCTAAAGTGACAATTCAAGGTGCTTCCCAAAGCCCCATAAATCAATTTGGACCAATAGAAGGGGATAACCAGAAACCATGCAAATATAATAACAGACCATTTAAAATCCCCTCCTTATAGAAACAGTAGTCTTGATATCCTTGAGAAGTAAAAAGAATTTCAAAATCAGCGTGAGCTGGTAAATCCAGAAAGTGATATGGAGGAGAAAGCAAGCACCTTACTGGGAGGTGGCGTACTGCATCCCAGCCTGTCATAAACACAGTGATTATAAGTGAAAACCCTGTCAAACCACATCCCCAGTGACCCTCCAGCTGCTACCCTGACAGCTGATGTATAACTGTACCCTTTCACCATTTATCTTTATAAAACGTTCACTCATTTATAATATTTGTCTGCTGGAGGATTTTGTTTACATTTTTCCCTTTTGACTAGTTCTTTGCCAAAGGGTTACGAGTCTTTTTCTGATGGCACTACCTTGTTATCTATAGAGAAAGTGAATTTATAAAAATTAAATCAAGAAATCCATATTCTGGCTGTAGAGGGAGGCGGCATAGTGGGCAGTATTTTGACTGATACTTTCAAAGCAGACCCTTTTAAATGACAAGAAAACTAATTTTGTATACTCATGAATTCTAATGTTTATATGTAAGAATCCATAGGAAAATCGATTTAAAACTTCTATAATGAAGCACAAAACATGACAGAATGAGAATGGGAGTCATCATTATATAAATGCATACTGCAAAAAGATGGCAGCATGTGTTCAACAATACAGAATAAGAGAAATTTTATTCAATTCCCTTTAGAATAAGCATCATATTGGCTTTCAAAAATCAACAATCACTTGCCAGAAACATGCAAAGGTGATTGTGTAATCATAAACAAAGCAGATACAGCAACACACTGGTGCATTATCTCAGACAATGCCACATATAGGCACATTCCACTGGTACATAAGTATGAAGAGCAGTAACACTTCTGACACCTGTCAGATCCTGCATATTACACAGGTGCCCCGATAAGTAAGAGTAATTATAAAGTTTGCAAAAAAAGGAAACTAAGGAAGCATCAAAAACCACTAATGAAGATACCATTTCCCTTTCTGGTAGTACATAGGAACAGGGACAGAAGAACAGAGAAGGAAATATAAATAGCTTTGAATTTATTAAAAATATTCTTATGCTCATAGTATTTAAAGAAATACTATGTAAAACAATGACCTAGTAGAGTTTGACAATTCACTATCTTGGCATGTATATAAGGAAAGAGACACTATATTTACTAGTAGGGTAAGTACTAATTGGCTCAAGTCAATGAAGGGCAACATGAACAGTAATTTTTTTTAATTAAAAATGAACATGTCCTCTGACCTTGTAATTTCACTGCTAGGAATTGAATCTAACAGAGACAAATAAATGATGGATGGATAGTTATAAATGATAAATATATAGATACAGATGATAGATGATAGAAATAAATGATGGTGATAAATATATAATTGATAAGTGAGATGTTAATCTATATGTGTGCGTGCATACTATATGTATGTGTGCATGTGGGGATATATTAGGTAGATAGATGATAGATATAAAGCATGTGCACAATGATATAGTATAAGGATATTCATTGTATCATGTCTGTAGTGGGAAAAGTATGGAAGCAACATAAATGGCCATAAATAATGAAAAGTTTAAATAAATAAATGATGGTGCATACAAAACAGAATTTTATACAATATCTTGTCTATGCCTCTTATTCCTGTCTTTGTCAGGACTGGTAACTGGTAAAAATTAGCAAGGAATCATAGCATACACACATACTCACAAAACATTGGTTTGGGTTTTTTTTGTTTTTGTTTTTTTAAGGTACCAGGGACAGGGATTGAACCCAGGACCTCCTATATGGAAAGCCAGCACCCAGCCACTGAGCTACATCAGCTCCCCCAAGTTGGTTTTTCGTTTGTTTGTTGTTTGTTTTGTTTGTAGGAGGTACCAGGGATCAAACCCAGGACCTCATATGTGGGAAGCAGGTGCTCAACTGCTTGAGCCACATCCTCTCCCCAAAACATTCTTAATTATGCTTTAAAAATGGTCTTCAAACCATTTATTTTAAATGTTTCACCCATTGACTGAAATCTGAGAATCGGGATTTTTGATGCACTATGAAGCTCAAAAATATTTCCTCTTAAACATGCACTCATAAAGGCTGCTTTAAAAAGCAGTTATAGTTGAAGACTCTTTAGTATAAATATCAGGAAAATAATACTAAATATTTGTTGTTTTGGAATGGGTACAGTTTCTGTGTAGGTCCCTGTCTTCTGAAATAACTTTAAACAAACACACAACATACTTTGAAACACTCTAGACTGAACTTTGGAAGTGCCAAAGGAATAAAAAATAATTATCTTGCATGTTTTAGCAATTGCCTGAAGTTAAATTTAATGAACTGAAAATAAAGTTTTCTGCAACATTAGGGAGAGCAGCTGGGGGGGGGAAAGTCTCCTTTCTGACTGTAGTGGTCGGTGCATACCAGATAAAAAGCAAAATATTTGCAGCTCATCTGGATTTAGAAATACATAAAGCATCAACTTCAAAGCACAGAATACTGATAATCATCTCTAATTAGATCTCCAGCCTCAATTTTTCAGGGCAATAAAGTAGGCAAGGAAAAGTATCTCCAAAAATGTGGATCAGGGCTCTGGGGGAAAAAAAATGCAACAAATGTTTAATTGGATTATTGCTATGTATCTTCTTAAACACTGTTAGACCTTAGCTGAGAATAACCAGAACAACAAATGCATCAGAAACTTTTACCTTCCATCCAGGGCTGGGTAGAGGACATTAAACAATACCAGGAACTCAAGATTATAGTCATTCCAAGGGCAAGTGTAATGAGAATGTTATTGACCACATGAAAGGACTTATCCTAACATTTTCCAATTGCTTCACTGATATAACTGCTGGCAAACTACATTTCTCTTGCATTATAGAGGGAATTGCAGACAAAGATGAGAGAAGTAGAAAACCAGCATATGGTATATAACTCTCTATCCATTCATTCATTCAGTGATTCCAATTAAAAGTCAACTGTGTGGCAGGCACTGTTCTAGGATCTGAAGATAGAGCAGAAAAGAAAAAAAGACCCTTGTCCTCATAGAGTAGACAATTAAGTAGGGGAGAAAGATAAAGGAATAAGGAAAATTAATATGTTGGATGATGAAAAGTGCCATGGAGAAAAACAAAGTAGAGTGAGGTGAAAGCGAGTGCTATAAAGTGGAAGGGCAGGCCCCTCTGATACTGGTACATTTGAGCAGAGACATGAAGGAAGTGAGGAGTAAGAGAAACAGAGGTTAAAGGCAGTGAAAAAAATATATGCAAAGCCCCAGAGGGGGTAATGTGCTTTACTTATTACAGAATTATATCATAAATCTAAAGTGGAGAGGAGCACTCTGCCTAAGCATAATTGTGGACTGCTCAGTGGGGAAACACCCACCATTGTAATCCTTAAACATGCAATATGATGATCAGAAGCCCCAAGGAAAGAGTCTTGACAGAGGAAACTAAGATTCTAACCCACCCCCAACTTTCTATCATTATAACGAAACTTCTCTGCATCTGTTTTAAGCTTATTGTAATGTTCTTAAAATATTTGGGAAAATGTTTTAAGTGTTAAAAGAAAAAATTGCATCTTGATTAGAAATTTTAGGCAATGAAGAGTTTGAGAAAGATTTTTCAAATTATAATAGTGAATTTTGTCAATTAAGCAAAAAGATGAACACACACATAAGTTCATAATAAATTTAGCAATATGTATCAAGTCTTAAAAGATAATGCCCTTTGACCAAATAATTCCATTTTAGTAATCCTAAATAATTCAATGTTGATAAAGTTTTATGCATCCCACTACAACATCACTCATAGTAACTGAAAATGTATAATCAACCTTGGGAGAATGTTAAAGAAAATATGCTGCTTCATATAAAGTAATATTATATTGACTTTCAACATCACGTTAATGAGAATTTTAGACATGTAAAATATTTATAATGTTCCCTGAAGAAGCAGGATACAAAACTTTCCACAGAGTAAAAATATACTTCAGTGTGGCCACATGCCATATCAGAATGTGTCTTAGTTTGCTAGGACTACCATAATGAAGTACCACAAAATGAGTGGCCTAAAACAACAATTTATTGACTCACAGTTCTGGAAGCTAGAAGTCTAAAATTAAGGTGTCAGTAGGGTCACGCTTCTTTTGAAGTCTGTATGGTTCTGTCAGTAGCTTGCCAGAAATCCATGGAATTCTTTGGCTTGTGGCATAACTCAATCCCTGCCTTTATCACATGCCCATCTTCTCTGTGTCCAAATTTCCTCTTATAAAGAACACTGGTCATATTGGATTAGGGCCCATCCTAATCCTGTTCAGCCTCATCTTATCTAATAACATTTTCAAAGATCCTATTTGACATGTAGAGTCCCATTCATGGGGTCAGGGGTTAGGCTTGAACATATCTTTTAGGGGGCACAATTCAATCCTTAATAAGGATGTGGAAGGGGGCATGGAGAGAGACAGCCTGACTCAAGTCAATGCTCATCACTTATCAGTTTAGTGTCTGAGAGCAAGTACTGACCCTCACCATACTTTGAATTCCTTTACTAAATAAGAGGAACAGTTCTGCCTTCCTCACAAAGTTGCAAATAAAAGCAAGTAAAATTATATGAATGCATTTAATGTGCTTTATAAATCCTGTTATTATCGGTATAATCTTACAGTATATATTTGGAGAGTTTTAAATATACTATAGAGTTTGATCTTAAAGAGTTTTAAGTTGAAATTACATAATTAGCACAGCATTTTAGAAGAATCACTCTGACAGCCAGGTAAAAAATGAATTAGAGACTAGTTAGACGACTATTACATTGGTGCAGGAAAGATAAAAATGAGAGTTGAAGGAAGAATGGAGTAGTGAACAAGAGAAGAAGAGGAGTTCTTCACAAAATGTTAATGAGGTTGTATTGATAGCACTTGGTAACCATTTGGATGAAGAGATTAGTGGAAAGTAACTCCCAGGTGTTAGAACAACAATAATGCAGTAAAAATGCAGAATAAAATAATAACAACAATAATGGCAATAATAATAATGCAGAATAAGTGTTTAGGCCCACTAATTGAGTTTCAAGTGTCTCCAGGACATCCAATTAGAGATATGCAGAGAGAAGACAGTTACACTAGAGTTAAAACTCTATAGAAAATTTAAAACTGTGGCTGCAAATTTGTAAGTCATTAGCTCTCAGTAAAGAAACACCATATTTAATGGGTGAATCTGCAGAGTGCTCATATAGGAATGGGAGAGGACAAGGAGAGAATGATAACATGGAGGCCTAAAAGAAAAAAAGATACTGTCAAAATATTGTAGAGATGTTAAGGTGAGAAGAATGGGAAAGGAACTATTAGATTTAACGATTTCGTCATTGTTCTCTTCTGTCAGAGCAGGGTCAGTGGAGTTGTGGGTGCAGAAGTTTGTGGAAGGGCAAGTTGGGAGTAAAAAAGTAAATACCTTTTATGGATTTTTCTATTGAGGTTATTGGCTAAAAGGGCAGATAGGACATTCCCATATATAAAAGAAATATACAGTAGAGCAATAAAAATATAGGCAATATAATGTGAAAGGTAGAATAAGAGAATTAAAATTAAAGATATCTTTTGAGTTCATTAAATGTACTGAACTAAGAGTTTAGTATGCATCATTATTTCATGCTCACAACCATTCAATAAGGTAAGCAATGTGCTATCATCTTAAAAATGACAATCTTGAGACTTGGATGACTAAGCAGGCATGTGAACCCAGACAATTAGCTTCCAGGAACCAACCTCTTAACCACTAGAAATTGCCTTCTTATAAATCTATTGATCTGAAATTTGCAGCTTTAAAATATCGAGTGAATCTAATTTCTTTTCTGGAATTCTTTTTCCATATTACTAATGTTTAAATGTTTAAAGAAAGTTCCTTTCAAGCAAAACATCCCAATTCTATCACCATTCCTCAGATAACATTCACTTCTGTTTAACCCTTGCCTCTTATACAAAGATATTTGAGGTTCAGAGGCTTCTTACCACCCCAGAAGTATGTAGTCATTCTTCACCGTATTATTCTTCTTAGGTTAAATGCCCAGAACTGAAAACAACACACCAGTTGAGGTCAAATCATCCTTGTTTGGGATGCCGTGCCACAATAAGGCATGCTAAGAGACTGTATTCACATCTTTGGGTTCATAGTGTTCTTTTGAATATCTAAAACTTTTAAATTGTTATATTCCCATGCAGTAGAGTTGTGAATTCTTCCCCATCCTGGCACTTATGGAGTTCACTAATTTTAACTGACATGCAATCATTTACATTTATCTCTAGTACATAAATTTAGTTTCAATTCATGGTCTCTGACTTTCAAGAAATTTTGCAGACTGGCATTATCTGTCTCCCATCTTTTGCCCATTGTAGATTTAAGAGACACACTTTATGTCTTCACCCAATATATTCATAGTATAAGATAGAACAGAAACAGATCCTAACTACTCCACGGGGACTGTTTTACATTCATTCACTCAATAATAGAGTCAAGCCAGTTCCTTCCAGAAATGTTAACTCAAACATATGACTTTACAACCACATAGGATGTATTTTTTACCCATCCATTAATTAACAGGCCACATGCTAGAATCTCAAGACCCAAGTGATGAAAAAAAAAAAAAAAAAAACCACAATCCCTCTTCTAATACAGGGTTCAAAATCCATTGAGAACCTTTTCAGGAGATTACTTGAGTAAAGGAATGAATCTCTGCCAAAATGTTAACAGTTGCTATCAAAAACAAAGAAAATTGATAAACTATTCATTTCTTAAAAAGGAAATTGGGAATATCAAAAGTTTAAAAACTTGCAATTTTTTCCAATGCAAGCAGATAGTAGACAAATAAACAAAAATCAGAATTTTATTAAATTGTATCAGTTTAAATTGATATATGCCTAAATTGAAGGAAATGCCAAGACCTTTTCCATGTCCCAGTGATGTTACATACTATCACCACCTGAGAAAATAAAGGCAGTTCTTTTCCTTTGTTGTAAAAGAACTCTGTTGCAGGTTGAATTGTGCCCCCTAATAAGATATGTTCCAGTCCTAAGACCTGGTCCCATGAATGAGACCTTATTATAAATAGTTTTATTGCAGATAGAATTAGTTAAATTAAGATGATGTCTAACTGGACCCCTAATCCAGTATGACTGCTGTCCTCATAAGAAGGGGAAATTTGGACACAGACAGACACTAGGGAGAAGGCCATGTGAAGATGGAGGAGGCAGAATGATGCACCTACAAGCCAAGGACTGCCAGCAAACACCAGAAGCTAAAAGAGATAAAGTTTCAGATGGAGCATGGCCCTGCCAACACCTGAATTTCAGACTTCTAGCCTCAAAACTGTGAGACAAATTTCTACTGTTTTAAGCCACCTAGTTTCTGGTACTTTGTCATAGCAGCCCTAGGAAGCTAAGATAGACACCACCACTCCTCTCCTTTAGTAAGGACTATTCCTATTCCAAAGAACACCCACACCAATTCAAGAGCAAGTGGAATAAGGAAATAAGACTTCAGCCCCTCACCCCACCCAGACACCAAAGACAGCCTCCAAAGGAGGAGACCTAGACACTAATTAGAACATCTTATTGTTTCATGGACTTGTTTCAGAGCCGCTGCTAGGTTTTGTGTAACTATGAAACAACTTAGGCAGACCAAAATGAAAGGTGAGGGGCCAAGGCACAGTGAGAAACAGAAGCTTCTAATGAACAGCTCCCTCTGGGTGCTCAAAATATTAAAGAAGCATCTGTGCAATTTGGGGGGAGATCCCCAAGAATACAGACTTGGCATGCCTGTATACTCAGATGCCATTTTATGAAAGTAGGAAGAAAAAAAGACTATTTAGAGACTGAGTTTTATTATCCAAGAAAACCTGAACACTACGTAAGGGACTATTAAAAGTATCACATCAGATTATGTGTTTTAACGGGATAGTATGAAAAGTTAATTTTCTCCCTTTAATCAGAAGGTGAGTTTCAAGAAGACTAGTGTCATTATAAGCAAATAAAGATAATGGGAACTTAAAAGTTGCTATATCACCCCACTGGAATAAAAGCTAATTTTTGCTGAACAATTAGAGTGCTTCCTATATTTATATATTAATATCTGGCTCCCTTGATCCTTGATTGGCAGACTTAAAATTAAACCACAGAAGTCAATTATGAAAGCTTCCCTTTGTCAAATTCCCTCATAAAAATGTACTTGAAAAGAACATGGACTCTTTAGCCACAGTGCCTGGATAAAGTCTTAGATCTGCCACTTACAAGCTGTGTGACCTTGAGAAAATTGCTTTATCTTCATGTGTTTCTGTTTTCTTGTTTTTTAAAATCTGGATAAAATCAATACTCCCTCTTTGGTTAATTAAAAATGGCTGTCAATTCTTTGCAACCACAGCTACATCCTGTCCTTTTGAATTGGACAGACTCTTAGTTTTTTTTCATTTATTTTTTAAAAGATACTTAGATTATATAAATGTTACAGAGAATATATAAGGGATTCTCATATGCCCTGCTCCCCATATCTCCCATATTTTCCCACATTAGCAACATCTTTCATCAGTGTGGTACATTCATTGCAATTGATAAACACATTTTGGAGCATTGCCACTAAGCATGGATTATAGTTTATCTTGTAGTTTACACTCTCTGCCACTCAATTCTGTAGGTTATGGCAAGATATTTAATGCCCTGTATCTGTCCTTGTAATGTCATTCAGGACAATTCTCATGACCCGAATGTACCCCCATATTACACCTGTTTTTCCCTCTCTCTACCCTCAGAACCTTCAGTGGCCACTGCCTCCACATCAATGATATTTCTTCCATTGCTAGAATCACAATAAATCCATTGTAGAATACCAGTAAGTCTACTTCAGTCCATAGTTCATTCCCTAATCCAGAGGATTCTGGGATGGGTGATCCCCACTCCACCTTTATTTGGGAGGGAGGGGGAGGCTTCCATCCCATACAGCTGATGAATGGGACTCTCTTGCTTGCAGTTATAGACATTCTCAGTTCCTTGGTATGTTGATTACCCATCATCTCCTCCTTGTTAGTTGTCCTGGGTGAGTCCAATGAACTGGAGAGCAGGTGTTGCAACTCTGTTGAGATTCAGGGGCCAGCTGGCACATAGATAGCCCAAAGATTTAAGTCTCTTGGACGTACGCCTACCAACTTTAGTACTAATTATAAGTTCATATAGAAGGGCAGAAGAGCCATGTGTAGAGAAACCACAACTGAGTCCAACTCTGTCACACTGGGGAGCATAAATTCCAAAGTAGAGCCCTATGGCAAGGGACAAAACTCCTGAGCTGTCTGCCTTGCCTATAGTGTCTGGATGTTTCCAGAGCCCTCGGGAGCCCTGTTATTTGGGGGTAGTATCTACTTTGGCTGTCAATGAGATCCTGCTGAGATGTGCATAAGTGTTACCCCTGGAATGATCTCCTGACTCACTTTGAAGTCTCTTAGCTATGTAAACTCATTTGTCTTTATCTTTTCCCCCTTTTGGTCAAGTTATTTTTTTTTTTTCCAGTTGCATTGCTTGTTTGTACTTGGTAGCAATCCCTCTGTGCCAGGGAGGCTCATCCCCAGGAATCATGCCCCATGCTGGAGGGAAGTTATTGCATTTATATGCGGAATTTGGCTTAGAGAGACAGTAGAAGTCATACTGTGCTTAAGAGACTGATGGCTTCCACTTCCTTTGTCTTAATACTGTTTCTGGGAATCTAGCCACCATCCTGTGAAAGAGCTCAAGCAGCTCTCTATTGTGGCCCCCATGGACAGGAACCAAGGCCTCTAATCACTGATATTTGCTGAGCTCCAAGCCAATACCCAGCACCAAACTGCCAGGGAAGATGAATGAACGATGTTAAAAGTTGATACACCCCACCTTTCATCACTTAGGAGCAGAGATGAGCTCGCCAAACTACCAAATGCCAGCCAAATCACAGGTTTGTGAGCCAAATAAATGACCGTTACTTAAGCCACAAAGTTTTGTATAGTTTGTCACTCAGCCATAAATAACAAGAGCAGAATTTGCCACCTAGAAATTACAAAAACTTAGAATGTGATATTGGTTTTGGTAACAAGCAGCAGGTGGCAGCTGAAAGGGTCTCAGGGAAGACTGCTCATGAATACTGAAAGGGCCTTCCCTAAATTAGGGCAATTGTAGAGCTTGGAAGTCATGTTAGGACAATTATTCACTCCCAAGTTTTTGAAGCATAAAGGTTTTAAAGTATAAAATAATTTAAGAAAGAAAAAGAGAGAACTAGTGCATTAGAATGTAATTAGCTGCTTTTGGACCCAATTTAAAAGGTTGTAAAATGGGATCTCTATTAAGAAATTCTTTGAGTTCTTGAGATTAATTAATATTGGAATTGAAGTGGCTGGGAAGATTTGCCAAATAACACTCAGTATATCACCTAGAGTTTTTCTCCACTGACAGGACAATGAAACGTGTGCTTAAATAACTGCAGGAAGGAGAGAGTCTGGATTTAAAACACACTTGACAATAGAGTTAAGCTTGTAAGTTTTGAGAAGGTTATATAAATCATTTGAGATTGCTCTTGGTAGCTCTGACAAGAAACCTGGAGATGAAATAGTTGGCCACAGTATTTGTGTGCTTTCAGCTGCAAGTAACCATGACTCATACTGATTTAGCAGTGAGGCTATGTGTTATTATACATAGTAGGGGAGACTGGAGAGCACAGCAGGGGTGATTAGTTCACTATTATATCATGAAGGTGCTGCTACTCTATCTCACATTCTTCTTCCAGTCTTGTTGCTGCTCCCATGTCATAGGTGAGAAGTTAGTTACACAAGGGAGTCTGGGAAATAGTCTCTAGTTGGTCAGCCATGTTCTCAGAAACAAAGGGAGAAGATATTTGAGGGTAGAACTACAGTCTGGCCCAAAGAGTTATTGGCAGTAGCAACAACTGACTTCAGCTCCTCTTTGTGTTGCAAGCCATATGAGAATTGTGCTCTTTAGTAAAACCAGGGTCAAAAACAAGGGACAATTGAAATTTGCAGGTAAATCGGGCAGAAACAGATTCATTGGAATCATCCCTTTAGCAGACCATGGTCAGTAAGAACATGTACACAGGACTACTGCCCGCCAGGAATCCTTTTTACGGTGTCAGGCAGACCCAATAAACGCCAACATCGCATATCCTCAGCATAGTGGTATAAAAGCAGTGAGCTTCTGCCTTAAGCTGCTCTGACCTGGAAGCCACCCATTCCACATAAGCCACAATGACCAAACTTTGAGTTGATTTTATGGAAGATGGAGGGAGACAACCCAGAGCAGTGTCCACTTCCTTTTTTCCATACTTTCTGATTTGCACTGATTGTGGATGGTAAAACAACGTAAGCTGAGGGAAAAATTGGACATTCTTGAGACCAAGACCTTGGGTGTGTGGCTTCTCTCTCCAGCACAATGCTCTGCATCCATCGAAGAGGGAATGTTACCCATTCTCAACTTGGAGCAAAACGGCAGAAAGCATTCAGTGAAATCAAGAAGGAAACCAAGTAACGACCAGAACTGAGAGAAGTCTTCACAGCCTAGCTTCTGAATGAGTTAGCTTCTAACTTTGAGCAACTACACAAAGCTGCTACTTTGCATTCCATCATCAAATAAAGCCTAGTTTGGATTATTTTGCATTTTGGCTTATTTTCACTATCACTCCCTTCTAAGTCAATGGCTGAGTACAAAACATAATTTGAGATGTTTTGAGAAATTGTCTATATCTAGATAACTTAGCCATGAAATTCAGTGTCTATTTTCCAAAAGAAATAAATCTTTTAACAGAAAAATGAGGCATCATAAACCCCAATTCTCTCCAAAAGCACCCCCTGATTGTTAACGTCTGTGCCTGTCCTTAGCAAAATCAATAGGGTTGAGAGATCCCTGCATTTACTATTATACACACATTTGCTGTTGTATCTTGTTTTGATTCTTAGGCAACAAAGCTCCCTTATAACAAAGATAGCTAGCCATCCTATAAAACACATCCACACACTCACGCACACATACAGTTTCATAGATATTTTATGTTTAGACAGATTGACAACGGCAAATCCCTGAGGGTTTTAATACTAAAGTGTGTGACAGACAACCTCAAGCAAATTATTTATTATGCAACATTGACTTCAAATATCTGTATACAGAGGTATCAGATGGCAGGGCATGCATTAGTAAACTCCATGGCATGTCATGCACATAATACACGAGAATTGTTCAGAGCAAAGTCTAAACAGCCATACAATACAGCACAGCAGGTGAGAAATTTTTTTTTTTTTTTTTTTTTTTTTTTTTTTGCTGCCTTATAAACTTAGTTTTCCATGACATGGGGATTTCCCACTGCTGCTCTCTACAAGTTCTAGCTTCATGGCTGACAACTTGATAAAAAGCAGGTCCCCCTATAAAACATAGCCTCACCAGCCTATAACTTCCAAATGATGTCACTTTACCTTCAATGCCCAAATGAACATGCTTGAGTCACCACCAATGTGACTGTCAGAAATTAACCCCTGCTATGCTGTCTCACATGGTCTAAAAGCACATGCCTCTTATTATTTGGCTATAGCTTCCTTATCATGCCACTTTGCTGCTGCCTTCTTAGCTTATCACCATGGAGATTTTGGGTTAGACATTATGAACCTTGGGGCCAGTAGGTATCCCTGAATTTCCTTTTCCTTTGATGAAATATAGAACAAGATAAAAATCAGGAAATTCATGCCCACACTCCCTTCTGCTCTGTCTCCTGATTGAAGGGACTGAAGAAGGCGATAGTCTTGTGTAATCATAAAGGGAACTCAAGAAAAGATATAATTTGATTCTCCAAATTGGATGTTAAAATCCAGGTATCATTCAATCAGTCTTCCACTGAGAGTTTTCCTCTGTGATATATAGGTAAAACTATATATCTTCTCAAATTATATGGAACCTGCGGTTCATGTCTGGAGAACCCTAAAGACTGTGCCCTTTGTAGAGAAAAGACAAAGGCTGGTGCAGTGGTGGCTGGTTGGTAGAGTCTTGGTGTTTCTATACAGCAAGACAGACTTTCACAATATTAGGCAAAGCCACCAAACATTAAGTTATTCCTCCTTTGACTACTGGTAACACTGGGCTTCCAGAGACTGGAAAGCACACTCACCCTATGACTCCATCCCAACGGCAGAGTTTCATTTATTCTCTTTTAAAAAAATTATAATAAAAATTAAATTTTAGGCAATATTTAAGATGTTATAATCTAGGTAAATTAATATAATCGAAAAGAATCTTGTCTTTAAACTAAAATAGGTATTCTGCTTGACTAAGGTTCTCTGAGTTGGAAAAAACTAAGATAAATACTCACTTATATTTAAAAGATGTTTTTATTAAATAGTGATCCATCTCTAACCAATACATCTACAAATTCCAAAGTGGGAAATTCTACAATATATTGTTTAATTTCAAAGAACTTCAAATCTCTGATTTTTTATATAGTAATTTAAATATATATATAGCTGGATAATCTCAAGATTTGAAGTCAGTTAACCTCTATGTCTTTTCAAGTGGAGACAGACTTGGTAAGAATAGTTCTAAATACTTTTATGATCATTCTTTGGAAATGTAAAAACTCCTAGTTATACTAGTCTATAAATATTTAGTCCAGAGATTCTATGTCTTGATTTAATTTTTGGACCTGTTGTTTTCCTAGGAGGGAAAGGGAGGGGAGGGGAGGGGAGAAGAGAAATACCTGTGGCTTGGGAAAGGCAAAACCAAGGTGTGGTGCTGGTTATATCACTTATTAGCTATGTTACTTTCAGCAAGTCCCCTGACCCTTACTCTCATGTATAAAAATAGTAGTACTACTTCCTGCCTTGCCTACCTCACAGATTTGGGTGAGGATCAAATGAGTTAACTGCATGAAAGCACTTTGTAGATATAAAGTATTATGCAAATACAGGCTATTATTATCATTCTACAGGTCAAGGTGTTTAAACTGTTCATTCCCTACTTGTAATTAGAACCACAAGAAGAAACACTCCTAGTTTGGAGTATATTGAGCTATTTCCCTGGAATTCAAAGTGTGGTGCATTGAAATCTGAAAATTTTCAGTCCTCACACAAAGCCTCCCAGTAATTAAAGAAAAAGATCATTTTAAAATAAAAAATGTTGGGAAGCGGCTGAGGCTCAATCAGTGGGGCTCCCGTTTACCATATGGGAGGCCCCGGGTTCGGTTCCCGGGGCCTCCTGATGAAGGCAAGCCCGCCGGCACAGCGTGGTTAGCTGACCCAGCGAGCACAAGCAGCAAGGGGGGGATAAATGAATGAATAAATAAAATCTTAAAAAAAAAAAAAATAAATAAAATAAAATAAAAAACGTTAAGACTCAAAGGCGTCTGTGGTATCTATGGACTTGATATTTTTTTGTTTAGTGATTAGAACTCAGCAAATTTGTCAGCAACACTGGTTTACTCTAGATTTATTTATTCTTAATCTATTCTTCATCTTGCTTTTGGGGTGCTTAAGAAGAGCAGTGTGCTCTTCCCCAGTGTCTTCTGATTATATGTTGAGGTACCTTCTTCAAGATGCTACATGAAAGGATTGAAATAAGGACCAGGCTCAGTCACTAGAACTTAAGATACATGACCCTGAAATTTTTGTCAAAATTCCACAGAACATGAAAAGTCCCCCAAAATATCCATTCCATGTCAAGATGGTCTGAAATAAATATTTTGAGCTCCCTCCTTTTCTCTGAGATAAAACCACTGCATTGTAAAACATGTCCATTCATGTAATACAATCAATTGGTATAAACATTCTTAAATCTCTTAGTAGCCTGAATTTCCAAAAATTATGTTTTTGCACTTAAAATATCAAGAGCTTCTTTAATGAATTGCAACATCACAATTGGCATTACCTTACCCACAAATATTAGATATGGACATTCTCCAAATTCCATACCCTTTAAGAGCTAGATGATTCAGTATTTCAAGAAGAGTTTCACAGGGTAAGGCTAGCAGTCAAATGTAAGAATCAGTATATAACTATGTCTACCTTAAAGAAAACCGGAGTCAACTCTTATTTAATATTACTGAGAGCCATCACATTTCTCTTGGACAAGATTGTTTGCATAAAGATTTCTCGAGAGAAAAAGCTATGGGATTAATTTACTTCTGCCATTGTGATTGACTACAGGGCAGTTGTCAGGCAACTGAAGTGTCTCCAATCTCCATCACAAATTACTCTAAATGATTTTGAAGATAAACTTTGCCAAGCCAATTATGCCTAGCAGTCCTGACAGGAAAATGTGCAATTGACTTAAACGAGAAACAGACGGGGATGCATTTAGGGTCTTCATAATCCAGCAGTCATGGTGCCTTTTTGTTTGTTGTGCTCTGGAAGCTACAGATAGATCATACACATCTAGAAAATAATGAGCCTGTTATAGTCACAGTTCTTGTGTAATTCATGATTTGGCAGCATAAAGTTTAGCTTGTCTAGACAATGGACTGCAAAGTAAAGCCACAGCAGGATTTCATAAAATGTTAATAAAAAATTAGTCATGTAATATCACTGTGAATCAGGGGTTCTTAATGCAGATGAATCTAAAAGGAGAGTAACATTTCTCTGCTCCACTTTTTCAAAGAACTGAGTTGTATCTCTACAGTATGGAAATAATTATGTTAAATATGATTGGCAATACAATTGGCTGGATCATGAGGAGACTGTGTAATAAGCATTTGAAATAAAGACAAAAGACATAGGTTTTGAGATTTTTTTAAAAACCCATAAGATAATTCTATTTCATCATGTGTTATTTTTATTTTAATTTGTAGAGCTGTGGGCTCTTTATTAAACATGTTTTTTATTGCTGTCTAGACAGAGAAAATACCCGTTATCATTGACAAATCATAACATATATAATGAATCATAACATATGATTGATGAATGAAGAATGAGGAATCCCCTGAATGATGGGGAAAGGACAGGAGCTAGAAGTAATGCAGGCCTTTGTGCACATAAAGGACTTTATATGCTACCAGAGAACAGACAAGGCCACTGGGCAAAGCAGCTATTGGGAGTAATCTGGGCAAGAGAACACTGGCAAAGACAGATATTACCTAGTACAAGCATTATTGAGTATTTTCTCTGTGCCAGGCACTATATTAGGTGCTAGGATATAATAAATACCTTGGGGCCTCTCCTCCCCCAAAGCTCACAATACAGTAAAAGAAGAAACAAAGTAAATCAGACTATCAAAATACATGGAACACAGCTTAAGCAGAGCTTGGAGGAAATTTTATGGTTTGAATCCTCATGTTAGAAAATAATAAAGGATTATAAACAATGATATAAGCTACCATCATAAGAAGGTTAAAAAAAAAAAAGAAAAAAAAGAGTAAAATAATTCCTAAGTAAGCTGAAAGAAATGTAAAGAAAAGATCAGAAATTAATAAAACAGAAACTGCACAAACTATATAGAAAATCAGTAAAATCAAAAGAAAATTCTTTAGAAAGATGAATTAAGTTAAAACCTAGCAAGAATGATGAAAATTTTTAAGAGAGAGAGAAGAAAATTCAAATTACCCTTGTCAAAAAATAGAGAAGACCTCATTACAGATCCTCCAGATCTGGGAATATTATGAACATTATGCCAATAAACTCAACAACTTAGATAAAAATGAATAATTCTTTGAAGGGCAAATAGCACCAAAACTGACAAGAAAAGAAAAGGAAAATCTAAATATCCCTCTATATATTAATGAAATTGATTTTATAATTTAAAACATTCCCACAAAGAAAACTCCAGGCCCAAATAGTTTTACTTGTAGATTTTATCAAATATTTAAGAAAAAATAATAGCAATCTTACACTAACTTTCTCTAAAAAATAAAAGAGGATAGGATGCATCCCAACTAATTCTTACCAGGCCAGCTTAAACTGATAAAAAAAACCTGAGAAAACATTAAAAGTAAAGAAAGTGGAAGGTCATTATCAATAGGAAAATTTACAAAATCATCTCAATAGATGCAGTAAAAGCAATAAGCAAAATCAAAACCTATTCATCATAAAAACCTCTCATTAAACAAAGAATACAAGGAAACTTCCTCAAACTGATAAAGGACATCTATAAAAAATCTACAGTTAATGGCAAACTTAATGGTGATTAGTTCCTCCCTGAGATTACAGTACCAGGCAAGGATTCCCACTTTTTCCCCTTCTGCTGAACATTGTACTGACATCCTAAATATAGCAATAAGACAATAAAACAAACACATAAAGATCAGTAAATAAGAAGTAAAACTCTATTTCCAGATAGTAAGATTGTCTACATAGACAATCTCAGGGAATCAGGAAAACAACCCCAAGAACTCATAGGTGACTATAACAAGGATACTAGATACAAGGTCAACTGTAAAAGTTAATTGAATTTCTGTATACAAGCAACAAATAAATGGAAAATGAAATTTTAAAATCATATCATTTTTAATAGCATTAAAAAATGAAATGCTTAGGTATAAATTTAATGAAAGATGTGCAAGACCTCTACACTTGAAACTAAAAATCATTACTGAGGGAAATTTTAAAAACTCAAAATATATGGAAAGATATCTATGTTTACAAGCTGAAAGAATCAGCATTATTCATTATGTCAATTCTCTCCAAATTGATTTATAAAATCAAAGCAACATCAATTAAAATCTCAGAAGGCATTTTTGTAGAAATGTCAAGCTTATTCTAAAATTAATATGGCAATACAAAAACCTAAAATCAAAACAATCCTGAAAAAAAGTCAAAAGATATATACTACCTGATTTCAAAACTTACTATAAGTGAGGTATCAACATACAGATGTATATTATAGAGTCTAGGAATAGACCCATAAATACATGGTTGAAATATTTTAGACAAAGCTACCAAAGACACTCTAAGGAAAGAAGTCTTTTCAACAAATGGTCTTGAAAGAATTGGATATACAAAGAGACAAAAATGAATCTAAAGCTAAAACTGTAAAATTTGCATATATAAAAATAGGAGAAAAACTCTAAAACCTTGGGATAGGCAAAAATTTATTAGGTCAACATAGTCACTAACCATAATAGACAATATTAATTAAATTCATCAAAACTAAAACATCTCATCAAAATACACTATCAAGAAAATGAATAGGAAAGCCATAGACTATGAGAAAATAACAAATATATATTTAAAAGTAAATATAGATTTTATACATAAATATAGATGGCAAAACACTGGTTCCAGTATTTATAATAAACCTTATAATGCAATAAAAAAAGATAAACAACCCAATTAAAGGGAAGAGGGCAAAAGAGAGAGAGAGAGACTATCACGAAGTAAGATATAAAAATAGCCAATAAGCACATGAAAAGGGACTCAACCGAAGACATTAGGGAAATGCAAAAACACACCCACTAGAAATGCTAAAATTAAAAAAAAAAAAAAAGTCGACAATCCCAAATATTAATGAAGATGCAGAGCAACTTGACCTTCCATTTATTGCTCGTGAAAATGTAATGGGGTACATAATTTAATAACTTAGAGCTGTTGGCAGCCATATTTTTGGTCATGTGGCCTAAGAAGCAGAGAGCGCCAGTCAACAATGAAAAGCAAAAAGTCAGTTCACAGAGCAAGACAAGACAAAGGAAAATCCTGAGGGTGTGCAAGATTCCTAAAGTTCCTAAAGTTCAGTTGTAGCTTCACTACCTCCCCAAGCCCCAGTGTTTAATTAAATTACTTCAAGGAGTTTCCTTTAATTATAATCCCAAAAGCTATTACAGAGGAAAATGATCTATGATTGGTCTTCATTTATCTGAAATTTCTAGCATATGAATTTCTATTCCCCCCAAATAATCTATAAACATTTAAATACATTTATAGAGGCTGCATCTGCCTCCTGCTCTCACAGCCATTGCAGTTCATTGAGCTCCATAGAGACAGCGTCCAGGCAAGTGCTATCTGGGCTGGCGCTGGGCAACTCTGAGCCTCGCCGACAAAAAATAACTAGACACGGGCAAAGGAAACCCTAAGAAGCCGAGAGGCAAAATGTCATCATATGCATTCTTCGTGCAAACTTGCTGGAAGGAGCATAAGAAGCAGCACCAGGATGCTTCAAGTCAACTTTTCAGAGTTTTCCAAGATAGTGGTCAGAGAGGTGGAAGACCATGTCTGCTAAAGAGAAAGGAAAATTTGAAGACATGGCCAAGGCAGACAAGGCTCATTATGAGAGAGAAATGAAAACCTATATCCCTCCCAAAGGGGAAACAAAAAAGTTCAAGGACCCCAATGCACCCAAAAGGCCTCCTTCTGCCTTTTTCTTGTTTTGTTCTGAGTATCGCCCAAAAATCAAAGGCGAGCATCCTGGCCTCTCCATTGGTGATGTGGTAAAGAAGCTGGGAGAGATGTGAAATAACACTGCTGCAGATGACAAGCAGCCTTATGAAAAGAAGGCTGCTAAGCTGAAGAAGAAATACAAAAAGGATATTGCTGCATACCGGGCTAAAGGAAAGCCTGATGCAGCAAAAAAGGGAGTCATTAAGGTTGAAAAAAGAAAAAGAAGGAATAAGAGGAAGATGAAGAAGATGAGGAAGATGAGGAGGAGGAGGAAGATAAAGAAGACGAAGATGATGATGATGATGAATAAGTTGGTTCTAGTGCAGTATTTTTTTCTTGTCTGTAAAGCATTTAACCCCCCTGTACACAACTCACTCCTAAAGAAAAAAACTGAAATGTAAAGCTGTGTAAGATTTGTTTTTAAACTGTATAGTGTCTTTTTTTGTATAGTTAACACACTACCAATGTGTCTTTAGATAGCCCTGTCCTGGTGGTCTTGTCAATAGCCACTAAGCTTGCCTGGTACAGTCTGGGGGTTGTAAATTGGCCTGGAAATTTAAAGCAGGTTCTTATTGGTGCACAGCACAAATTAGTTATATATGGGGATGGTAGTTTTTTCATCTTCAGTTATCTCTGATGCAGCTTATCTGAAATAATTGTCATTCTGTTAACTGAATACCACTCTGTAATTGCGGGAGGGGGGGAGTTGCAGCTGTTTTGTTGACATTCTGAATGTTTCTAAGTAAATACAATTTTTAAAATTTAAATAAATAAATAAATACAGTTATAGAGACCCTAGTGGAAAAGTATAAAATTATCATCCGTTTAGATTATCCCTGATGCAATGAAACTCCCACTTGGACATGTTGATATTTTATTAAAATGAGATCATCTGTAATACAACCAATTGTAGTTAACATTCCTAGAGCTATTACTATCTGTCAGGCCCTTTTCTTAATTCTTTAGATGCATTCTATCAGTTAAACCTCACAAGCACCCAAAGAAGTGGATACTATTATAATGCACAATGATGAAAAAAGTGAGGCAGAGAGTTTAGTGACTTGACCAAAAGACACAGGTCAAATGATAGAGGAGGCATTCAAACCAGGTAGTCTGACCCAGGGCCTGGCTCTGAATCACTATATTATTGTGTTGACATGCCACAAACTATTATTTTACTTCATATGCTTTTAAACATTAGACTGTGTATATTGTTAAAAGAACTATTGAGGGAGGTGACAAAGAAAAAGAGAGCGAACATAAGATAACTGATGGACATTACCATCATTTGTCTTCACTTTTGATGGATATCATCATATGGCTTCATTTTGCATTAAAATTTTGCAGTTAGAATTAGAATTTTGCATTAGAATGCAAAATCACAAGGCAAGTGTGCAGTGCTGCAATGCTATTAAGGATGCCTTCCTACACAAAAAGGGCAAAAAATTCAGATTATTAGATGACCAACAAGGAAAGGGCACACCACAGCTTGAAATATCATGCCACTCCATTTCATTTGCCTGTCACTTTAATGAATAGGCATTGAAGAAAAATAGGGTGTCATGGTTCTATAATTGCTGAGCAAGATATTAATGGGAGGAATATGTAAAGGATCAAGAAACCAACCATCTTAACTCTCTGAATTTCCTCTGGACCTCATATTTGAGTTATCAAAGGAATGAATCTGACCCACCCATCAAGGAGACAAGCATATCTATGTTATCAGTATTTGACACAAAAAAGTCAGTGTTCCTCAGGATTACCTTAATTTTCACAACCACATGTGTGTTAGGGCTCTCTAGGGAAACAGCACTGACAGGAGGTAACAGTAAATACTGTGAGATTTTATAAAATTGTTTCACATAATTGTGGGGATGCACAAGTCCAAATTCTGTAGAGCAGGCTGCAAGCCAGGGACTCCAATGAAGGTCCTTGATGAGTTCCCCAGGAGTCTCTGGCAATCTGAAGTAAAGATGGGAATTCTCTCTCTGAATGCTGAAATCACTTCTCCTTTTAAGGCCTTCAATTGATTGGATGAGACTAATTGTTGACAGCAATCTCTTCAGTTGATTGTAGATGTAATCACCTATATATGCAATCAACTCACTGATGACTAAAGTCCACAAAATGCCCTTGTATTACATTTAGCCCAGTGCTTGCTTGACAGAAAAACTGGGCACCATTACCTGGCTGAGTTGACACATTAGTCTAATCATCACACCATGCTTCACTCATTTCTCCCTCTGAATAAAAGATCCTTACTGAATAAAAGAACAGATTAAAGATATAAAATAGATAACTGATTAAGGATGGCATCTGGCTGAGAATTCATGATCAAGTGGTTCTCAGTGTTCCATTAAAATTCTAACAAAGACCAAAAAAAAAAGAAAAGAAAAACCTCATAGCAATACTGGAAATTAACTCTAATAATATTTTTTTCACAATTGGAGAGAAATTTTCACTAGTGATGATCTATGGAAGATGCTTCATTTCTCCCAAGCACCAAGAAAAAAAAATTACTTCATACCAGAACCCAGAGAAAATGATTTTTATGTAAAGGATATCTTCAAAAATGTACATAAGAGAGCAGATGTGGCTCAAGCAATTGAGCACCCATCTTTCAAATGGGAGGCCCCAGGTTCAGTTCCTGGTGCCTCCTAAAAAAGACAAGCAAGTCAGCGAGCTGATGAGAAGAGCTGGCATGGTGAGTTGCTGCAATGAGATAATGCAACAAGGAGACACAATAAGCAGGGAGAAGATATGGCTCAAGCAATTGGGTGCCTCCCTCCCACATGGGAGGTCCCAGGTTCAGTTCCCAGTGCCTCCTAAAAGATGACCAGCAAACAGAAAGCACATAATGAACAGACACAGAGAGCAGACAGTGAGCACAAAACAATGAGGAGGGGGAGGAAATAAATAAAACTTAAAAAAAAAAAATGTACATAAATGTATAGTCCCTAAGAAATGGGAACAGAAGAGCATGAGAAAAAGTCAGAGAGGAAGGCAGAAAATAAAAGAGACATCTCTAAATATAAAAGCTGAAAATTGCCTGTAAAAGATTCATGAATTTTACTACAAACAAAAAAATGTTAAAACTTCACAAGCCAAAGAAAATACACACAACAAGCTGGAAAAATGATTGGTGACATATATGATGAAAAAAGGAATAATAGCCTAACTTTATTAATAGTTCTAACAAATCAACAAGAAAAAAGGTGAACATGATAGAAAAAGCAAAAATAAGTACAAATAATTGACAAGCAATTTCCAATAAATATAATGGAATTCAGTATCTTTTGTAATCAAAGAAATGAAAATTACTAAATGAGACCATTTATACCCTTATTCAATTAAATGAAAATAGCAATGTTGGCAAGGGTGAGATGAAAGGGTTCCTCTCACACAATAGCCTGAATGAAAATTATTACCATTTTTGAATGGTAACTTTGCCATTTTAAATCAAAAGCCTTAAAATGTTTCATTATAATTCATAATTATATTAATTATGACCCAATAATTAAACTTAAGGGAAGTTGTCTTCAGAAAATAATCAAATTCTCACCAGTTTGTACATGTCAGGCATTCAGGGTAGCAGTTCTTCTAAGAGCAAAAAATTTGAAAACAACCAATACTTTTTTTTTTCTTTTTTTTTTGTTGTTGTTGTTTTTTTCTTTTTGTATTTTCTTTTTTTTTTTTTAATTTTCTGTTTCTACTCTCTTTTTAAGTCTTTCCTCCCATCTTTTCTCTTTGTCCTCTCATTCAGAAAATGTTTTTAGCTGGATGTGGGAACTTAGGAAATTATTTTTCATGGTCCTGACTTTTCTTTCATACTTATTTGCAGGGGATTCCTCAGCTCAATCTCTTTAGCTCATGAGTTTGTTCTTCAGCTATTCCCATCCTGCTATTTAGTCTATCTTTTTTGTTTGTTTGTTTTTAAATGTCAATGATCAAAAGCTTTATTTTCAAGATCTCCAAGTTGATTCAATTTTCTGGATGAAATATCTGCTTCTATGTCCATGAAGCTAATGATTGAAATTATTCTAGAGTCATGTGCTGTCTATTGCAGTTAACTCCATTTTCTCAATTCTTCTTCTTTCATTTGATAAATCTGATGTCTCTTTTCATAGAAGTAGTTTTCGTGGTGATTCTTGTGAAGATTGGCAGCTGAATTTGTTGTTCTCCAAAAGACAGATTTCAACAACCAATACTTTTAATAATTAGGATTGGTTAAATAAATATCGCACATGATTATAACAACTATTTTACAGTTATTTTAAAAAGTTGTTCTTGAATTTTGCAGGGGGAAGAGTTAACTAAGAATAGTAGACTCAAACTGAAGAAAATTTTTGTCAAAGGAAAAATAAAGGTACATCACATCTATGAAGAGATAAAAGCCTGAAAGGAAATACATCAAAATGCTAAAATGTGGTTATTGCTGAAGAGCAAAATTGCAGATGCCTTTTTTATCATTTATATATTTCTGAATTTTCCAAATTATCTATAATGAACTTGTGCTGCCTTTATAATCAGGAAATATAATTCAAAAATCATGGAATAATGATTGAAGATAAAGAGCATTCTTCACCCATCTGTGCATAAAAATACCAATGAATGATATTAAAATCATTTGAAACTGTATTATACCATATTAACAGCTATGTGTTTCCTTTGTCTTTCAAAGAGCATCTGCCACAGCCGAAAATACTCCATGTAATACATTTAATGAGGAGGTTAATGACACATTTTTCTAATTTCCTTTTTCTAGGATAAAATAGCCCTGTGATCTCTGATGGTCCCCAGAAAAGACACCTTCTCTTAATTTTGGCCTATCTTCTAAAATCTTTTCTGTCATTAGTTTCACTATCACCTTGTTTATAGCAAATAGAACAGAGGTAGCTTTGGTTATACAACTCTTTAGAAGCTCAGCAAAATTTAATAAAACAGCAAACATGTTACATATCCAGCATCCATTTTAGGCAGTTAAATGCAATGTTCAGTTGCACTACACAAGTTTGGAAAATTGGAGCCCCAACATTTCTTTGAACTCTGATGAAAGAAGTAATTCCTATTCCAAGCAACACTGTGGCTTTTGGAACCATCACTGTAAAAATAATAATAATAATGTTATCATCAATTTATTCCACTAGATGGCAGACTTGGGATGTTTTTCGCTTTAAGGACCACTTCTGAGTTATTTTGCATGTAAGAAAATTTCATAATTTCTGAACATAAATAAAAGAGTAAGAACAACACCATGGGAAGGTAAAATTAGGCTTAAAATGCAAAAGTAAGGAAATATAAACAAGCAAACGGGATGTATTTAAGAAAAAACATCTAAGATATAATATTAAGTATTTTTTCAGATGTATAGCTCATTCCCTTTCATATTTTGCTTCCTTTGATTAAGAGACATAAAAATTAGATAACCACAAAAAAGTGAGGTAACCAACTTTGACAAACAATATCAATATGTCCTAGACCACGAATCACAAACAATTAAATATCTATGTATTTATAATTCCTTGATATCAATGGCTAAAAAAATACCATTATTTTTATTCTTTCTAATAGTGATCCATTCAGTTTTCTTTCATTGAACAAGCATTGATGGACTTCTCTGTGCAGGCACTGTGTGATCCAGATTTTCAGTAACATCAAAATTGTGCATTCCACTATCCTGTTCTACCTGTGATTAATTGAGTCCCTTAAAGACAGCTTGGCTTCTCAGGTTACCCAGCGAGACAGTAACTGAGTGAGAACTCCATCCCTAAGCTCCTTCTAATACATCGCTCATCAGCACCCTGCTGCAGCCTCTACTGTGTGATGTATCATGGAACATACTACTCTCAGTCTGACATTTTCTAATGCCTACCATCATTATACCTTAGCTCACTGAGCAAGGATATTGGGGATGAACATACTTCTATGTCAAAATTCGCACAATTATGATTTCATTCCTTTTACAAATATTTCTTGAATTCCTACTACCCCCTAGGTACTGATTGGATTAAGATGAAAAAGAAGTCACCGACCACCAAAAGCTATAACCTAGTGAAAAGAGAGATGGCATGGGAGAGAGAAGGAGGTTATGTGTAGTACAATGGAGCTATGTCACCAGGTATCATGAAATCAAAACCAAACCCAGGACTCTGGTGACCCAGTAGAAAAAATGTTTTTGCTTCCTGACCCCACAACCTTTAGCTCTGCTGGTCTACATGTCTTAGATATGTATTGTGTCCACCAGGAGACACAATAATGATTCATTGAACTGAAAGAACTGCCACACAGCCACTTTGAGCTTCTCACACCTCTGAATCAACAGACAAAGAAGGAAAATAAGGTATTGACTGGGGTGCCCGAATGTGATTATCAAGGGGAATTAGGAATCCTACTACACAGTGGAGGTAAAGAAGACTTTGCCTGGAAACATGAGATCCCTTAGGGTGTCTCTTAGTATTACCATGCTCTGTGATTAAGGTCAATGGGAAACTGCAACAACTCAATCCAGGCAGGACTACCAAGGGCCCAGAAACTTCAGGAATGAAGTTCACCAGGCAAAGAACCATGCCCCACTGAGGTGCTTGCTGAGGGTAAATATAAGCTACAACCACATTATCTGTTAGAGAAACGATGACTGTAATGAATATGAATATATCTTCCTTGTTTTGTTACAAATATGTGTATGTATACAAAAGGAAATATTTTTTTGTTTCCTTCCCTATCTTATCCCCTTGACATATAACATAAGTTGTATTAACTTTATGTCATAGTACTTAAAATTATAGGATATCAAGTTTAAGAGTGAATATTACCCAAGGACTTGCACCCTCTTCTGAGGAAAGAGTTAATGAATTTCTGATTGTATGCAGAATAGTAGAGTATTGTTAATCTTCAAATAAAAACAATAGTCATATTTTTGCCTAAGTATGGTTTGAGGAGATATGTATGGGTGCCAAGCTGACAAGGGGTAGACTGTGATGGTTAAATTCATGTGTCATCTTGGCTAGGTTATGGTGTCCAGTAGTTTGGTCAAGCAAGCACTGACCTGATTGTTACTGTGAGGATATTTTGTGGATTTATATCATCAGTCAGTTGATTGTAATCAGCCACAGATGCATCGACAATCAACTAAGGAGATTGCCTTCAACAGTGAGAGAAGTGTCATCCAATTAGTTGAAGACCTTAAAGGTAGAACTGATGATCTCAGCAATCAGAAGGAAGAATTTCCATCTCTACTTGAATTCCCCAGGAGAAGCTGGTTGACTAATCAAAAAAACCTTATCGGAGTTCCCAGCTTATGGCCTGCCTTATGGAATTCAGACTTTGCCCATCTCCAGTCTCAAGGACCAATTCCTATAATAAGTTTCATAATATTTACATTATCTTGTATTGGTTCTGTTTCCCTGGAGAACCCTGACTAATACAGCTCCTAACAAAGGGGCAGGTGTGAGAGACCACAAAGCCCTCCTTCACAGGCAAAGCAGATGAGTCAAGTATTGAATCAAAGTTTATCTGACTGCAAAGTCCACATCTTTAAGCTCCAAGATATTTCATACATACTCTTTCTAAAATAGTATTTAACAGCATATTAAGCTTCTAGTGTCATAAACTCAAATATGAGATTTATATTTCCTTCAAATAACTTACAGTCTAGTTCTATAGATAAGGCATATATAAAATAACTATAAAGTACCATCTAGAATGTGCTATTTGTAAAAGTTCTAGGGAGATCATAAGGAGGTATTATTTATAGCTGAGAAGAATCAGTTGAGTCTATGTATAAGGTGACATTTGAGCAGTCCTTGAAGGGTGGATAGGATTTAGACTTGTGATAAGGAGAAAAAGCAATGACCCAAAAATCATGGATTAGAAAGAGGGATCCGTGAGTAATTCAGCATGGTTAAGGTGAATGCTTACTTATTAATTTAAAACAAATATTTATTGACCATCTACTGTGCTTCTGCTAAATTCTAAAGTTTTAGCAGTGAACAAAAATAGACATACGATAAGTAAATAATATGTTATATGTAGGATGATGGCAAATGAGTAAAGGAGGTCAAAGCACAAAAGGAAACATGCTGGGGGATACCAGAGACCTAAAGAAAGAGAAGCAAGGAGAAGGACAAGTATTCCAGTAGAGAGAACAGCAAGTACAGAAGTCCTGAGGCAAAGGAACACAAAAAGGAATAAGAGGAAATAAAATTGGATAGACAGTTTGGAGCATGTGGTGGTTTGGAGCTGTGTGTACCCCAGAAAAAAAAACATGTTTTTTCTGGGATACAATCCCCAATCCCTTCCTATGGGAATAAACCCATTGTAAGACCTTTTGATGAGGTTGCTTCAGTTAAGGTGTGGCTTACCTCAATCAGGGTGGGTCTTAATCCTATCACTGGAGTCCTTCAGAAGCAAAATAAAATTCAGACACAGGAAGAGAAAGCAGCAGAGGGAACAGCCAGAAGCTGAGCATCATTGGAACTAGTAGAGCAGAAAGAGACCAGGAGATGCTGCCATGCGCCTTCCCGTGTGATCAAGGCTCACCAATAGCCAGCCCCAGAACACCAGTATTCAGGAAGAAAGCATCACCTTGATAATGCCTTGATTTGGACTTTCTCTAAGCCTCAAAACCATGAGCCAATAAATTCCCATTGTTTAACCTGACCCATTTCATGGTATTTGCTTAAGCAGCCTAGGAAACTGACAGAGGCTCAGACAGTTCCCAGATTTAACTGTGACTCCAATCTATAGGTATTTGGACTCAGAAGCCTACCTAGAAATTAAACTATCTTGTACACATTCCATTCTACCGCAATAAAAGAACATTTCTGCACCTAAGGGTTATCAAGATAAGTATCTTCCAATCTAGGTCAGAGAAGCAGTTTAATTCTTGAGCACATTCTCTGGAGGGAGGGATGTAGCTGATGAATTATAAGTGGGGGTGGTTCTTTGAGTGTAGTATAGTGAAATGACCCTGGCTCTCCATCCAAACTGTGAGGAGAAGTTCTGGCAAGCTCCTGCCACATGCTTAGGGGCAATTAGGGTATCTGATCATAATCAACAATGACTATTTCTTGGTCTGCAATCTGCACTTGCTGCTGTGAAAGTGAAGGTGTTTTCACATCCTCATGTCACAGATCAGAATTGTACCAGCGATGTCCCATGCACTGTGTGCACCCTGTGCTCAACTGGATCCTCACTGAACTAGTCCTTGTCAGTGAGTGGACCAGATTCAGTATGGCTTTGTGATGATCATCATTTGTGGTTCCTGTGCCATCTTAAATGATGGCTCACATGCATGGCAAGCAATGTTAAGGTCCAAGAAATGTGCAGAGCCATTTTTCTTGTCAGAAACAAGAGGGAAAGTAAGAGGCAGTAAACAAAGACACAAATTTGCAATTCAATTGATTGTACAAACCGATCATGTACATTTGTCTTTCCTTTCCCTTCCCAGATACCATTTTTGTTTATTCTAATTTAGTAATTTATCTCTTTATGCTAAAGAAAATGACCTTATATTAAAATTAGGCCATTTCTGAATCCTAAAAGTTGAGACCATTTCATCGATTCTTTTTGGCTGCACTAAAGGCTAGAAGCAAAATGTAGCCCCTGCAAGGTCTTAAAAACCAGAAATATTTTTTCCCAGAACATAGAGAATGTGCAACAAAAGCACATGCCTGATAATTGCAGGTTACTGCTTTGTGTGGTTTTCCTCTTTGGACCCCAACTCTTTTCAGTGCTGTTTTGGGAATGGAATTAAGTCAGGTTATTTCAAGAATACCACAGACAAACTCACTAGCAGCACTAAACCACCTGAACACCCAAGGACAAAGAAATATCTCTGAGTCTCCAATAATTGGTCCTTGTCCTTCTACTAAAATAATCACTAATTGAGACTGAATTGCCAGTGCAAATACTCAGTAGAAATTACCTAATAGCATTCCTTTGTTGGGCCAAGAAGGATAGTGACTCTTTAGTTCATGTTTCTATAAAAACACTGAAATTCTTCATTCTGCCTCTCCCAGAATTCAGCCAGCACAATATTTTCTGTAATTCTTATTAGTAAAACAGGGAGATGTCATGGAAAGAGAATGGTGTCAGAAACTGCCAGTTGCGTCATCATGAATGCCAGACTGCGTTTCAGGACATACATTTTTAATTCTAACAAATAAACAGATCAAAACTTAAATAAACATCAACTGCCAAAATTGAAAAATGTCGTTGATAATGTAACCTTACCCATAATGTGGAAAAGAATAAAATAAGCATTAGCACCTAGTATATAACCAAAAAAATTAGGGCCCAGAGACCTTTTTGCCTAACCAAATAATCTTCTTCATTTCAAAGAAAAGCAAATATTTTCTTTATTATTTTAAGTGTCCTTCTGTATTGCACATGCATTGTAGCTGAAAGCTTCCTCTATAAGAATCTCTATGTATTCTTTTAAATTCATTGTAAAAAAAAATCTATAAAATTATAATTACATACACGAACAGAGATGCCCATACAAGGGGATGTTGGGACAATATCAATGGATTGAATGAGAATGTTAAGAAGTTTGATACAGAAAATATAAGACAATAGATAGACATTTTCTTGGGGACAAGGAAGGCACTCTTAAAATCTACAGAGCAAAACACTAATAATTTTGACAATATCATAATTAAAACTTATATGGCACAAAACAACTTGACAAAATTAAAATATAAATAGACTGAGTGCAAGTATTTCCATCATACATAGACGACAAAAGAATCCAGAATATATAAAATATACAAATTACCCAAATAAAAGTAAGCAAATTATATATATAACTCTCAGATAAGGGGAAAGAATATAAATGTGTCCCCACCTCATTAAAAAACAAAGAATTAGAAATTAAAATTCAATAAGAGTTCACTTTTTACCCATCGAATTAAAAATTTTGCTAATATCAAGATATGACCAGGGTATGGGAAAGCAGTTACAGTAATATATGCTATTGTCATTAAAAATTGGTACAGCTGCACTGAAGATCAATTTGTCGGAGTTTGCCTAACCTTCAGTAAATCCTTTTTCAATCTATCCCAGAAAAACACTTGCATATATCTACAAGAAGATATACTCAAGGACACTGGTAAATTGTTCATATGGCAAAAATTGTATTCCGTGAAACACTCTTTGGTGCTTGATGGACATTAAGCAAAAACAATGTTTCTGAATCAAGTTTGTTGACAAAATTCTAAGGGAAATTGATCAGACTTATTTACTATGGATTTCTCAGTCCTTTAAATGTGTTTTTCTGAACTCTGAGTCTCAGAGAGCCTGTTGCAGACAGACTGTCCTGAAATTATTTAATCACTAAAATATTTTATGGACACACTCTGGAATGCACTCTGGAGATACTAAACTACTTTATGGTTTTTACAGCTAGGGACTTCTTTCTACAAAGTGGCATGGTGGTATAAGAAATTAGCAGTTGGGTAAATTCAACAAAGAGCAAAAAATGAAGAAAGACATTGTAGACTTTTCTTATAACTAAATACAGAGAAGTACGGTCCCAGCTAGAGGACAGTGCAGGGTTTAGGGCAGATGTTTTGTTTTGTATTGTTCCATTTGAGGTTGTTTGTAATGTGGGAGGACATTGTATATGTTTGTGGGTGGTTGGAAACGAGTCAGAAGAGGAAGAAACTTTCAATATACCCCTGAGGAGGAGTTGAAGAAAGATGTATTCCTGAGAGAGGAAAAGATTAGCCTTGCCAGAAGGAGGGTCAGGTCCATCAGTTCATGGAAGAGTTCAGAATGTGCACCCAGATAAACTGGTAGATGTAGGAGAGAGAAGATAACTCTAAGGTAGATTTATGTGCTTCCATCTAATTCTCCAATAAAGTAGAGGCAAGATTATCTTCTTTGAGTGAGGGAGTCAGTGTGCCAAGGGTTGAGGTAAGAGGGAATAGTTGAAAGAAGAAAGGGTAGGGGAAAGAAGAAGACTCACATCACTGCATTTCATTGTTCTTTCATCTCTTTGGCTATTGGCTACAATATTTTCCTTAGCTTTCACTTGCTTACCATTTATTCCAAGTTTTGCATGTGGTTTACATTTTGTTCCACACACTCCCCCCAAATAGAAATCTCTACATTCCTCTAGTTATTTTTACAGAGAAAACTATGAACAGCATTCACAACATCATCTCAAGGACAGCAAAGCCAAGTGGAGGAAGAGGAGTCTATTGAAGGAAAGAAATGGACATTCTCTTGCAGGGGAAGATGTTGCAAGAAAAGTAAAGTCTAGCCTTCAGGTGTAGATTTGACCATCTACATCAAGAGTGTGGGTGAAAGGATAGGGTTAATTTATGGATGCCACTAAAATTTTTCAAATGTTCTTCTAAGATCCTGATATAATGCAACACTTAAGACCTGGTCTCTGTGAGAAAAAAAAAACACATAATAATAAAAAAAAAAATCCAGGTAGCACATGTCAGTACTTCTTATTTCCACAAGAGAGCAGCAGGACCTCAGTTTTGAGAAGGACATCGCAGGTTTTGCTTCCATTCTTCAATCAAGACTGCTTTTCCTTTCATGTTAAGAGCTGCTAAACACAAACATGTTTGGTTTCATCTGGGAACATTGATGTACGCATAATACAATTCCTCCCCTATATGGGCAGAGGTGAGACTTTATTGGACACATGCTTACTATGTGCAGGAAAACGGACCTGACGCAGCTAAAGAACATGTTAAATAACAATGGGGACAGGGGAGAAGCTGTTTGAGATTATGTCATTTCATTCCTTACAACCTAGTAGAATTTTTTTAAAAAACAAGTATTGTTAACCTTCAGAAAACCTATTGTCTTCTCTTGGATGGGTATTAGATTCAACAAAACCTTATAGCAATATGTACTAGTTATGTAAAAATATGAATAGGGTATTGTGTGTCCCAGCTAAAAAAATGTTTATACAATTTCATTGGGTCCTTGCTTATAATAAGAATATTATACTGCATTGTTTTAATCTTTGCTAAGGACCAAAGAGATACTAAGTTCTATAGGTAATATAGGAAATAAAGTTAAATGGAGAGTATTAATAATATAAGAAAGTTTTTATTTTTTTGTTTTAATTCACAAAAGAATAATACAATGTTGCAGTAGCTATATCTCCCAAATTGCTAGAAATTCTTTTATCCCACAAAATTCAGGTGGTAAAAACAGCAAAGTCTCATCAATTACACAGACCACTTGGGCATTTTGTAATTTAATTAATTGTGAATTAATGAAATGTTGAAGAACCTTAAAAGTAAAAGCCTTTGATTTATTTTACCCTCATTAACTGTGAAACAGGTTTGTTTAGTTGTGTTTTGTTTTTGTTTCAAATTAACCCAAGCATGGGTTGTTGTTCCAGAGTGAATTATTTACTAATACATATAACCCTCAAAATAGAAGAGTTCCCAAATTATTGGCATCCACTAAATGCTAATAACCTAAGAATTCAGCCGTGTAGACAAGCAATCTAAAGTGGTCAGGAATGAATCACTTGTTTGATAATTCTGCCTCTGCACAAAAGAGACAGGGAAAAGAGGGCTGCATTGTTCTTTTGATAACAAACAATAGAGACCCTCTCTTATTTTTCCCTTTGCCTGCTCCAGGAATGAAGATGAAAATTTCTCAGAGAAGCCTGGTCCTTGCTCATTATGATTCTGTAAAGTCTTGCCATTTAGGAAATGTGTCTCAATTTCCTTGCAGATGAAACAGGAAGGTCAGACTGAGCTTTAATCAAAGGTATCTCCCTGCTGAGGTAGGAAGTCTTCCCTCCCCTCATATATGTGGCTTTAATTTGGCTGCTATATCTTTTTAAGGTGCCTGAAGCCATGTTAGGATCTGACCATGGCTGCTATTCACTTAATCCCTGAAACTGGCCAAGTATACTGATGTTGTCATTGACAATTTACTCTTGCAGTATTTTTCTGAACTGAGAGGGATTTTGTCACTGGTGCACTATCAAAAATACAAGAAGGACTTGCCCTTTATTAAGAGGTGCCATGCCAGTTGAGCTAACATTTATAATGTAACCCTAGCAATGAGCAGTCCCCATTCCTCACAGGAAGCAAGTAGAACTCTTAGCACACTGTGCTGCAAGGCAGATTAGCCTGCTCCTGGGGAAAGTATATTTGTGCGGTCATTCCATTTAGTTCAGAGGCTTTCCACTGCCCACACATACCCTGCCCTGATCTCTGTCATAGGTCCCTCACCTCCTGCCATTCTCATCTCAATGCACATGTATAATCACATGTATATTCTCTCTTATTCCCTTCTCTCTTCCACCTAACCTCCCCCTTCCTCTCTTCTCTCTCACTCTCCCCCTCTCCCCCTTTATTGCTGGAAGGACCCTTGGCAATCTTTTCCAAGCCCTTTGTTTCATAGAAGATAGAGGACCTTTTATTTTCCAGTGTCCTATATGCAATAATTAATTCTGCATTAGGTGGAAATTGTTAGTTTCCTCCTGAGAAACTGGGGAAGTCAGAAGAGTTGATAAATCGGGTAGGTAGGTCTTTGGCTGAGTAGGATAACCTCTCCTCTCAGACTGGACACTAGATAGCCCACCTAAGTGTTCCTTTTCAATTTAGTAGTCTCTCGAATCTCATCAAAGCACAGGAAGGACTGTATGCACTATAAATAAAATGAATTCTAACCAAGTCCTAACAAAATATGAGTTTCCAACCCTTGTGCTGTAGACATATGAGATGCTTGAGAGTGCAGAGACAACCCCAGGTAAAACTGTGGGGAGGTGAATCCACTCATATCCTCCCCCTCCTGGACTCCTCTGCCTACCACCAGTACCCCCCACCCAGGTACCTTTCTTCCCTATTCTTCCTCATGGCTGGCTATCTGTTGCCTGCTATGGATCATTAATCACAGCTTAAATTGGTGCCACTTCCAGGTAGTTGCGATTGGAAAGTGAGAACCAAAGAAGGTCTGCCATATGACCTTTAGAAGGCTGTTTTTCTGTGTTCTAACTAAAATCTACAAAGTGACCCAAAAGATTGTCCAGGCTTAGGAGCTTTCAAGAGGATTAAAATCTTCTCAATGTCCTCTTCTTCCTTAACTTTAATAGCCTTTTCCTAATGAAATGCCTGTTCTTTTGTTAAAATGTCTTAAAGAACCCTCAAGACATTAAGTAACAGTGCTTCAGGGAATAGAAAGAACTATCCTTTTAATGCCACAATTATTTCCTCTCTACTTTTTGGTTGCAAATATTACCTGCTTTCACTATACAACACCCAGACATTTTAAAACCAATTACCGGTGTTATAGTATTACATTGACAGAGCATCCTAATAGCTCTGTCACATGCACCAGTAGTTAGCTCTCCAGTCTGTCCAACATGGATGGAATCAAAGTCAGATACTTATCTACAGGTCTTGCCCTCTCCACTCCCGCAATAGCCAGGTTCTCTCTATTTTCTTATCATTGTTAAGACTCTACATTTAGAGTAGCAAATCAGATAAATGAAAAAGAATTTTTTGTTTAGATATGAAGGTATCTCACAAAAAAAGAAAGCTGTCCAGACCAAGATAAGTGGGACGACTCAGATGGAATGGAACTAAGAGCATGATTAAGCCCCTTACTCCATCACTGCTCTGTGTTCTTCAGTCATTCTATCTCTAGTACCTCTTTCTGTATCTCTATCTCTACCACTATGTTTATCTAACTATTGTCATCCTCTGCTCTTATGGCCAAAAATGCAACCATTGAGCAATCTGAGTTTTACAACAAACAGCTCCTGCCGTCTCGACAAAGATGAAACCATCTTTCTCAGAACAAATTTTTAAATTCAGGCAAAGACTTTGGCCTCTGTAGGTAACTTAATCTTGGATCATAAACTGTGTTCACATGTCTGTGCTCATTGTAACCAAGTAGCCAGGTAGAATGCAAAAAGGGAAAGGGTAGTTGTGGTCGGCTGAATAATGACCTCCAAACATATCCAGGCCCTAAACCATGTAAACTGTGAGTGTTAATTTACATGGCAAAAGTCACTTTGTAGATGTGATTAAGGATCTTGAGATGGGAAGATCAACCTGGAATATCCAGGGGGACCTAAATGTAATCACAAGCATCTTTATGAGATAGGCAAAGAGATATTCGATTTTAGAGGAGAAGGCTGTACATCATATAAACACAGATTGGAGTGATATGCTTGAAGATGAAGAGGACACAAGCCAAGGAATACAGGCAGCCTAGAGACTGGAAAAGGCAAGGAATTAGATTCTCTCACAGAGCCTCTGGAAGAGAAGCGACCCTACAGACACCTTGATTTGGGCCCAGTGAAACCCAGTTCAGACTTCTGGCCTCCAGAACTGTACGAGAATAAATTTACGCTATTTAAGGCAAGTTTGTTGCAATTTGTTACAGCAACCATAGGAAATTAATACAGTACTTCTTAAAATACAGGGAAGAGAAGCAATGCCCAGGAATGGAAGGAATTCTTGGTTAGACATCTCAATATATAGAGGCCTGCCATAATTCTGAAGAGGAAGCAGAGCTTCAGGAGAGGGTGTGTCACAGTAATAACCAACTTCTGACTTAAGACTTCATATACGTGCAAAGGAAATATATTATGATTGAACCAGATGCAAATTCCCTCTGGTTTAAGTGGCAAAACCTCAAAAGAAGTAGGATTGGCTGTGAATGGTCATATGGGAGGGAGTTCAAAGAGAAACAAAGCACAAGGGTGAAAGACCTGAACAAAGGAGAAAAGAGAAGTGTAAGGTCCTAGAATAAACACTACACTGGCAATTAGGGTTCTTGTCCCAGCTCCCTGAATCTAGTTATGGCATAGGGTATGTTCTCTAACGTCCCTTCTGTCTAGGCATCTTTGACACATGGATTTAGGTGATATAACCCTGAGGGCCCACTCCAGCTCTAGGATTCTGTGATCCTCAAACCTCTGCCTAGATTTTGGCCTAGATTTTTGCAGTGTTAGCTCATAGGGCTCTTAAAGTCTACATTTCTGTGCTTTGACATGGTAGATATATTGAGACAAAATTCTGTATAACTAGAATGGAAAACTCCCAGATGGCTGTGTGTATAACCTCAACAATTATTTGGTTACAAAAAAAAAGAAAAGAAAAAAGAGTGAGAACAAGAGAAGCAAAAGACTTGACCCTTGAATTAACCCTGGAAAAAAATTCACAATAAACTAGCAACTTCTTACAAAAGCATATGTGAATATTCCCAAGGAAATGTGGAGACAGTTCTGCAAGTTGAAATACAGCATAAATCCATCAGCACTATTAGAGGGAAAAACACATTCCTAGCAATGGTAGAATTTGTCAGTAATAGAAAAGAAGCATTTTTTAAAAATAAGGTTATTAATGTTTAGAGAAATAAATTGAAGATAAACAAATGATAAGCAAATGTGGCATATCAAAACTTTCTTTATCCTAAATTCCTCATCTGTGTTCATTTTTTTTTTTTTATTTTTTTTTTTGGCTAAAATCAAAGAAATCCTAACAAAAGTTCCTATTTGAATCCCTATAATGAAAATATGGTCATAAATTATACTTCCCATGGCTTCAAATCATCTGCCTAGTTCTGCCATCCATTTGGAAATAGAAATATTTTTGCTCTTTCCTGAAACTGTAATAAAAACAAGACAATTTGTGTATGTCTGTTGTATTGCATTCAGTTGAATATAATAGAAAACAAACTCTAGTGGTTTAACCAAATAGATGTAAACCCTTCTCTAATTTGAGCAAATCCAGAGGCAGGCAGTGCACAGTTGATCCAAGGACTCCACAATGACATGTGTGACTCAAACTCCTTCTATCTTTCTGCTCTGTTATTTTTAGCAGATGGCTTTCATTTACATGGTTGACCCATAGCTACTCCAACTCCAACTCATTCTGCATTCCAGGCAAGAAAAAGAAGCAAAGGCATACGGTGAAAGTCTTATTATTCTCTTTCAAAAGCTTCCCTGAAAGCAATGTCTACTTATAATATTACATTGGCAGAACCATGTTTCTCTTTAGTCATCCCCATTGCAAAAAAGGCTGGGTAATGTAATTATTTTTTTTTAAGCTGGGTACATTGCCTTCTTAAAGAACATCAGAATTTTTTATTTTAGAAAGTAGAGGAGAACAGATACCAGATAGACAACTAAAATGCCCACCATTTTCTTGAAAAATTATCAGTGATTTTATTTGCCTCAATGAAAATGATCTATAGGGCCTCTCCTATTGTTATAAAAAAGAAGACGTTAGTAGTAGAGTATATTCATTAAGAACCTTTTGGTTGTAAGAAATTGAAAGCAACTCAGTAGCTTAAGTTTAAAAAAAAAAGGTGGGGGGAAAGATTTTGGAAATATACCAGGGTATTTCTAAAGCTCTCTTGGACTTTCTCTACAAATCTGCCAATAGCAGGTATAGACCACATACTACATCTTATAAGACAGCATCCTAAAATTGCAAGGTGATAATTGTCAGTTCATGTCACAGCTAGGTTTTTATTAGATCATTAAATCATCCTAAAAGCCAGAATTTTCTGAATGACAGGGTATATGAAAGTGTCCATTAATCCCTTGGCTATCTTCCCATTGCCTTGCCAATTTTGCTATGAAGTGAATTTGGAGGCAATATGTTTACTCTGACAGTGTATATGACCTTCAGTGAGCTCACAGATGGTGGGTGGTGCAGTGGTATAAAGGCAAGAAAAAGAAAATCCAAATCTAGACCAAGCATATCTATTCAGGTAGAGAAAAATCACTGACTTCTTCACTGATGGCAGGGACTGAATTTAATCAACCTAATTACCAAGTATTCAGAAGATACCCTTTGAGATTTGGTGCCACATTAGTGTTCAGGATTGGGTGCTGTAGTTTGAAAAATTGAGCACTTAGCAATGATAGCAGGCAAATCCGACCTAGTGAAGGGAAATTCATATGGTTGTGTCCATAGGCTGCATAATATCTCTGCTACTATGCCTGCCTTATTTATGAGCCCACTGATTAAGTACTACACTAGCTAATAAAGGAAAATGACTGAAATCCTGTGTCATATACTATTTACCTGAAATACCAAGAGCCTCTTCTACACTGAGCGTTTTCTGAAAGGCTTACATGAAATGTAATTGTTTTCATGCTCTAAGCTCATTCTGAGTGATGCATCTCCACTAGCCCATCCTTTACCCTCCCTGTCTCTAATAAATACTCTAATCTTCCTATCCCCCAACCTAGGCCAGACAATTACCATTGCCTGGATAGAAATCAGTACAGATTGTGATTTCAGGCCAAATTTCCTTTTAGGCAAAGTAAACAGCAAATCATGTTTTATGTTCTGGCCAAGAAGAGGCATAATCTTCTCCACTGTACTTCAAGGCCACTCCTGCCTTGAACTGTAACACTGCAGACCATTTCCAGCTTATGTCAGTATTTCAGAGAGAATCATGTTAACCAGACCTGAGTTCTTTACCTTTGTTCAAGTGGTGACAGAAAACTACCCATAAGGATATCCAGAGAGATAGATTGAGAAATACACAGCAATGTAAACAATGGCAGTGTGTGTGACCTGACTGGCAAATAATTTGTACCCTCAGGTTCTAGTTTGATGGTGGAATATTATTAGTCACACCCAGCTTTAAAGGTATATATATCACATGGCATTAGTTCCTTCTGAGTACTTTGAAGTCTATAGCTGTCCAAGGGCAGGTGTTCAGCCTTCCCCAGAGCCCATTAGAAAGCTGAGAATGTATTATAAAAAGGAGGAGAGTTACCTGGGGGCGGGGGGTAATATGGCTTTGCTCTCAAACTCTGGAGACTTCACTAGACTTACTATTATGGCTTGCCACAGACTCCATAGTGCATCTTGGTCTCCACATAGCATCGTTGGACTGCTGAGTCATAAGGGCTGAGTAAACAGCAACATGAGGTTTGCTATGGAAAAGCTAAAGATGCTTCTCTTGCTCTGGGAGATTTCTAATAACCAGAGGTGATAGATTTACAATTCTTTCCTTCCCCTCTCTTGCTGTGGTTCACTATAAATAGAGTGTTCTGTGCTGCCCAAAGAATTTTGGCTTCACCACCATGTGACTTGCTGTGATTAATAGGATGTGGATGGATGTGACAGTTCTTAAAGAGATGCTGAGTGTTTCTAATCACCCTGTTGCACTCCTGCCTTCCACCATGAGAACATCATAGTCCAAGTAGGTAGCATTCCTTCAGCCTGGGCCTTGCAATGAATGAGAAGTCCAGTGGAGAAAACCAAAAGCCTACCTGAAACCTGAGATTAGAACTGCAGTGACAATGTGGAGTGCAAGTGACAGAGGAAAAAAATGTTTTGTTTTGTAAGCCACTGAGATTCTTGAGGTTATTTGTTTTACAGCAAGAACTAATGAAAGCAACTAACATATCAAGTAAATTGTTCAGAGACAATGCTTCTCTCCAAATGTGATATAAATGCAAAATCCAAAGAGGACCCTAAGATATTCGTTGTGCCTCATCATGGTATGGGACACTATGTATAGCATCTTGTCCTTTAGTTTGGGACATAGTATCCTAACATACTCTAGACCATTAAAGCCACAGAAACTTCATAGTGTCAAACCCCTAAAGTTTTGTAAAAGTTACCACCTACTCCTTGAACCAAAACATCTGGGATACCTCCCATTTCCTGTTCTCTCAGGTCCATCACCTTGACATCATTAATGTAATGAGCTCATAGTATATACTCTTGATGCCTTGTCCAAACACCCTTTCCCAGGCTGTTAGCTCCTAATTGCTCATAGCTGCAACCTAAAGCCCAATGACTACAAGCAGGAAGATATTTATCAATAAGAGTCTCTAGTGGCCAATTGTATAGCACATGTTGTTAGTTTTCCATTCCAGAATATGCAGAAGTGCCCTATACACTTGCAAAACAATTATCAATTCCAAAGTCTCACACTTTTCCTGAGGTTCTACTGCCTACAATCCCTTCCAGTACAATGACTGTATTACTTAAGGTTGTTGGAGTTGTAAGTGACAGAAATGAACTCTGGCTGGCATAATTAAAAAGGAGCATGAAGGGGAACGGGTACAGCTCAGTGGTTTGATCACCTGCTTCCCATGTACAAGGTCCCAGGTTCAATCCCCAGTACCTCCTAATTTTTTTTTTTTAAAGGAAAATGATGGAAAGAGTATAGGAGTGACTCACAAGTGGAAAATAATATTCGAAAAACATAGATCTGAAGGAACCAAAAAGCTCCAGGGATATTTGCAGCAGTGATAGAAGATCTCAAGTTTGGCTGTATATTAGAATCACAGGAAGATGTAAAACCCTGATGCTCATTCCATACCCCAGATGAAATAAAATCAGAATCTTCTGGAATGGTACCCCTGAATCATTATTCTTTAAAATACCAGAGGTGATTCCAATGTACAGACGTTGTTGACATTTTAGCTGCATCAGAACCACCTGGAGGACTCAATTAAACAGATTGCTGAACTCACCTAAGAGTTTCTGATTAAACTTAGAAATGATTGCCATTTCTAACAAGTTCCCAGGTGAAATGGAATCTGGGTCTGGGGTGGGGACTGAGGTTCTGCATTTCAAACAAGCTCCCATGTGATGGATCCTCAGATCACACTTAGAGTAACAAGCCTTTATCACAGTGGTTCTCAAACTTAAGCATACATAAGAGTTTCTGGAAACTTTGTGAAAATAAAAATTCCTGGACTCCACCGCCATATTCTGACTCAGTAGGTCTGAGGCAGAGCCCGACATTTTCTATTTCTATGAAACTCCCAGGTGATGCTGATGCTTCCAGTTCAAAGATACACTTTGAAAAGCATTGTTCTAGAGCAGTGGCTCTGAACTGGGAGTGATTTTGCACCCCACCCCTAGGGAACTTTTAACATTTGGATACATTTTTTGGTTGTCCCAACCGGGGCAGGGGTTGGGAGAGAGTGCTGTGGCATCAACGGAGTACAGGTCAAAGACAGGGCTAAACATCCTACAATGCACAGGACAGCCCCTACAACAAAGAATTATCTCACCCAATATGTCAACAGTGCCAAGGTCAAGAAACCCTGCTCTAGAAGGTGGCTATTAAAATCAGCTGATCCTCTCTAGTCTGATTGCATAATTCCTGTGAGAAAGTAAAACAGGGACCCAGCTCTGTTCAGGTGTCCACCCTTGGATTAATCAATTATACACCAGGGGGGTTAAGACCTTGTAGTACACCTGACCACTGGTGATCTAGCCCTAAAAGAATTGAGAATGAGATATCCTGAGAGTCTATAGAAGCAGGCAAATATATAACTTTAGCCAAGAGAATTGTGCTCACTAGAGCAGGGGTGGCAGTGGGTAACAGGCATCTCTTTCTAAGGGATGACAAGAAAATCGAGTCTTCATATACACAACACTCACTGGCACTGCTGCTGTAAACTAAAACAGCTGTAAACCTTATTCCAGGCTCCTGAAACCCAGGGTAGCTGCAGAGTACCCTAGATTTCCTTATTTCCCATGTGTATTTGCAATAAATCCCCATCCCTGAGGTAACTGAGCCTAATTCTAGCAAATTGACATACATATGCATACATGCAGATGTGTGTGTGCACACACACGTATATGCAAACACAACCACACAACAGTAGTGTTGGTTCAATTTTAACTTTCAATCTGTCCCCATAGGTACTGGTGAGACATAAAACCAGACACACAACCAAAGGAAATGATACTGTTCCAGGCTTTATTGGATCATATTTCACTTTAGTTGTTTAATTTTGTTTCAGCCACTAACTTCGTTGTTCTACAACAGTCTGGCCCAGAATTGTTACTTACTTTAATAGGATTATTAATAGCTACCTTTCATTGAGTACTCATTCAGGCTATGTTCTCAACATATAGATACTTACATATACATACACATATATACAGATATATCGTTGTCTACTTTTAGTCCTTACAACATCCTTATAAGGTGCAACTATTATTATCAATGAAGAAATTTTATCTCAAAAAGGTTCGATAACTTGAACGAAAGTCACATATTTCAAAAGTAGTACAAGAGAAACATAAACCCTGGTCAGTAAGACACCAAAATCTTTTACTTAGCCACCATCTCTTTTTCTCCCCTACCTTGCAGCCACCATCCAGAAGACTTTAATCATTCCATGCCCATTATTTCCAGGCTAGATGTTAACTAGAACGTAGAACCAAGAGAGCAAAATTTTACCCAACCACCTACAGCAGAACCTGGCTGGAAAGCAAGTTCTCAGTATGTTGTTAATAAATTTTCTATTTTTATATTTACAGAAAATTTGCAAACAGTACAGAGTTCCCCCATATAACCTTCACCCAATTTCCTATTTTAAGAACACCATAATTTACCATGGTACATTTGTCAAAATAAGAAACTGACATTGGTGCATTACTATTAAATAAATCCCAGTCTTTACTAGTTTTTTTTTTCCACTTTCCTTTTCCTGTTCTAGAACTCTAGCCAGGATCCCCCATTGCATTTTGTCTTGTCTCTTTAGTCTCTTCTGGTCTGTAACCATTTCTAAGTTTTTCCTAGAGATTCATGACCTTTCAATTTTAAGAAGTTCTGGTCAGGTATTTAGCAGAATGCTCCTCAGTTTGTGTTTATCTGGTGCTTTCCTCATGGTTAGACTGGGGTTATGGTTTGAGGGAAGATTACACAGAGAATACATGCTATTATTGCATCATATTAGAGGATTAATGCTATTAACCTATCATCATGACTTATCACTGATGGTGTTGATCTTGACCACTGAGGAAGGTAATATTTGCCAGATTTCTCCACTGTAAAGATCCCCCTCCCCTTTTATTCACCATTGTTTGGAAGCAAGTGACTAAATGAAGCCCACACTCAAGGAAGGAAAAGGAATAAATGTGTTTTGAAATAATAAATGTTGGGATAAATATTAGAGGGTGGAGTATCAGCATGTATGTTTCCCCACTCCTTTTCCCAATTCCAAAGTGATGAATTTGTGTATCTATTGTCTCATTTTTACTTGACTGTCAGAACTCTTTCCACCAACTCTGGATCAATGCTTACTTCCCTGAATCCCACCTCCCTACACATACACACACACACACACACACTCACTTCTTTAAGAGCTGCCTTCCTTGCCCCTACTTCCCCATCCCATGCAAGAGCCATAATATACCCCAACATCCTCAATAGCTAAAACAGGTTAATAAGATCATGAAAAATAAACAAAAAGAATAGCCTAGATTGGCTGCACTTACAGGACTTAATGTTTATTGAAGACAATCTCCTTACATATCAGCACTCAGTAACAATAAAATTTTCAGGTCGGTCAAAGTACACAGTGCACAAGTGATTTCAGACAGATGGTAAAGTGAACTTAGAATGAGTTCATTCTCACTGCAACCACTGTCTGAACAAGGATGACACATATGAGCCTGAAACCACAACCAGCTCCCTCTAGGTCACCCAGCAACATGCTGTTAGAGCAGCCCAGCTGGAATGTACCCAGGGTGTCAAAGGATGTACCAGGGTTTCTCCTAGGCTTCGTGGATTTCAGACCCTGGCACTTCACTGGCTCTTACAACAGAGGGCAAACAAGTAGAGCATGTATGTGCCATGCCAGCTCCTTAGAAGGTTGTGTCTCACTTAGATCATAAATGCCACTGGCCAGACATCCTGTCACCCCCTGTGCTTTGTACAATGCCAAGTATACTGCAGATGGTTCCCCAAGTGCTAAATAATAACAGTGTCTAGCTTTCATGGGCTATTTGCTGTACAGTCATTCTTTATACTCATTCTATTAACTGCCGTTGTCTCTACTCTTGGTGAGAAACCCATGTTATAGGTGACAATATAGACACCGGGTTAAGAAATATATTCAGAAATAGAGCTCCTTGCTCCCAATCATTTCAAACTCTTACAGCAGTTGATTGGAGCAAAGCATTAAAAAAAAATTAAGCTGCTTGTCCTTTATGCTAGTTGCAAAATTTACAACTACCCTTTCCCCTGCATCTTCTCTAAGACCTTATCTGCCTTTAAGGCCTAACATGACATAATTCTACTGAACTATAATAATGTAATGGTGAAGAGGAATTTTCTGCTTGGAAGAGACCATCTCATTTCAATATGCTGTGACATCTTTTGGAAACCAATATCCTCTATAATGGGGAATGGCTCCAGATCAAGGGCAATCATTTCTGTGATTTATGAGCAGTGCAAGCAGATGGTTTCTTGAATATTTGGACTTTTCCCAAAAACCTCATGCAAGCTAAGCTGTTGTATCCTATGGCATGAAAAGCCTTTGCCTCCAGGTAAGGGACTGGGCTAATTTGGAATTTTCTTTTATGCTTGAAAATAGGACCAGAAGATGCTGTTACCATGAAGAAACCATGGGAACTCTTCCCCACCCGTCCCCCCATAGCTAGCAGCAATTGTAAGGACAGACCAAGCTCTGTTAGCCAAAAAAAAAAAAAAAGAGAGAGAGTGAGTCAGGTACCCGGTCTGAAAGGTGAAGATGTTTCACTTTGCCATAGTTATTAGATTATCAATTTTCTCCCCTCAAGACCAGTGTGATTTGCAGGGAACAAGATTAGCCAGGCAAGAAGTAATTACAGCCCTGATAAAGGTGACCTCCAAACAGAAGCAAAAGGCAAACAGTTTTTGAGTGAGGTACCTGGGAGGTAAGGTGGTTTGGTTAGGATTCTAAACAGGATCGTGGGAAATGCTCTCTGATTAAAAAGGAGCATGCCAGGTTGTTTGAAGTGAAAGGCCAGAGTGAGTGAGAATTTAGCCTGAGCCATGACAGGAAGTTTTAATTATCTGCATTATTCAAATTTTTGAACTTTGCAGACTTTCATTTCAGGTTCGTTGATCTTTCTTCACAGGTCAAAAATGGGAATTTTGAGAGGTAAAGATTGACAGTGGAAAATATACTTCATTTCATTTTATTTCAATCCCAGAGGACTTGGCGATGTGCACATAAATGAAGCTGGGCCAGAGTGACCTGAAACAGAGACCCACAAAAATGACTCTTCAAAAGCAATGTTTCATTAACTTGAGATTCCGTTTCTCTTTCCTTTTCAGAAAATATTGGGGAAGTGTATGAAGTAAAATTAGTCTTTAATGATCCAACATTATTGCCTGTAACGATAAAACCCCTCCCTCTACTTCAGTTTTTCAGCACCCAACCATGCAGCTACCTTCTTCTATTTAGAAATGTACGTTCAGGAAAGGTTTTACCATCAGTAAAACAAAACAAAACAAAAAAAACCTCCAAGTAAACCTAAATCACTTTGTTTCTGGGAAGGTTTTATTTTCTGCTTGAAACAAAAGGCTTTGGCACCTGTTAAAAGGATCTTGAGCATAAATGGTAAGAGAGGGAAGGCTTTTTTATTTTGCAGTACCACTAGATTGCCACAGTTCAGGCCTACACAGAGGCAAGCCCCCAGAAGGTACCAAATGTTCTAGAAGTGAACAATTAGGCCTCTGGCCCTCCCCACCTGTGTGTTTTGAGACCACACTTGGCTCAGCTCACAGGTTTCCCTGTAAACAGAGGCATTTGCACTGCTCTGTCCATTTTCACAGTTTCAGCGCCAAAGTGTAGGATTCTAAAAATGCTCTGAACATCCCTTAGAGGTTATTCAGTACCTTAGAATACACAATCTATTAATTTTCTTTTTATTCCACAAATTCTGTTTCTATACATTCATTTACTCATTCATATATCAATTGAACAATTTATTCATATATTAAACCATTTTAATGCTACAGGGAAGAATGTAGGATCATTAAAGACTAATTTTGATTACTTCATACATTTTCCCAATATTAATTCTCTGGAAAAAGAAGAGGAACAAATAGAATCTCAAGCTAATGGCACATGGTTGGCTATACTGTCTTCAGAGAAAGTCACTTTTTTGTGGGTCCCTGTTTATTGATTGCTATAGGCTTCTTTGTGGCCTAATAAATTGAGTTTTGTAAATGTTTTATTAACAGTGGATAGAGGGGGATATTCTGTTGGTAATGAATAGAGTTTGAAAAATGCCAATGAAATATAAATTATTTTACTTAGGTGCTATTTTATGTTATATTTGAATATAATATATATTATGTTAGATGCTATTTAAATTCTTTTATATATATGTTCTTTTTTATGTTTGACTATTGATCTGTTAAAAACAGATTGGTATGTTTGAAATATTTTGTACTTGTTTATATATTTTAACATTATTTTATTCATAAATAAAATTTTACTTTTATATCTATATAAAAAGACCCTCCTACTCCCATTCAATGATTTTTCCCATGAAATCTGTTTTCCTTGATTATTAATATTGCTATCTGCTTTTTATCTGTTTGCATTCACCTTATGTATCTTGTTACTAGCTATCATTTTGAAATTTCCTTTTAAGTGTATCTTTTATATAGAGCATTTGGTTTAACTTTTTAGAATTTGTTCTGTACTTTTATGTGTGTTTGTTAACCATACCTGAATATCTTCATCTTAAGTAGGTTAAACCTACTTAAGTATATTATCACAATTTATATATTTGGCCTTACTGTGCTCCATTTTTTACACAATATGTTCTATTCCTACTATTTGATTTCTTTTCTGTTTTTTTTGCTATATGAATCATGCCTTTTTGTTTTACCTCTATTTTTAACTAGGAGACTGCCTTTGGTTTTCTGAAGGTATATATCTCTAGTTCTTAGCATTAAGAATGAAACAGAATTCATCGACAGCCTGCTATTTAAGATAAGGAAAACAGTACACTTTCTTTCACCCCCCTTCTATCCCCTCCACTATTTGGTAACTATGATGTTGCCAAAACCCAATGAGACCTGGATCCATGGAAGCAGGCAACTAGGAGTTGCAGGGAAGAGGAACAAACTGTAGCAATGGAGGGAGGGAGCTGGAGGAATAAATACCTCCCACCTTTCTATTCTCTTGACTTCAGATTTCTTGCCATGTTTCCTGGTACCAGGACTCAATAAGAAGACAGGCGAGAAGGGAGCTCAGGTGAACCTGGGCCACAGAGGTCAGCCTCCTGGGGTATGGAGCGGATTGAGAAGGAAAGTGAGACATACAGCTTTTATTCCTTGTCTCGCATGCGCTTGGCCCGCCTTTATATTCTGGCCTGTGCTATGGCAGCCAGCTGCAGCAATAGCGCCTGACTCAGCTGCACAGCTTGTCTCTTGTGCCTCAAGAATTCTTTGCCTCCACTGTATGACACACCCTCAGAAGCCTCCTTAGCCATTCTGCAGCATGCTCAAACTGTACATGCAAAGAAGTTGGTGGGCCCTGGGGAAGGAGGGGAGAGAGAGATAAATATACCCTCTTCTATATCTTAAGCAAACAGCAAATAATTCTGAGGCCGGTTCTACATGGTTCTTCAGAGGGTTCTCATCTAGATTGATCCCCAGTTACCCATTATAGTAACCCACACCCAAATTAATAAATCCACTCTTGGATTAGCTTTACCTCCTCTGTTCCACTACTCCCAGTCTCTTGCCTTCCATACCCTGGACTCACTTCCCAAAAATAAACTACCTACATGCATTCCTTTTCTCAGGCTCTACTTTTGGGGATACTGCAGAATAAGATAGGTAGAGAATGGGTGGTTCTGAAGGGGCAAAAATGGACTAACCAATCCAGGTGTCCACCCTTCTATCCTGTGATACAGGGGAGACTCTAAATCTGGATTTGGGAATAGGGTTACTTTCCCCTGTGTCACAGGGGAATACTGTCTAATTGAACATGTTTTAATTTACTCCTCCCACTAAACACTATCTAACTCTGCAACTTCTACTGCAAAAAAAAAAAAAAAAAAAAGAAAGAAAGAAAAGAAATGGAAAGCACAAGACCAATAAACCTATCATGAAAGTCCATCAATTTTTTAAAAAATCACTAAGTAGAACTAAAGAAAAATATATTTGTTCAAATACAATTCAAAAGTAGTCTCACGGAGATAACCTTATGTTATAAGATTTTCATGTTTCCTTGAGAGCTTTTCATGCTGAAATTTCTAAAAGCCTACTTGTTACCCAGAGTTGCAGAAGGATTTAACCACCCCAGGCGAGATTATATAGAAAAGCTAGAATATGATCAAACATATTTCTTATCCAGTGGTAAGTAATCTGCAATTGCACAAATTAGAATTTGGTCAAGGCCCAGGAACTAATTGCAATAGCAGGTAGAGTGTACTCAGGGTTTAATTTACATGAAATAGAAAAGAAGAGGCTTCCAGTACCCAGCACTGAACCTGGTGTTGGAATGCTGTAGCTTTTCCTAAAGAAAATTACACACTAGCAACGTCATTGTTGAGCAGCACCATAGGTTTCTCTGTGGGAATTTTCTAACAAATTACTGACAAGAGTTGGCCCTATTTAATCCATTATCGTGAATGCCATCAGCGCCTATGGTTACAGGGCTACAAAGCCAAAGAAAAGCACACATTCAGATCTTGTTCAGACTGAATTACACTATAGAACAAGGGCCAAATACTAAAGTAACCCCAACTGCATCTTTACATAGTCCTCTCAAAATTGTTTTCTTTACTCTACTTTTGCCCTGAGAGTTTAATGGAAGAAATAAGCAATTCCTTCAAAGTCAGGAATGTATTTTTTAAATCTGGTGTGCATGCGTTAACTTCCACAGCAGGTGATGCTTTTTTTTTCCCCAACTTTTGATCAGAGTGTTGATTTGTCTCTGGCATCCTCTAGACATGCTTTAAGTTGGATTACTTTATCACATATAGATGTTGACATCAAGCAGCTTATGCGTGGTAGCATAATTTAGACAGATTTGGACAGATGCATAAAAGAGCAAAAAAACACTAAGCACAGAAATGTTTTGGTGGTGGTAAACAAATGGCATCAGTTATATGTGCATTTAGGTAGAAGTGTCAGGGACAAGACTCTGGTAGAATTCTACTTCATCACAGAAGACCTCCTGAGAGATAGAGTATTGTAGAAAAGAAGGAAGTCTAAGTCCAAGATTTGGTAAGCAGTGAGATAGGTAAAGCATGACAGATGAAATAGAGAGGGAAATTCTAATTTAAAACATGTATATGCTGCTTTTAAATTAATGGGTACTGGAATAATTTGCTTTGCATAAGCAGAGCAAAGGAGAAATAATGAAAATGAAAAGTTACAATGGTCCTAGAGAGACGTGATTGGGGTCATGTTAAAGCTGCAGCTAAGTACCGGATAAGAGAGAGGTCAAATGAAAGTCATCTCTACTGGCAACAATGTTTTACAAACAATGCCACATACATCAATTTAATCCTGAAAACAACCCTGTGAAGTATGTAGATTATCCCCAATTTCTAGACAGGGAAGTCAAGGAAGGATAAACTAGTAAGTGATAGAATAAAAAAAAAAAAAAAAATGATCTTTTAGCTCTCTATACAGTATTATTTCCACTCTACTACAGTGCCTTTTTTACAATGGACAAAGCAGCAAGATGTCGCGGTACATGGATGCCTGCAGAGAAGGGTATTACAAGTTTAAAGTCAGGCTGAGATCTTTCCCTTGAATAATATGGATTTCCCCAGGCCTTGCCAGTTGCTGGCTTTCTGTGGAATCATGTTAATGCTGATAACCCAGATTTCACTCGCCTTGCCTCTACCGACATTAAACGCACCTGCAGCCCTTCACAAAATCTTCCACGTGCTTCTGGGAATCCCAGAGTGTCTCACGAGTTCTCAGGAACTGCCCTCTTGCAGTCTTCCAGGCCTACCTTTTCAGTGATGCCCACTGCCTGTAAGACTGCTTGAGGGCAGTGCCTCTGAGAGCCCTGCGACAGGGGTACTGGATGAGAGCACTGCTGCCCTAGCCAAAAACTTGAAAACTTCCCAGGGCTGTAAACCCTCAGAGACTCAAAGAAATTTCACTGAGATGAGTGAAATAGGGCACATCAGAGAGGCAATGAAGTATTCTCATTTTTTTTTTCTTTACCCCTTTTCAGTGTTTGAAACATTCAAGCTACCATTCATAGAGTATGTTTACACAGTCGTAGACCTTATACCAACACACTGATTTTTTCATTTAATTTTAAAATGCTATTCCAACAAGTTTAGAGCAGTTTTATCCCCAAAACAAGGACTAATAGCATGAGTAGAAATTAGTGAGTTTGATTTCAGTATCAGGAAGAAATGTTACAATTACAGCTGTCCACACTTCAATAGACTATTGCAAGAAAATGATTTTGTCTAGGTTGATATCTGAGTAGAGGCTGGAGAGTAATGCATTCAGGATGTTGTAGAGGGAATTCACACCTGGGGTAGGAAATTGGACTCATCCAAGGACTCTTCCAAATCTGAGATGACACTATTTGATGGTATTACTATTTGCAGAAAATTATTCTTTTGGATTCCTTAATGGGGTTTTCTTAATTTGTTATATATAACAAAATAGAAAATATTGTCCAAATACAGAATAATTCTGAAATGGATATGTAATATCAAAATATTCTGAGTCATTTTTATCAACACATCAACTTCAGGGCAGGGAAGGCAAAAGCATTGAATGGCGCATTTAATTGGATACTATAGTGTTATGGATCATTTTTGCCCTTTAGTATCATGTGTGGATGTGATTTAGTCATTCCTCGTGGCAGTCCCCATGCAATTAGGCATTGCTTATTCACAGCTGAATGAGGTGAGCCCCACAGAGATAGGTAACTTCTCCTCTCTCTTTTTCTGCAAGTATTCCATTCAGAACAATTTTCAGAACCCTGTGCCAGACACAAAACTACCACAGAAGACAGAAGTTCTACTCTCAAATAGCCAATGCTCCAGAAGAGAGGAATTGCACTCCAGAGAGGAATCAGATGTTTCTCTTTCAATGATTCTACCCACTCCCCAGGTTAGGGAGTAAGCAGCTGGTTCAGCCAATGCTGGAAACTATGCCAATTGGACAGGCATCTTGGGCACTGGCCCAGCTTGACTTCTGGAGTTCATCCAATCTTGCTGGTAGAAAACCATATGATATTAACAGCAAGAAGAGACTATAGACATTAAGAATTTTTAAAAAGAGAATGAGAAGTGCCTATATCATACCATTGCAACAGCAGACCCATTGTATGTGTGTTTAACAACCCAAGTTGGCTGCAAAAACATACAAGCTTCTGGATCTCCAACAGAAAAGTCCAAAGCAAAACAGAGAATATGTTACCCTTAAGGTAGCACTATACCAAGAATATGAAGGCATAGTTTCTAGACTTAGCTATAGACCTCCTAGGTCTCTGGGTAAGTCACTTAACCTCTTCAAATCTTAAGAGATGTACACATTCTCAAAATGGGAATACCACATTGTCTAATTACCACTGATATTATTGTGAGAATTAAAGGACAAAAACACTATATAATCAAAAGTAGTTATTATTTTTGAAGAAGGAGAGAGAAGAAAGGGTTATTCATATACTAACCAGGAAGTCCCAGAGCCTGCGATTCCATATGCCTGGTGTCCAGGTCACAGAAAGAAAAGATGATAAGCTGAAGCCCTGTTTCCCAACAGGCTCTAGCAAAGTAAAGCAGAATTTATGAGGTTCTAATTTCCTATCCATCACCAACAATGTCTACTACTAACCAAGATTCCAGAGATATAATCCGAAAAAGTTTGCTTATGCTGAACACAAAATGTTTCCTCTCAGCTTAGTATATAATTAAAGCCTTTGAATATATGCTTAACGTGAAACTTATCCCCATTAAGATGCCTTTTTTTTGTAACTGGGAATTTTTAATAATTTCTAAAAGCATTCACTTTAAACCTTTTAACTCTAATGGGATAGAATGCTAAAAGTAGTAGTAGGTGCTCCCTTTAGCTACATCACTTCATTCTGCTATAACCTATTATTTACCTCTCTGATTATGTTACCAAAGAGTAAAAGCCCATTATATAAGAAAAACCATTTACAGAATTTATCGCTGTTGTGTGACCCGCTCTACTCATCAAAACAAATGGAGAGGAGAGTTGTCTGTGATCGTTGGAATCCAGCACACTTGGAATTGTGTCGAGCAGAATATAAACAGCAGACTCCCCATCCACCAAAAGCCCATATTTATCCCTGGCTCAAATGAGGTTCTCATATTTTAAAACTTACAACTAATCAGAATCACAGTATTCTGGTTCCAGTTAAAAATAAAACACCACCTGATTACCCTTTTCTGCAGTGATAATGCTGAATTTCTGAAGGTGGGGGGGGGAATACCATGAAATGAAAAGATTAACAATTTCTCTTTCAAAACATAGCTCCAAAAGAAAACAATTCTTCCCCCCCCCCCCCCGAGTCTCTTTTTATTTTTAACCAACAATATTTTAGGTAAGCTTCTCTTTATCAAATTTTAGTTTGAAAGACACTGAGTTTAAATTCTGTCAGTGTTCCCTGCTGCTCTAGTCAGAGCACAGAGAATTATGGCCAAACCATATCTTTAAAGTCAGTGTGTTGGTTTAGACACTGGCTAGCTTTCATACAACAGTGCTTTATGAATCATGAATCAAATGAATAGCATGACAAAAGCACACATCTCTGGAAGTATCTATCCAATGCATGGGCAGGGGGAGAATATCTAGTGTCTCACTTCTGAAATTACGGAAATAAGATCTTTTAAAAAAGGTTTATATTTATCATAATCTACATTCTTTTCTTCCCTATTTTTTTAGTGGGCAGCACTTGTTCTTCCTGGGATAGCCTGTGAAAGGCAAGATCTTGTTTGCCCAACACACTCAAAAGAATGGTGAACATATAAATATCCATTACTGCAAGTCCCCAAAATTGAAGTACAACAACTTTGATAATATAAATCAAAGGTAATGGGTAACATACACACCATCATAAAGATTAAAAGTAGTGATGATAGTCATTCCCAGAAGTTGTCCAATAACATTTCTAACTGCTTTTACAGTGAAAATAGTTGATGGAAGTCTCTTGAACTCACTGCCATATTAAGCACAAGCACAGCTTTATTTTAACATTCTCTTGGGTATTTTTTTTCCCCATTCCTTCTTCAAATTCTTTCATCTCTGAAATTTCTTAAAACCGTAATTGGATCTATGAAGTGTTTAAGAAAATGTGTTGCAGAAGAGATACTCTGTGAAGAGGGGTGAAGGGGAGCAAATTTCACACCTATGCATTCCAGCTGTCCCTTATACCCTGCCCCACACTTTTGGGTGTTGTGAAACCCACCCTCTATTTCTGGGGCACTGAGTTTCTGATCATTGAAAAGGCTACTTCCAAAGATAGTAATTCAAAGAGATCTTATGAAAGCCTCAGGCAGATATCAAAGAAAGGCCCTCCCTGGTCCAAAAACAACAATTAGTGAGGCTCCTTTATACAGCTTATGTAAAGCCTATATGGTATCAGCACAATGGTATCCACTCAGCTTTTCTCTGTGTGGTACCCTCAGGAAGAACTTATATCTCAGATCTCAACAACCCTAATTTATTTCCTGTCCAATTCTTCATCCCTGAACCCCCAACCTAATTTTTATTTATTACTCCCTTGGGAAAGCCACACCAGAAAAAAAAAATACACTTCCCAGGCTTCTTTGCAACTAAGTGTGGCAACTGTGGGTTATAGAACCTTAGCACACTTCTAGGAGTGTTTTGCTTTCCCCAACCTCCATTGCTAGGTACCTAGAACACAGATGTGAGGCTGTAGCAGCCATGAAATCATTATATAAATGAGAGCAAAGTCCATGGATAACACAGCAGAAAGCCAGAGAGAGCCTAGAATATTGATATCTTCGAACTGTTATGCCAGCCTGGGATCTCGGTTTCAGGACCTCTTCTTAAATAAACCCATGTTTTGTCAAGCCATCTTTGTCTGATTTCTATTACATGTAACCAAACAATTCCTAACTTATCAGTTGTCACTCATCCAGTGTACTAGAGGGTGGGGTGGTTGGGTCTTTCTCTGTTCTTGTTCCCACCTAGTGCTATAAATCTAAAGTCTGTGACTGTTTCTTTCAGAGTCTTCCCTTTTGATTCCCAAGAAACTATTTTTCTTTCAATAAAACCACAGTTCTTATAAAGAAAAATGTTTGGTTTTTGAAAATAATGATTTTAATGTGGATTTCGAGGGCCTATTTTGGAAGTCAAAAACTGAACAGCCATTGATTCCTTTTCTTTGCATTCCAATGATAATCTAAATTTTTCTCAAGGAAATTTGGCAATCTCTGTCACTAGGGAATGATCATTCACTGGAAATTGTGGAAAAGAAGATACAGAATTAAGATATTATGCTAAGTTACACACACAAAAACAGGCCTACAAATTTATTCAAAGCTCTTTTAAATACCAAAGTTATTCTTATTGTGGTCAATAGGTAGGTTTTCTTTTTGTCTTGTAATTTAGTTTTACATGTTTGTCCTGGAAAGAGAGGATATTCAAGCTTATTCTTAGAAACCAAGCCCATGGAATACCAAACCTGAAAGACTTCTAGAAAAGAATTATACAAGGTAAACCTGGAAAGGCTTCCTGAGCAGTGGAAAGTTAGTTGTCAAGAGCTCTAACACCGTGACAGATATAGAGAAACGGTGGGACATACAGAACCTTGTTCTTGAGACAATTCAAAAGAGCTCAATAAATGCATTTAGACAGTGTTTAATCATACAACTACTAGGGGGATAGCCCTCTACAGCCTAAAGAACAAAAAGGATATAGCTCTCAAGAGCATGAATCCCATCATCTTAGAGGAGAAGCTGACAGATATGGGACACCAAACTCTGTAGGGTTAAGCAAGATCAAAGGCTCCCAAAGTCACTGATTCTCAAGTAAGTGTGAATAATCACCAGGGAAGGTGGTTGACTAAAAACTAAAAAATAAGGAAATCTTACTAATCAAAGACTTTTGGAAATCACATAACCTCAACATCTGTCACTACAAAGTAGAAAGAAATATGTATCTATATTTCTCTTGAGAAAGTAATTTTCCATGACATACTTGATGGAGAGGAAGGTGATAACCTAATTTATCTAGTATGAACAGAGTTTTAGATACTTTGGGCAAGGGCTCAAACTACTAATCCCATTTTAGAGTTTCTTCTGATCCCTAGAAAGAACTAAGCACACAAATTTATGAGAAACAAGTTATCAGACTTTAATGTCCAACTTATGTCTCACCATATCTTTCAATAAGTACATTGCCTTGGATTGTGTTCTTCTGTAACTTTTTTCCCTCCAAAAGAAAATCTGGTCTCCTCTCAAGGGCAAAGACAGTAGCTTTTAATTCCTTATTTATTTAAAAAGCCACAATTAACCTGTGATAAAAATGACATGACTACTAAGACATTCAACCATCTCCTTTTAACTATTGAAAGCATTTCCTGCCTTTCATCACTACAATTCCTTTTTATAAATCATTCTTCTTAACTACAGTGATTTATGCCCTCTATTTTCAAGAAAGAAAAAAAAAAAAGAAATAAAGTACTCCCGTCACACTGAAATATAGGTCTTTTCCAAAAGTTTCCTGAAACCTCTGGCATAAAACTTTTCATTCTTCCATTTCCTCTTATCTTAAAACCTATACTTTTGACAAGATTTCTTTGGTTTCTGTGAATCCTAGGCTTCACTAGTCTGTCACAAGATAAGGCTACAATATAGCACTTCTCACCTACCCATGCAGAAACTCATCTGCCCTCAAAAGCATCTACCATTTTCTTCTGAGAATTCCAGGTACACTGTTGTTTTTCTGAAGTAGCTCCCTAATGCCCATTTCCCTGGACTTATTAGCCTGCCATGCCCTGGCTCTGCTTGGATGGCCTCAAGTGGCTCCTGTCTCCCTGCAGCTACTCCCACCACAAGATAGGGACTCCAGTCTTCATTTTCTATTTCATCCCAGGGAATAAACAACCTTCTCCTAATTCCCTACAACTAGTCAAGATGAGGCAGCAACTTTTGAAAAAGACTCTACTCACATAAAGCAAACTCTGAGGCTGAGATTAGCTTTGCTCTTAACAACAACATTCTTGGGGGAAAGGACAGAAAGAAGGATTGCTAGAAAGAAGTTGAGCTGCAATGCAATCTTGACAAAGGCTTCAGTCAATCCCATGGTGTGCTCTAGAGCTGGGACGACCCCTTAAAGTTGTCCTGAGATGGGTCAAGGAAGCCAGACTTTTATATCCCCTCTGATACCAGTCATTGAATCCAGGATCCCTTGGAAAGGGGGGTGTAACCTTGGTTAAATGTCTCTTTTCAGCTGAAACAATCCCAAAAGTTGCTGACAGCTGAAGATTGCCTATCAGCAGCACACCTGTAAGTGAGAAAATAAGTGCTTCATTCCTGAAGGGAAATCTGGATAACATATCACAATGTCTACACCAACATGAAAATTATATTTAGGGAACTCAATAATAATTTTCTTTCTTTTCTCAGCATGATACAGTGATCACTCTTCTGGCCATATTAGGCAACCTTTTCATTCTCTTCTCACAGATACTACCTATTCTCCAAGTCCAACTCCAATCCAATTACTACAGCACTAAAGTATGCCCCAATTTATTCCTGAGTATTTAATAGTTGTCACAAAACACATTAGGCAAAAACTATAAGTATTCTGATGCTTCAACAACTCATAATGACCTTAAAGAGTTTTTAGAAAAAGAGCAACCTATAGCTAATTCTTTATGGCACTTTTCCAAATTCTTGCCTAAATAATAGCTATTGTCACTAGCATCATCACCAAAAACCATGTGACAATTATTAACTACAAGCAAATGTGAATCATATGGAAAATACGGGTCATTAATATCTCAAAATGTTATGAAAAGTGAATAGAATTGAAGTATCTTAAAGAACATAATGTATCCTAATAGGATTATATGCACAATGCTAGAAAATGAATTATAATTTCAAAATGTGCTTATCTAAAAAACTCCTCAAAATTCAGCCATTACTAATTGATCTTCCTACATCTATCAATATTTAATAATATCCAGTCTCCATAATTTTATAAATAATATATGATTTCCTGAGGAATACCACAATTTAACCCATGTCTCTAATTGTTTTTAGGTTAATGAAGCCTTTACCCATTCACAGGATCACCATGTCTTTATGACTTTGATGAGTTTATGACCTTTCCTTTCTATCAAAAATCACTTAGAACACTGGCACCACTAGTATCAGACAGTCTATTACTCAGTCTCAGGGACTTGGTAAAATATAAAAAGAAACATACCATATTAAATTTTTTACCCAGATAATTGGCTCATAACATTGTTTTAGAAACTTTTTTATTGGGTACAACATATATACAGTAAAGTACACAAATGTTAAGTGCAATCATCACCCAGATCAAGATCTAGACTATTGCCAGCATCCAAGAAGATGCCCCCATATCCCTCCCAACACTGCTCCCATTCAGATATTAACAGTATTCTATTTTCTATCACCATTGATTAGTTTTGCCTGCTCATGAACTTCATATAAATGGAATCAACTTCTGATTTCAGCCACAACATGTAAAAAGCTTGGTTGTCATCATTCCCATCCTTACAATGTGAAAAACCTGAACATAATGAAAATCAAAGATATTTGCTGAACCAGTCAGAGAACCAAGGTTGCAGGGAAAACTGCCACCCCCAAATCTGGAAAGACAGATGAATCCAGAGAATCATAGCTGAGATATGCATACCTGAGCACAAGCAGCTGGAGCCATCACTGTAGAAGCACTTAAGTGGTAATTTAGACTAATTGCTGAAGGTTGAGTATGGGCTAACTAGAGAATGGGAAACACCTGGGGACTGGAGATTCAGCAAATGAAAGCTGAAGTACCTATATTAATTTCAGACAAATGAGACTTCAGAATAAGAAAAATTATAAAGGATAAAGAGAAGCATTACATCATGATAAAGGGATCAATTCTCTAAGAAGACAACAATCCTAAATGTGTATGCAGCTAATAACAAAGCTTCAATATACTGAGGCAAAAGTGAAAGAACTTAAATGAGAAATAAACAATCCACTACTGTAGTTGGAAACTTCAATACTCCTCTTTCAGTAATTGATAGATCAAGCAGGAAAAAAAAAAAAAAAAAAAAAAAATCAGTAGAAACATTGCTCTTACTGACATGTATGGCATACTCCAACCAACAATAGCAGACTGCACAGTCTTCTCAAGTTCACATGGAATAATCACTAGTATAAACTGCCTTCTGGCATTAAAACACACCTTAACAAATATAAAATAACAGAAATCATACAAAGTATGTTAGACTACAGTGGAATTAAACTAGAAAGTACTATGAAAATGATACCTAGAAAATCCCTCAAGTATTTGGAAACTAACAACAGACTTCTAAATAACATATGGGTCAAAGAAGAAGTCTCAAGAGAAATTAAATATTTTGAACAAAATTAAAATAGAACTTATCAAAAAGTGTGGGATGCACTGAAAGCAGTGCTCTAGTCAAGATAAATTAAAACACTAAATGCATATATTAGAAAAAAATAAAGAATTAAAATCAATAACCTAACTATCGACCTTAAGAAACTAGAGAAAGAATTAACTAGGAAAGGCATTTCCTTCCCTGGAATTTTATTTCATCTATTGTCCTTAGTTGCATAGCTCTTCTATATCTTTAAAAACATGACTTTGCAATTTATCTTGTTTTTCAATTTGTTACAGTGGGATTGTTGCCTTCCATGATCTTTATTGTATCATACTTGTAAGCAGAATTTCAAGTTCATTACATTTAGATAAACAAACATATGTTTAACTATTTGAAATCCACATTAAGAAACAGAATTGTAAATGGTCTTAGAAACAAGTCTTTTGCCTGTAATATTAAAAAATATCTGGGAACAGTAGTGATGATAGTCTAGAAAAAACGAAATCATTGGCATTGTCTGCCTACTTAAATCACCTGTCTATAGTGGCCAAAATGCGGTCACTTTCCAAAATATGCTAGTCAGAAAGCCATGGACATATTTGCAACTTGTAATCTTGTAACTAAGAGCATTGCCCCCCTTTTGCTCACATATTTATCCTGGGGTTAAATGAGAAATTATATGGTCTCACTATGTATAGTTCAGTTTTTATATTTATGTGAACCATGCAGAAAAATTACAGCCCTATTTTCACTGCCCCTCCCTTGATGCTTGTGTATATCACCCAATATAACTATTAATATGCCAGTATGTTGGGATTTCAGAACCATGGCCCTATTACCTACTGGTATTGTTTGTCAAAAACAAGAGCAAAATTAATTACTCTTATGATCTCAAAATTGCTTAATAATCCACACCTGCCACTTCAGAATCTTCCCTTTTATTTTAAGTTCATGTGTCTGCAGTTTTAAGAAAAGCACTAACAAAACTTTTCCAATATTATACCCTTATACCCCTATAGGTAAAATTTAGTTCAATCCTATTAAAACATATTTATATCTGAGCATAAACTATTTGTTTTAAAACACTCAGATATATACTTTTTTCTTTAAGTATAATATAATAGAAACTTCAAAAACAGAGCTAGAAAACTTTGGAATTTTCATTTTTATAGGAAGCATAGAAAACATGTTACGTTCAGTTCAATTCTCCATGGAGTGAAATTTGGAAATGAGGCTGAATTATATGCAGATGACAAATTTAGCCCCTAAAACATGTTCGGTACATTAGAGAAAATCTTGTTGGTTAAATCACTTGAGCCATCAAGTTTTTCCTAAAGTGCTTCGATATGCTTTTGACTGATACCATCTGTTATTGACTGAAAAAAATTTTACTTTAGAAGGTATTCATCAAGTTATAGGTGACATATTTGTATGAGAATGTACTAGACCATCTGGTTCTATTTAAAAAAAAAAAAAAAACCTTTCTGAAAAATACTGCTATCCTATCTCAGCTACACCATCCATATTTTTCAGAGGCTCTTTTTGTTGCACTCCAAAAACAGAAACACATGATATTTTTGGCTTCTGGCTAAAGCAGCAAAGGCAAACATTTACAAAGAGCTTTTTCTAAGCACCATGGTATTTTACAGCTATTCATTAAAATAATAAGTAGGTGTCCAGAAGAATGGTGTGTGGAGAAGAAAGAGAAGAGACATGGTGGGCTCAATGAATTTTTCATACTGAATAGAAAACCATTAAAACAAAGAGTTTCATAAAATCCTCTCTGCACATATGAGCTTTGTATACCGGCTGGGTATGCTATGCTATTGGTAATCATGAAAACTAAATTTTCACTCTACAAATATATTCCTATTGCCGTCTTGCAGCTGCTACTTAGTGTAAGTAAAAAGTTATTTTCTTTTTCTAGGGGTGCTTTTCTATCCATTAAAATCATATATGGGAAACCTAAGAATATGCTCTGACCTTTGATTTTTCTATTTGATTTCAGTAAACTTGCTTAAGCCAAACTTTCTCCATCTATAAAATTGACCAGCATCTGTCTGTTCCTCACTGAACAAGGTTTCTCTAGATCAGGCCAAAAATTTGTTTTAATCCTGTGAATTAAAGCAGTGGCTCCCACACCATACAACTCATCTCACCAGTACTCTCAAGTGGTGGTAAACCACTGCCTTAGTTTCCCAGCTTTTGAGACAAGTAGCCTACAGTGGGTGGGCTTAACAAGAGGAATTTATTGACTCACAGTTTCAGACAATAGAAAGTTTGCTTCCTCTCAGGGCTGGTTTCTTCTGGTTAGCAGGCAAATCTTTTGGCAATGTCCTCTCTTTTCTCTTCTGGTTCTGTTGACTTCCGGCTTCTGGCTCTTCCTGTGACTTTCTCTGTCTTAAATTTCCTTCTGCTGATAAAGGACTACAGTAATCCAATTTAAAACCTGACCTGATTCAGTTGGCCACACCTGAATTAAAAATAATATCTTCAACAGGTCCTATTAACAATGGGTTCACATTCAGAGGAATGGATTAAGATTAAGAGCGTGTTTTTATCTGGGGTACATAATTCAAACTACAGTCTGCCCTCTAGACCCCAAAAAGACATATTCCTCCCATATGCAAAATATATTCATTCCTTCACTACAAACCTAAAGCCTTAAGTTGTTTCAGTAACAATGCTAAGTACAAAATCTCATCAAAATCGGTTATGGGTGTGGTCCATCTTGGGGCAAACTCCTCTATCTGTGGACCTGTGAAAACTACAAAACAAGTTATCTGCTTGCAATGGTGGGACAGGCAAAAATAAGCATTCCCACTTCAGAAGGGTGAAATTGGAGGAAAACAGGATCACAGGTCACAAACAAGGCTGAAACCCAGCAGTGCAAACCTCTTTAGATTTCAAAGTCTGAGATTCATCTGTGGATTGATGCTTTGTCCTCCAGGCCTGCAGAAGCAGCAAGCACTTATGCAGTGGTCACGTTCTCCCCGAACATTGGGGTATAGGCACCTCCTTCTCTGAACATCAGAATGGCGGCCACGCTTAAGAAAATGCTGGATGCAGACTTGCTTCCTGCCCTCCCCCCAACCCGGGGGTGCTGGCACTCTCCCAGAGCATTGTGGCACAAGGCTGGCCCCCTCCATGCACATGTGCAGACCTGCCCTTTCCACACTCTTGTGTGGGCCTGCTCTCTTGGTCAGAGGAGATCTTGGTACAGAACTCTCCTGTGGTGGCACCCTTGATATGCTATTTCCTTCAATTCATGCCTTTTCCGTCCTTTTAAGGCAAGGCTGGCAGTGGTTCCAACCAACAAATTTTGCAAAAACCTTGTCATCTTTGTGTAAAATTCAAAGAGGTCAGACCACAGAACTTTCCACAGATGATTTCTGGATAACTGCATTTCCAATCCTGACTTCTACTGGGATGGCTGAGTGTTTCTATGTTCAAGTAAAAAGATAAACACTCACATAAAACTAGAACCCTGTTCTCTGGGGACTCATTTCCCAAAAGTTCAGGGAGTTCCCTGATAGAGCTACTTCTGGCCCTGGTCTCAGAGCACACTCTCTGGATAGGTTGAGAATTTTCAAAGTCATCAATTTTTGTTTCGTTTGTGCTTAAGACTTTAATTCTCAGCTTATCCCTTCCCTCATGCATTTTACTATAAACTGCAAAGGAACCAGGCTGTACCTTCCACACTTGGCTTGAAAATCTCCTCTGCTAAATATTCAAATGCATTGATTTCAAGCTCCACTTTCAATCAGACATCAGAACACAATTTCACCAAGTTACCTGCTACTTTGTAACAAAGAATGCCTTTCCTCCAGTTTCCAAAAACACATACATTTTCTCTATGGCCTCTTCCAAGGCACCTTGAATGTCTATATTTCTTACCAACAGTCTCTTCAAAGAAATCTAGGCTTTTACTATCAATGCCTCACAATTCTTCCAGCCTCTACCCACTACCCAATCCCAAAGCCATTTCCATATTTTTAGGTATTTGTAATAGCAGCACCCCACCTTCTGATACCAAAACCTGTCCTAGTTTCCCAGCTGTGATCACAAATGTGTTGGCTTACATAATGGGAATTTATTGGCTCATGGTTTTGAGGTTAGGAGAAGTCCAAAATTGAGGTGTCAGTGAGACGATGCTTTCTCTCCAAAGACTGTGGTGTTCTGAGGCTGCCTGGCTGCCTGAAATACTTGCTCATTGGCTTTTCTGTCACATGGTAGTGCACATGGTAGCATCTTCTCCATTCTTCTCTCGGTTCCATTGACTTCCTGCTTCTGACTCTTCCTATAGGTTTTTGTATGTCTGAATTTCATTCTACTGATTAAGGACTCCAGCAATCCAGATTAAAGTAAACAGGATTCAACTGGCCACACATTAATTAAAATATTTAAGTATTTATAATGGGCTCACACTCACGGGAATGGATTAAGAACATATATTTTTCTGGGGTACATAATTCAACCTACCACAACCACTCTGAATGAAAGAAGCCCAATTTTCCTATTAAGTTATTCATTTTTTTCACCACATTTAAATGATATATACTCATTTGGGCTTTGTGATGGTGAAGCTAATGTGTGAACTCAGCTAGGTAATTGTGCCCAGTTCTTTGGTCAAGGAAGCACTAGGCTAATTGTAATATAAGGACAATTATGGGCCTTAGTCATCAGTGAGTTTAATGCATAGATGGCTGATTACATCTACATCGGCCAGGGAGATTGCTGTCAGCAATAAGTGATGCTTTATCCAATCAGTTGACTGCCTTAAAAGCAGAAGTGATTTCAGCATTCAGAGAGAATTTCCCAGCTCGTCTTTGGACAGCCAACATCTGCCAGAAACTCATCAGGAACCTTCATTGGACTTTCATTGGAGCCCCTGATTTGCACCCTCCCTGCAGAAACTGGATTTGTTCATCCCCACGGCGACATGAGAGAATCTTATAAATGTCATACTATTTATAGGTATCTCCTGTTGATTCTGTTTCCCAAAAGAACCCTGACTAATACAGCTTGGTACCGGCAATGGTTCTTGAGGAACAGAATCTTAAACATGGGATGTCTGAGGTGGTTGTGGGAGTTTTGCAATTGGCTCTCTACTCTAATTGGACTCAAGGGTACTAATGACTCCCTTTCCAATAATGAAGAGGCCACTAACAGTCTATGGCATGAGTTGGCAATGGAGATACACAAAATATCATCACTGGATTCCCCTACTTTCATGCTTATGAGAAGCAAGGATCTGGGTGAGAGTGTTCTCAACACCTTAACAGAGTTTTGTGGAGTCAAAAGATATAATGATGTTGGCTGGCTCCTCCTAGATAATCTGAATACGGTTATAAAAGAAAGAGATGAGCTAAAATCTTCAAATTTGAAACTTAAGTGCCACATGAATGATGTAAAATTTTCTATTTATGCTCTGAAATAAAATCTTGTCTCCTGTAGTCACAGGCTTGAGATAACTGAGAACCAAACTCAGGCTCTCATTGTATGAGTAGCAGAGTTACAAAGGAAACTAAAATCTCAAACCTGCAGAGTATCTGCAGTTAAAGTGAAGGCATTGATTGGAAAGGAGTGGAACCCAGAGGACTGGGATGGACACATATGGGATGATGATAATATTGATGGGAATATTGGAATCCTAAATTCTACTGAGACTTTACCAGATAAACCTGTGATGGTCTGCCCTGTGGAGACCACACTTTGTCAACCTTGTATCACTCAGCCTCCAGCCTGCCCCAGGGAGTCCAGACCTCTTGCCTGCCCTGAGGTGGGTACCAGCTTGACTCCAGCATGCACTGCCCAACTTCCACCCCGTCCTGAGGAATGTGTCTTCCAACCAGTGCCTGAAGAGATTAATCCTGTCTCACCAGAAGGAAATGCAAAGGGATGCCCTGAGGTCAGTAGCTTGCAAGAAATTTCTAATCCTTCTCCTTACCCATCACCACCACCTCTCTTCTCTTCAAGACCCATTGCTAGACTAAAATCACATCAAGCCCCCAAAGGTGAAATACAAAGTGTATTAGTCAGCCAAAAGGGTGCTGATGTAAATTACCATAAATCTGTTGGCATTTATAAAAGATTATTTATTTGGGTTAAAAGCTTACAGTTACCAGACCATAAGGCATAAGTTACTTCCCTCACCAAAGTTTATTGTCATGTGTTGGAGCAAAATGGCTGCCAACATCTGCAAGGGTTCAGGCTTCCTGGGTTCCTCTCTTCCCGGGGCTTGCTTGTCTTTGGGCTCAGCATCTTTGCTATCTCCACAAGGTCAGCTGTAGACTATGAGGCTTTCTAGGCTTTGCCACTCTCCACAGGTCCAGCTGTAAACTCTCAGGTGAATGGCTCATCTTTTTTCCTGGGGACTTCTCTCCTTCCTCATGACCAAGCTCCTCTGTGTGCTTACTTACAGGGGCTTCAGCTCAAAACTCAGCATCAGAACTACAACATCAAAAACCCCAGCTCTGTCCTTTGCCATGTTTTTTATCTTTGAGACCCTACCCACCAAGGGGCAGGGCTCAGCACCCTACTGACGTGGCCCAATCAAAGCTCTAATCATAATTTAATCACACCCAGAGGAACAGATCAGTTTACAAACATAATCCAACATCTATTTTTGGAATTCATAAATAATGCCAAACTGCTACACAAAGTGTGACCCATGAGGAAGTATACTATACTCTGAAAGAACTGCATGAGTTTTCCAACTTATATAGACAGAAATCAGGGGAATATATGTGGTAATGGATACTAAGGGTATGGGATAATAGTGTGAGGAATATAAAGTTAGATCATGCTGAATTTATTGATATGGGCCCACTAAGCAGAAATTTTTGATTCAACGCTGTAGCACTAGGGGTTAGAAAGGGCTCCAACAGTTTGTTCAGGTTGCTGACTGAAACATGGACCAAAAGATGGCCTAGCATGTCTGAGGTTGAGATGCCTGATTTGCCCTGGTATACAGTAGAAGAGGGAATTCAAAGGCTTAGAGAGATTGGAATGCTAGAATGGATTTACCATTTAAGACCTGCCCCCCCACCCCAGGAATGTCCAGGGGACACACCTTTAACCAGGACTGTGATGAATAAATTTGTAAGACTAGCTCCATCTTCCCTGAAGAACTCTGTGGTTGCTCTTCTCTGTAGTCCAGATTTTACTATAGGGAGGGATGTAATTGAATTATAATCCTTAAACATTATGGGGATGATCAAATCTGGGGCCAGTAAAGGTCAAGTATCAGCAGTTAATCACCAAAGACAAGGTGGGCATGGCTACCACAATGAAAGGCAGATTCAAAGCAGCACTCATAATAGTCTGAGTCGCATAGAGTTATGGCTTTGGCTAATAGATCATGGGGTACTTAGAAGTGAAATAGATGCACAGTCTGCTAAATTTATTCTGGATCTGTATAAGCAGAAGAGTTCTAGATCAAGTGAATAAAACTCTAACACAAATTACAGACGCAGAGAATCATGGTCCCTTAATCAATTCCCAGACTTGAGACAGTTTACAGACCCAGAGCCCCTTGAATGAAGAGAAGGCCAGGTCCCCTTGGGGAAGGATACTGTTAAACTGCCAAAAATACATACTTTTAATCTTCCTCCCAAGGATACCTAAGGCCTTTTACCAGAGTAACTGTGCATGGGGAAAAGGAAATGATCAGACATTTTGGGGATTATTAGACACTGGCTCAGAAGTGGCATTGATTCCAGGAGACCCAAAATGTCACTGTGGTTCATCAGTCAGAGTAGGGGCTTATGGAGGTAGATCCAATGGTGCTGGAAGTTCCAGTGGCAAATAGAGATGCTGTCTGGAACCTCTGGCAGGACCCTATAGGAAAATCACAAGGCCAACCCTTGGGATTTTGGAGCAAAGCCCTGCCATCCTCTACAGATAACTACTCTCCTTTTGAGAAACAGCTTTTGGCTGCTACTGGGCCTTAGTAGAGACTGAACCCTTAACCATGGGCCATCAAGTTACCATGAGACCTGAGTTGCCTATCATGAGCTGGGTATTGTCTGGCCCACCAAATCATAAAGTTGGGCGTGCACAGCAGCACTCCATAATAAATTGGAAGTGGTATATACGAGATAGGGCTCAAGCAGGTCCTGAAGGCACCCATAAGTTACATGAGGAAATAGCCCATATGCCCATGGCCACCACCCCTGCCATGTTACCTTCTCTTTTCCAGGCCCCTTTGGCCTCTTGGGGAGTACCTTACAATCAATTGACTGAGGAAGAGAAAACTTGGGCCTGGTTTACAGAGGGTTCTGTATGCTATGCAGGTACCACCTGAAAGTGGACAGCTGCAGCACTGCAACCCTTTTCTGGGACATCCCTGAAGGATAGTGGTAAGGGCAAATCTTCCCAGTGGGCAGAACTTCAAGCAGTGCACCTGGTTGTTCATTTTGCATGGAAGAAGAAATGGCCATAGGTGTGCTTGTACATTGATTTATGGGCTATTGCCAATGGTTTGGCTGGGTGGTCAGGGACTTAGAAGGAACATGATTGGAAAATTGGTGACAAAGAGGTCTGGGGAGGAGGTATGTGGATAGACATTTCTGAGTGGGCAAAAAACACAAACATATTTGTGTCCCATGTGAATGCTCACCAGAGGGTGACTTCAGCAGAGGAAGAGTTTAATAATCAAGTGGATAAGGTGACCCGCTCTGTGTCTAACACTCAGCCTCTTTCCCCAGCCAATCCTGTCATTGACCAATGGGCTCATGAACAAAGTGGCCACGGATTTAGAGATGGATGTTATGCATGGGCTCAGCAACATGGACTTCCTCTCACCAAGGCTGACCAGGCTACAGCCACTGCCGAGTGCCCAATCTGCCAGCAGCAGAGATCCACACTCAGCCCCCACTATGGCATCATTCCCCGAGGTGGTCAGCGTGCTACCTGGTGGCAGATTGACTACACTGGACAACTTCCACCATGGAAGGGGCAGCATTTTGTTTTAACTGGGATAGACACATATTCCAGATATAGGTTTGAATTTCCTGCATGCAATGCTTCTTCCAAAACTACCATCTGTGGACTTACTGAATGTCTTATCTACTGCCATGGCATTCCACACATCATTGCTTCTGATCAAGGAACCCATTTCACAGCAAATGATGCATGGGAATAGGCACATGCCCATGGAATTCACTGGTCTTACTATATTCCCCACCATTCTGTAGCAGCTGGATTGATTGAATGGTGGAATGGTCTTTTGAAGACTCAGTTACTATACCACCTAGGTGGCAATACCTTGCAGGGCTGGGGCAATGTTCTCCAGGAGGCTGTGGATGCTCTAAATCAGTGCCCACTCTATGGAGCTGTCTCTTCCATAACCAGGATTCATGGGCCCAGGAATCAAGGGGTGGAAATGGGAGTGGCACCACTCACTATTACCCCTAGTGACCCACTAGGAAAATTTTTGCTTCCTGTCCCTGCAACCTTAAGCTCTGCTGGTCTACAGGTCTTAGTCCCAAAAGGAGGAGTGCTGCCACCATGGAACACAATGATTCCATTGAACTGGAAGTTAAAATGCCACCTGCCCATTTTGGGCTCCTCTTACCTCTGAATCAACAGGTAAAGAAGGGAATTACTATACTGACTGGGGTGATTGATCCTGACTATCAAGGGGAAATAGGAGTGCATCTGCATAATGGGGATAAAGAAGAGTTTGCCTGGAATACAGGAGATCCTCTAGGGTGTCTCCTAATACTGCCATGCCCTGTGATTAAAGTCAATGGAAAAGTGCAACACCGCAATCCAAGCAAGACTAACAATGGCCCAGAATCTTCAGGAATGAAAGTTTGGGTCACTCCACCAGGCAAAGAACTATGGTCAGCTGAAGTGCTTGCTGAGGGTAATGGGAACATGGAATGGGTAGCGGAAGAAGGTAGTGATAAATATGAACTTCAACCATGTGACTAGTTACAGAAACGAGGACTGTAATAGTCATGAATCTTTCTTCCTTGTTTCATTATGAGTATGACTGCATATGTACACAAAACAAATTTATCTTCCCCAATCTTTTCCCTTATCATATAACAAGTTGTGTTAGTTTCATGTCATAATATTTAAGGATGTCAAGAGTGAATATTACCCAAGGACTTGCACCCTAGTCTGTAAGGAATTAATGCATTTCCGGTTGTATGCAGGAGAGTTGAACATTGTTAGGTGGAAATATATATGCATGTCTGTTATTGTTTTTACTTAGAGATTAAGTATGGTTTAAGGTAATATGTATGGTTGCCAAGTTGACAAGGGGTGGATGGTGAAGGTTAGTTTAATGTGTCAACTTGGCCAGGTAATTGTGCCCAGTTGTTTGGTCAAACAAGCACTAGGCTAATTGTAATACAAGGACAATTATGGGCTTTAGTCATCAGTGAGTTTAATGCATAGATGGCTGATTACATCTACATTGACTGGGGAGATTGCTGTCAGCAATAAGTGATGCTTTATCCAATCAGTTCAATGTCTTAAAAGCGGAAGTGATTTCAGCATTCAGAGAGAATTTCCCAGCTCGTCTTTGGACAGCCAGCATCTGCCAGAAACTCATCAAGGACCTTCATTGGACTTTCATCGGAGCCCCTGGTTTGCAGCCTCCCTGCAGAACCTGGATTTGTTCATCCCCACAGTGTCATGAGAGAATCTTATAAATGTCATACTATTTATAGATATCTCCTGTTGATTCTGTTTCCCAAAGAACCCTGACTAATACAGGCATTAAAAAGCATTCATTGAGAATTTTATATATGAAAGCACTGCTAAGCACTGAGGATCTAATAATGAACAAAATGTGTCATGGTCCCACCCTCAGGGAGCTTTAAGTCTAGTACATGAGAGAGACATTAATTAAACACTACCCCCTCCCCCATTTTGTTCATCCCTCAGTCTTGAGGGATTTGGGACAATGTCCATTCTGATTGCTTGAGGCTGAGAAGGGGCATAGATATTATGGGGCATCAGAATGGAATTGTTTTACTTGCAGTTGAAGCTATTCCTTGCTTTTGGGGTGGGGTTGTTCCATTATCATCATTTTGTTAGTTGTCCAGGGCAAGTCCAAAGAACTGGGGAGTAGGAGTTGACCACATATATGCTAGGTTTCAGGGCTCAACCAGCATATGAACAACCCAAAGACTTTTAGTCTCTGAGAATTATACTTAACAGGTAAATTGAAAATTATAGGTTCAGGTAAAAGGAGTACAAGAATCATGATTAGGGGATTTATAAATGAGTATAAGTATGTTATATTGGGGAAATAGATTTTCATATCTACCCAGATGGGGCCTGCTGAGGAGGTGTTGATTTCATGAAGCTGTGTGGCTTGCCTATGGTGTCTGGATGTCCCTTGGACCCTCAGAAGCACTTTTGTTTAAAATTTTGTATGCTGTGGCGATTTGTACATAAATATACCCTCCAGAATGATCTATACACTCACCTTGAAATCTCTTAGCCATAAAAATTCTATTTTATTTACTATTTCCCCATTTTGGTCAAGGTCTTTCTCCAAATACATCACTGATTAACACTTTGTAATAATCCCTTGGTGCCAGGGCAGCTCATTCCTGGGAGTCATCTCCCACAATAGGGAGGAAGGTAGTAAGTTTCTTTGCAGAGTTTGGCTTAGAGAGATGTCACATTTGACAAATGAGGAGGTTTTCAGGAGGTAACTCTTAGGCATTAATTATATTTAGGCTTTGTTTCATTATTACAGGAATAAGGCTCATAAATGCAAGGCTTGAGATTGAGGGCTTGGCATATTGGCCCGTTTTCTTTTATTAGGCAAGGCTTATATATTTCAGAGCTTTCTGCCATCTTATTTGAGAAAGTAGCAGGACATCCCCAGGAGGAAAGTTTAATATTTTGTTAGCTACTGTGTGGTCCTCTATCTATCTATAAAATATACCTGTGGCAACCAGGATACATTTATATACCATAAAAATATCTAGCTCTATAACTTTCAAGACATTCACAAGGCCCTGTCTGTCAGGACACCTGACCATATCCCATATTTACCTTCTTATTAGGGTGGTGTTAAATGACAGGTAGAGCATAAATTATATACTTGCCTTGTTTCTCATGTAAAGTTGTTCTCTTCCTCCTCCTCCTCCTCTTCCTCCTCCTTCTCTCTCTCTCTTTCTGAAGATTAGGGATTGACCTGCAGCAAGCTGCATGTACATTCAGAGACGCCTCAGAGTAAAATCAGTGTAGCTGACAAGGAAATTCAGTTGTTTCTATGGTGTATAATATTTTTCTAGGAATAAAGTATGCAACATTTACTGCCCCCTCTTGATGTTTGACACTTAACATTGGTGTGGTATCTTTGTTACAAATGATGCAAGAATGTTAGTATATTACTAACTACAGTCCATATTTTGCTTTAGGTGCATTTCCCCCAATATATCATCCCACTATCAGCATCCTGTACAGGTGACATAACTTTGCTACAGATTCTGAAGGAACATTTCTATCTTTGTACCATTAACCACAATCCTCAGCCACCACAGGGTACACTGTGTTAGACAATTCCATGCTTCATCCTTTTGGCTTTCTTTCTAGGAAAATATAAAACCCAAAGCTTCCCCTTTCAACCATGTTCATAAACATACTTCAGCACTCTTAATAACATTCCCACTGTTGTGTTACCATCACCTATGTCCATTTCCAAATTATTACAATCAGCGTAATTATAAACTCTGCACAGATTAAGCATCTACTCTCTATTCTCTACTCCCATTCTATCTCCTGATAACCTATCTTCTTAGAGCAGGGGTTCTTAGCCATTTTTGTTCCACAGACTCCATTGCCAGTCAAGTGAAAACCATGGACCCTTTACTAAGTCCACACTATACTGTGTATTATTTAATAAATATATTACACCTGCACCAACCTGTCCCCAGAAGAATGTTTATTTGAATTTCAATTCAAGCTTACAGACCTCTTGTTAAGAACCCTGTTCTAGAGTCTACTTCTATGAGTTTGCTTATTTTACTTTAGTTCATATCAGTGAAATCATATGGATAAACAAGATATGGTATATGCATATGATGGAATATTATTCAGCTGTAAGAAGGAATGAAGTCCTGGTGGATGCAAGAACATGGGTGAACCTCAAGGACCTCATATTGAGTGAAATAAGCCAGACACAAAAGGACAAATATTCATTCCTTTTTAATGCTGAATAATTTCACATGGTATGTAAGTACCACATTTTGTTTATCCATTCACAGATTGATGGTCACTTGTGTTGCTTCCATCTTTTGGCAATGGTGGATAATGCCGCTATGAGCATCAGTGTGAAAATACCTGTTCAAGTCCATACTTTCAACTACTTGTGTCATATCATAATTCTATACTTACCTTCCTGAGGAGCTTCCAAACTGTCTTTCATAGTGGCTGCACAATTTATATTCCCACCAGCAATGAATGAATGTTCATACTTTTCCACATAATCTCCAACACTTGTAGTTTTCTGTTTTCTTTTTAGAAGCAGCCATTCTAGTGGGTATGAAATATCTCATTGTGCTTTTGATTTGCATTTCCCTAATAGCTAGTGATGTTGGACATCTTTTCATGTGCTTTTTTGTCATTTGTATATCCTCTTTGGAGAAATGTCTTCTCAAGTCTTTTGACTATTTTTTTTTTTCCTTTAATAACCTTTATTTATTTATTTATTTATTTTTTTTATTATGGGTAAAAATCAAAATTCTCACAATACATACAAACATTTGTAAAATGATATATAAATATATATGCATATATGTGTATTTGCTTACAAAAATGTTATTTATATATTTATATATACATATATTTTAAGAGTTGCTTAGATTACCTAAAATATTACACGGAACCCACTGGGATTGACTATTTTTTAATTGGGTTGTTTTTATTGTTGAGATGTAGGATTTCTTCATATATTCTGGCTATTAGACCCTTATTGAATATGTGGTTTCCAAATATTTTATCCTTTGAATAGGTTGTTGTATTAGGGGTGCTAATGTGAAATACCAAAAATGGGTTGGTCTTTACAAAGGGTATTTATTTGGGGTAGAAGTCCACAGATACCAGGCCATAAAGCGTTAGGTTTCTTCTCTCACCACAGTCCATTGCCAAGTGTTAGAGCAAGACAGCTGCCGGAGTTTGCCAGGGTTCAGGCTTCTGGGTTCCCCTCTTCCCGGGGCTGCGTTTCTTTCCGGGCTTAGCTCCTGTTTCCGCTACAAGGTCAGCTGTAGACGATCAGGCAAAGGGCTTGCTTCTCTTTTCCTGAGGCCTTCTTTCCAACATCAAAACTGCTTCTCAAAAGACTGTTTCAACTGTCCTTTGCCTTGCCTTTTATATTCAATTCCCCACCCACCAAGGGGTGGGGCTCAATGCCCTAATCCTAACCTAATCATGCCCAGATTAACAGATCAGTTTACAAGCATGATTCAATTATATTTTTGGAATTCATAATTACATCAAACTGCCACAGTTGTCTTTTCACTTTCTTTATAATATCTTTTGATGTGAAAAAGTTTTTAATTTTGAGGCTGTCCCATTAATCTTTTTTTTTTTTTTCTCATTGCTTTTGCTATATAAATCCTAAGAAACCATTGCCTAACAAAAGATCCTAAAGATGCTTCCCTGCATTTTTTTCTAGGAGTTTTATATTTCTGGTTCTTCTATTTAAGTCTTTGATCCATTTTGAGTTGACTTTTATATAAGGTATGAGGTTGGGATCTTCTTTCATTCTTTTGCATATGGAAATCCAGTTCTCCCAGAACCATTTGTAGAAGAGACTATTCTTATTTCTTTCCCATTTGAGTGTACTTGGCAGCCTTGTCAAAAATCAATTGGCTATAGATGTGAGTGTCTATTACTGAACTCTAAATTTGATTCCATTTGCCTATATATCTCTCCTTGTCCAAGTACCATGCTATTTTAAACACCATGTATTAGTATGCCAAAGGAGTACTGATGCAAAGTACCAGGAATCTGTTGGCTTTTATAAAGGGTATTTATTTGGAGTAAAAGCTTACAGTTAAAAGGCCCTAAGAATCCAACTCAAGGTTAATTTCTTACCCAAGTCACTTGCCACATGTTGAAGCAAGATGGTTGCTGATCTCTGTGTAGGTTCAGCCTTCCCCTTTGGGCTTCCTCTCTCTCAGCTACAGGCTGGCATAGGGCTTGTCTCTCAGGGCTTCCTCTCTCTTCTGGCATAGGGCTCATTTCCTTCCAGGTTTTCTATATCTGTCTCAGCATTTCTGGTCTCTTCACAAGGTCAGCTGCAAACTATCAGGCGAATGGTTCAACTCTCCTCGGGGCCCCAGGATCAAAAATGGCAGAGCTCTCTCTCTCTTCCCATGTGTCATCTTGAGTGGGTATCCATTTATATAGGCCCACCAAGTGGGTGGGGACTTAACCTGAGTCATGCCTTACTGATGTGGTTGAATCAAAGCCTTAATCTTAACAGGTAATTTAATCAAGGGCCCCTCAACTGAATCCAAAATAATCAAAGAATAGCATACCCAGAAGAATAGATTACTTTCCAAACATAATCTCTCTTTTGGGGATTCACAAAAATAATCTCAAACTGCCACACACTGTAATTTTGTAATAAACTTTTTTAAAGTAAATGACTTAGCTTTATTCTTAAAACAGATAGAATTCAACAGAAACTTACTGAACGCTGCACTCTGGTAAGCTCTGTGGCAATAAAAATAACAATAATGAACATCTTTTTAAATTTACAAAATGCTTTGTTAATTATCTTATTTAGTCCTCACAATAATCTTGTGTTTTAGGACATCCTCCCATTTTCTAGCTGAGGAAACCATGGATGGCAGAAGTGAAGTGACTCGCCGAAGGTCACAAGGGTTAGTAGGTTGCAGAGCAGGACCTTGAACACAGGGTTTCTACTTCTAAATCTTATGCTGTTTCCTATTGAGTGTGACACTGACCCTGCCCAAAGAGCTTGCTGTCAAGACAAGATAGATATATGAGAAACCACATAAGAGTAACAATTAAGTATTAAATCTGATGTAGTATTTTCACTGACTTTCATCAGTTATAGCAAGTTGTGTCTGACTTGTTCCATTTTAAAAATTGAAGTCCAAGGTTAGGAAGTAATTTACCCATGTAGTTAATGGCAGCTCCAGAAAAAGAATCCTGGAATGATGGTGTATGTTCCAAACAAGGCATAAACATAGACTTACCTACAGCCCAAGAAGCAGTATTTAGAAGAGGACAAAGTGAAGGCAATCCTCCCTCTTTCCCAGATGTTCAGGAACAATGGAAAGTAATGATTCAAGAGGGAAAGACTTTTTTATTATGATTATTTTTTAATTAGAGAAGTTGTAGGTTTATATCAAAGTCATGTAAAAAATACAACATTCCAATATATTCCCCTATTGTTGACAATGCATTAGTGTGGTACCTTTGGTACAACTGATGAAAGAATATTAAAATAATACTATTAATTATAGTCCATTGTTTACATTAGGTGTATTTTTCTCCCCTATACCACTCTATTATTAACACCTTGTTAATGGTGCCTCACACTTGTTATAATTCACAAAAGAACATTCTTTGCTTGTACTATAGGCCAAGTCCAGCATCCACAACAGGGTTCACTGTGTTATTCAGGCCCATGTTTTATCTTCTGACTTTCATTCTAGTAACATACATGACCCAAAACTTCCCCTTCTAACTACATTCACAAACCTAATTCAGTGCTGTTAATTATGCTCACAATCATTTGTTACCATTGCCACCATCCAATTCCAAAACTTTCCAATCAACCTAAATAGAAATTCAGTACAAATTAAGCATCAGCTACACATCCTCTTCCCCAATCAAATCCCCTGCTAACCTATATTCTAGATTCTTACTCTGTGAGTTTGCTTATTCTAATTACTTCATATCAGGGAGATTGTACAATATTTGTCCTTTTCTGTCTGGCTTATTTCACTCAGCATGGTGTCCTCAAGGTTCATTCATGTTGTTGCATGCATCAGGACTTCATTCCATTTTACAGTTGAATAATATTCTATTGTCTGTATCTACCACATTTTGTTCATCCATTTGCCAACTGATGGACACTTGGGTTGCTTCCATCTTTTGGCAATTGTGGATAATGTCCCTATGAACATCAGTATGAAAATATCTGTTCAAGTCCCTGAATTCAATTCTTCTGGGTATACACGTAGTAAAGCTTTGCCAGCTCATATGGTAATGTTATACTTACCTTCCTGAGGACCTGCCAAACTGACTTCCAGAGCAGCTGTACAATTTTACATCACCATCAGCAATGAATGTAATTAGTGATGGTTGGGCATCTTTTCATGGGCTTTACAGCCATTTGTATATCCTCTTTGGAGAAATGTCTATTCTATTCAAGTCTTTTGCCTATTTTTAATTGGAATGTTTGTCTATTTATTGTTGACTTGTAGGATTTCTTCAAATATTCTGGATATTAGACCCCTTGTCAGATATGTGGTTTCCAAATATTTTCATCCATTGAGCAGATTGTCTTTTAACTTTTTTGAAAATTATTTTGATGTGCAAAAGTTTTTAATTTTGAGGAGGTCCCATTAATCTATTTTTTCTTTCATTGCTTGTGCTATGGGTATAAAATCTAAGAAACTATTGCTTTGGTAGTTTGAGTATTTGGGGACCCCAGAAAATTATGTTCTTAAATGAATCCATTCCTATGTGTGTGAAATTATTGTAAGTGGTAACTTTTGACTATTTCAGTTAACAGCCATTTGATTAGATGACTTTAATAAGCTATAGCCCGGGGTGGATCATAATCCTCTTTCTGGAGTCCTTTATAAACAGTCTTTTATACTGGAATGAATATGTAGAGAAAAAAGCCACAGAAACAGAGATAAACCCCAAGATGATGACAGAGAAGGCCCTGGGAGCCAGAAGCTGAATTCAACAGTATACAGAAGCTGAGAGGAAGCCACTGAAGCCAGAAGCTGAAAGCAACAAGGCCCAGAGGAGAGGGGAGAGATGAATAGATACCACAATATGCCTCACCATGTGCCTTCCCATATGAGAGAAGAATCCAGGACCACCAGCAGCTGGTCCTCAAGGAGAAAAGCATCACCTGATGAAGCCTTGATTTGGACATTTTCACAGCCTTCAGAAGTATAAGCTTATATGTTAATAAATCCCAATTGTAAAAGTCATTGTATTTCTGGTATATTACCGTAGCAGCCTTTAGCAATCTAAAACACATTGCCTAACACAAGATCCTAAAGATGCTTCCCTACATTTTCTTCTAGGAGTTTTACAGTCCTGGTTCTCATATTTGGGTCTTTAGTCCACTTTGAGTTAATTTTTTTATATGGTATGAAATAGGGGTCTTAATTCTTTTGCATATGGATATCCAGTTATCCCAACACCATTTGTTGAAGAGACTATTCTTTCCCCAATGAATGGACTTGGCACCTTGTCAAAAATCAATTGGCCAAAGATGTGTCTATTTCAGAAATCTCAATTAGATTCCATTGGTCAATATATCTATCTTTGTGCCTGTACCATGTTGTTTTGACCACTGTAGTTTTGTAATAAGATTTAAATTCAGGAAGTGGGAGTTCTCCAACTTTGTTCTTCTTTTTCAAAATACTTTTTTAAGGTATTTTTGGCTTTGAGGCCCCTTAGCCTTCCAAGTAAATTTGATGATTGGCTTTTCCCTTTCTGCAAAGTAGGCTATTGGAATTTTGATCGGAACTGCATTGAATCTGTAAATCAATTTGGGTAGAATTAACATCTTAATGATATTTAGTCTTACACTTCATGAACAATGAATGTCCTATTTATTTAGGTCTCCTTTAATTTATTTTATCAATGTTTTATAGTTTTCTATGTACAAGTCCTTTATACCATTGGTTAGATTTATTCCTAGATATTTGATTCTTTTGTGAATGGAATTTTTTTTTTCTTAATTTCTTCTTCTAATTGTTCATTGCTTGTATTTGGAACACTACTGATTTTTAGGTGTTGATCTTGTACCCCACCATTTTGGTGAAATCATTTATGAGTTCTAGGAGCTTTGGTAAAGATTTTTCAGGATTTTCTGTATGTAGGATCATATCATCTGCAAACAGTGAAAGTTTTACTTCTTCCTTTCTAATCTGGATGCATTTTATTTCTCTTTCTTGCCTAATTGTTCTGGCAAGAACTTCCAGTACAATATTAAATAACTGTGGTAACAGTGGGCATCCTTGTCTTGTTCCTGATCTTAGAGGGAAAGCTTTCAGTCTTTCAACATTTAGTAGGATGTTATCTATTGAGGAAGTTTCCTTCTATTCCTAGTGTTCTAAATGTTTTTATCAAGAAGCGATGCTGTATTTTGTCAAATGCCTTTTCTGTATCAATTGTGATGATCAGGTAGTTTTTTCTCATCATTCTGTTAATGTGTATTACATTAATTGATTTTCTTATATTGAACCAACCTTGCATACCAGGGATAAATCCCACTTCATAATAGTGTATAATTCTTTCAGTATGTTGTTTGGTTCAGTTTGCTAGTATTTTGCTGAGGATTTTTTCATTTTATCATTTATTCAAGAGATACTGTTCAGTAGTTTTCTTTTCTTGTAGTATCTTTATCTGAATTTGGTATGATGGTGATTATGGCCTTATAGAATGAGTTAGGTAGTGTTTCCTCATCTTCAATTTTTTGGAAGAGTTTGAGTAGTATTGGTATTGATTCTTCTTGGAATGATTGGTAGAATCTGTCTGTGAAATCATCTGGTCCTGGCTTTTCTTTGATGGGAAATTTTTTATGATGATTCAATGCCTTTACTTGTAATTGTTCTGTTGAGGTTTTCTATTTTTTCTAGAGTCAGTATGAGTTGTTTGTGTGTTTCTAGGAATTTGCCCATTTCATCTATGCTGCCTAATTTGTTGGCATAGAGTTATTCATATTATCCTCTTATGATCTTTTTTATTTATGTGGGGTCCATAGTGAGGTGCCCCCTCTCATTTCTGGTTTTATTTATTTGCATCTTCTCTCTTTTTTTGTCAGTCTAGCTAAAGTTTTGTCAATTTTATCAATCTTCTCAAAAATCAACTTTTGGTTTTGTTAACTCTCCCTATTGTTTTTTTTACTCAATTTTATTTATTTCTGCTCTAATCTTTGTTAAATCTCTCCATTTAGTTTGGAATTAGATTGGTTCTTTTTTTAATTCCTCGGTTGTGCAATTAGGTCTTTAGCAGTAGCTCTTTCTTCTTTTTTAATGTAAACACTTTAGGTATAAATTTCATTCTCAGCATTGCCTTGATGCATCGCACAAATTTTGATATGTTGTGCTCTCGTTTTTCATTCATCTCATGATATTTACTGATTTTCCTTATAATTTCTTCTTCGACCTATTGATTGTTTAAAATTGTGTTAGTTAGCTTCCATATATTTGTGGATTTTCCATTTCTCTGTCTGTTATTGATTTTCAGTTTCATTCTATTGTGATCAGAAAAAATACATTGTTACATTTTAATCTTTCTAAATTTATTGAGATTTGTTTTGTGACTCTACATGTGGTCTGTCCTAGAGAATGAACCATGTGGACTTGAGAGGAATGTACTTCCTGCTGTTTATATGTCTGTTAGTCTAAGTCATTGATCATATTCAAATTCTCTGTTTCCTTTTTGATCTTCTGTCTAGATGTCCTATCTTTTGATGAGAGTGGTGTATTGAAGTCTCCAACTATTATTATAGAAGTGTTTATTTCTCCCTTCATTTTTACCATTGTTTGCCTCACATATTTCAGGGTACCATAGATTTATGAGTATTATCTCTTTTTGGTGGGTTGACTCTAAAACATACAGTGTCCTTCTTTGTCTCTTATAGCAGCTTTTGACTTAAAATCTATTTTTTCCCATATTAGTATAGCTACCCCAACTATTTTTGTGACTAGTTGCATGACTTATCTTTTTCCATCCTTTCATTTACAACTTATTTCTGTTTGGGGTCTAAGGTGAGGCTCTTGTAAACAACATATAGTTGGACCATGCTATTTATCCATTCTGCCAATCTGTGTCTTTTGATTGAGGTGTTTAATATTCAGTGTTTTAAATGTAAAGGCACTGCTTACTTCAGCCATTTGTCCTTTTGTGTTTACATGACATATCTCTTTTCTCTGTTTTCCTTTATTGCAGCCTCCTTTTTTATATAATTGATTTTTCGTGATGTGTCTGACTGATCCTTTCCACATTTCTGTTTCTGTATATTTTTAAAATATTTTCTTTGTGATCACCCCGGAATTTGTATTACAAAACTTATGTCTATTGCCTACTAATTTGAAAAGATACCAACTTAGCTTCAGTAGCATATATGTGCACTGTTCCCATATCCCTTGATTTCCTTACTTTATATTGTTTTTGTCCTACACTACCTCTTTATATTTTGCATGTCCATTATCAGAAAATTACTTTTCCTTGTTCAATTGTCTTCTGACTCTGAAAAAAATTAAATAGTAGAGTTGGATAGTGAGGATTCAGTACTATTGAGTTTTGCATTTACCCTTTTAGTTGTCTTTAGTGAAAATTTTCACTTCTTCACAGTACTCCAAACCTCTCTCTCCTTTCTTTTCCTCTCAACCTGAAGAATTCTCTTTAAAAGCAACTGTTAGAGAGCTGATGTAGCTCAGTGGTTGAGCACATGCCTCCCATGTATGAGGTCCAAGATTTAATCCCCAGTTCCTCCTAAAATTAAAAATTAAAAAATAAAAGCAACTGTTGTAGGACAGGTCTTTTGTTAATGAATTCTCTGTTTCTGTTTATCTGTGAGTATTTTAAACTTTCCCTCATTTTTGAAGGGCAGTTTTGACAAAGAATTTTGGGGTGGTAGTTTTTCTCTTTCAGTACCTTAAGTATATCATAACACTGCCTTCTCGTCTCCGTGGTTTCTGAGGAGAGATTGGCACTTAGTCCTATTTAGGGTCCCTTGTATGTGATGAATTGCTTTTTTCCTCTTGTTTTCAGACTTCTTTCTTTATCTTTGGCATTTGACATTCTGATTCATGTGTCTTGGAGTAGTCTATTAGGATTTATTCTGCTTGAGTATGTTGAGCTTCTTGGACATGTATATTTATGTCTTTCATAAGATTTGGGAAGCTTTTGGCCATTATTTCCTCAAATATTCTTTCTGCTCCTTTTCCCTTCTCTTCTCTTTCTGGGGCAACCATGATGCATATGTTTGTGTGCTTTGTGCTGTCACTGAAATCCCTGGGACACTCCTCAATTTTTTTTTTCTATTCTTTTCTCTATCTGTTCCTTTGACTATATGATTTCAGTTGTCTTGTCTTCTAGTTCTCTGATTCTTTCTTCTGACAGTTCAAATCTGAGGAGTGCTACATACAAAAGTGCCCCAGGGGAAAAAGAAACCAATGCAGAACTGTTGGCAAGAGGTGTGCACTCAATCCAGTCTCTGCTTGCTAGACCACTTAAATGTAAAATGGATCTTTCTGGATTGACCCCATATAGCTCCCAGGGGTGAGTACCCTAACAGAGAAGATATGGAACAGAAAAGCCTCATGCTTAAAAAATGGAGGGGAGGGAACTGAACTGCTGTAAGACAGGATGGGTCCCAAAACTGAAAAAGTGTAATGAAAAGGGTGCACTGGATGAGGGTGGGAATTTAAATAAATCATTGGAGCTGAAGAGAAAATTATTAATGTACTAATTTTCTAAAAATACTAAGACAATTTCATGGAACATAAATAGCATGTTTTTATTAAAAAGAACTAAACTTTTTAAAATGTTACAAAAAATATTTAGGGAAAATAGCATTATTTTACTTTTTTGCAAAACTCTTTAATGTCTGACTTAATAGAAGATAGCTATGTTTATAATCTTGCTTTACCATTCATTCTGTTGGAATATGTTGTTTTGGTTTAAGAATTGAAGAAAATCTGGCCTCAGAAATTTGTATAGCTGGAAAAGGGAGACGTTTTTTTCTTAATAAGCTTCAGATAATTATAAATATTCTTCTCTGACAGCAAAATTCAACAAGTGATAGTTTTTTAAAGGTTAGTTGCCATGTAGATTCTGGTGACATATGAATAAACTTTTCATACACATTACATTAAAATCCATTGGTCTAATTTGCTAGAATGCATATTTGACACATAATTTTGCAATATCATGCATTGGTCCTTTGGAAAATGTTGAGTTATGCAGATCTTCCAAATGCTGACAAATTTCATTATAAAATAATAACAAAAAATTACATCCACCATTATTATCACTGATTGCATCAGAAAAGTAGTGTGAAGTTGTCAAGTCTCCAGTGGCAGATGTAAGTTTTCCAAAATATCAACTACTTGAAAGCTCAAATTTTAAGTTTGACAACAAATACTATCAGATGTGTTCCTTGAAGTGACAGAATCACTTCATTTATTTTCAAAGAATTGTCTGCCAATTACCTAAGTTTGAATAACCTACGTTGTTATTTCAAGTGAAAATGAAAAATAATGAAAAAATGGTTCTAGTTCAGGTTACCATCTAAACAATTGCACAAATGCTTTTCCCTGAGAGAGTCATCATACTCTGATATGCGTCAGATATGCACACTTCCCATTTTGTCACTCACAATATTAGCAAGATGAGTATTCAAGGATCAATATTTAAAAAACTAATAAGGTTTACTGAAAAATAACATTCTTAAATGAATCAGGCAGTTTTTTCTCTATGAGTAAAAAAAAACACACACACAAATACTAGAACAATTTAGTGCCATCAGTTTTATCCACTATTGCTTTTGCACCGTCAGTTCAAATGTCAAAAAGCCAAATAGTAACTTAGTATTATTATGAAAATAGTTTTGCCTAACTATTTTAAGTTTTGGATCTTCTGAAAGGATCTCAGAACCCCCAGGGGTATATGGATCACTCTTTGAGACCCTTTGGCATAGAGCATCTCTAAAAATCAGGGGTGACATTGCAGAAAACAGTTGTGTGACCATGAGCTATCTAATTAAAAACAAATAGATCTACCAACAAAGAAGACTCAAGAAGACAGTCTACATTTTTATGCATTATTGGGTAGAGCTTTCAATACTTAGGAACATGGAATTAATAAGTTAAAGTTAATTTGAATTTATAATGCTAATTAGTTAACCGTCCCTGAAAAGCAAGCAACCCCAAAATTTAAAGCACTAAGAAAATAGCGATGCATTATTCTTCACAATTTTGTGGGTTTACTGAACAGTTCTTCTGCTGGTTTTGCCTGAGCTCACTCATGTAGCCCATTCAGCTGGAGGGTCAGCTGGGCTAAAAAATCTCATATCCCAGGGAGTTGATGCTGGCTGTCACTACAGTGCCATGGTTCTCCTCTAGATGGCATCTCATCTTCCAGTAAGCTAAACTGGCTTCCTTACATGGTGGTCTCAGGCAATATTCCAAGGTGAAAGGAGAAGTAGCCACATTCTATTAATCAAAGAATCTGTGGTCATATTTAATCTTCCACAAATGGCCACTGAAGATATTTTTTTAATTTGACTAAAGCAAACCATCTTAAGGGAACCCTCAAATCAAATGGTAACAAAATTCCTAGTAGTAAATGGCTGCCCTATAAGATGGGTATAATGCATCCTCAAAAAGTCAACACAAGGTTCAAGTATGAAGTCCTTTTAAAACACAGTTCAATTGTTTTGTAAGGAAGTACCCAAAGAAGGATGGGGTATGGCAAAAGGGCACAGAGGACAGCATAAAGGGGTTCCCACTGGACAAATAAAGGGCAATTTGAGCATAAAAATAAATAAATAATGAGAGAGCATCAACCACTTGGGTTCCTGCCTACCACATGGGAGGTCCCAGGTTCCGGTCCCGGTGCCTCCTAAAAGAAGATGAGCAAATGCCACCTCCCACAGCAACAGAGCTTAGATGCCACCTCAACAGAGCTAAACACCGCCTCCAGCTGCAAAAGAGCTAGACACCACCAAAACAGAGCTAGATGCTACCACAACAGAGCTAGACTCTGCCCCCACCTCAACAAGCAGATGCCACAAGCCAGCAGAAGCCGCAGCCCATGGGGAGCAGATGTGGCTCAGTACGTTGGGCACTCATCTCTCATGTGGGAGGTCCCAGGTTCGGTTCCTGGAGCCTCCTGGAGAAGGTGAGCAAACAATGAGCAGACAGATGAGCAAACCATCTGGGGGAAGGGGGACATAAATAAAGAAAAATAAATAAAAAATAAATATTTAAATAAATAAATAATGATAGCAATGGATTATGACCCATTAAATATAAGAATCTCATGAGTCCCTACTAATTAAATAAACAAACCAACAAATGGGGGGAAAGAAGGCTGCTCTTCCTTACAGTGTAATATCAAGAAATAAATGTAGAAGAAATATTGGAATTAGAAAATCACCATTTGGCAACCAACTATTAATAATTCTTCTAGGCAAAAATCAATAGATACTAAAACTAGTGCATGCAAACTTGATAAGGAAAAGGATATTTACAAAGCCTTAAAGTAACTCCCCACAAAAGACTTTATAATTACAGAGGAGAAAAAAAACTAACCTTTTCAAGGAAGAAACCTAGCAGATATCATCTTAACCAAGTAAAGTTAATTTCACTATAATTAATTTCACATTAGTGTGACAATTGATCAAATTTGAATAAGGGTTTTGGATTAAAAAATAGTATTGCATAGATATTAATTTCCTGATTTTGATAAATATGCTGTGGTGATATAAGTGAATGTCCATGTATATAGGAAATACACACTGAAGTGTTTATGGTCAATGGGGCTATAGGGCTGCAACTCTCAAATGATCCTAATATTAATAATAATAATACTTAGGTATGTGTTTATATAGACAAAGAATAGTAAAACAAATGTGATTAAAATGTTAACATTTGGGGCATCTATGTTAAGGGTATATGGAAATTCTTCATACAATTTTTATAATATTTCTGTATGTCTGAAATAAATTTTAAAAGATTAAAGAAAGAAAATGAATTTTTAAATGTCTGTTCAAAACTTTAAAAATCCAAGTTATTTTCTCATGAACCAAAAAATAAAATTGTATACAAACCTCTGGAGAACCAGTAACAAATTACCAAGTCTGCCTAAATCAGTTATTTTTACAACACTCTGTTATCACAGATCTTGATGGAAAAAAAAAAAAAATAGCATTTTGGCTGCTACATTTTAATGAACTAAATTCTATAATTTAAGTATTGGTTTGAGAAATGTAGAAGTTAGGAAAGCCCTTGCAAATAGAGAGATATCAGGGATGACTGAATTTCTCCAAATCCACTTCAAAATCTCCAAAAAATGGCAGGCCCTTTACAACCAACTTCTTAGTTGCAAAGAAAGGGATCATTGAAAAAAATGAATGCCTAAACAGAAACAATAACCCCTACATTAATTGTGTTCCAGGAAAATTTTCAATGGATTGTTCTAAAAATAATTGTTCCCCTTAGAGAAAAGAGGAAAAAGTCTTCAAAAGAGAACAGTTGAATTTTATTGAATATAACATCTTGGTTACTGACGTAAAAGACTAAAGATAAACAGGTATCAGGTCATTTTTTAGAAATCTTCTTGGTTACTGACGTAAAAGACTAAAGATAAACAGGTATCAGGCCATTTTTTAGAAATCTTTCTGTCTTGTCATTTTACCATTACTCAAAGAGATTTTTCAAATTTAATATTCAATATTTTAATTATTTATAAGTAAATATTTTGATAAATATTTCATATAAAATTGCTATTTTAATACTCCTAATTATGGTAAGTACTTGGAACAATTAAATATTACTACCATGTGGGAAAAATGCAAACAACATTTAGTTCTAAAGCCCTCAATGAATTTTAAGACTTTAGACTTAACTTTAAGACCTAAAATATGGAAATGTTTAAGTAATTAAAATAAATAGAAATCTCACCTTGCAACAGAGGATTTGGCACTGGGAAGCCAGAATATCACACAAGTAGCAAAATATCAAACAAAAAATCCTTTGCTCACAACACAATAATTTTTCATTTATGTGATCGTGTTTGTTTAAAAATGCATTTGTTCTTGTTATTATTCATTTTCAGAAGATAAAATCAAATAAGTGAAAGCACTGCCCTGAAGGAGGCTTGATAATAATTACATTTTAAAAACTAATGTTTTAAGTTTAAATAATGTAATCTCATAGTTGTTTAGTATTTGTCTGTATTTTTAAAATACAAGCATTTGGAAATATTAAAATTAAATTTTAAATGAACCTTTGTATAATATAGAAGTGAGCACTCGTAGCTCACAAGGAAAAAGTGGTCTTTGAGTATACAGCATTTTTTCAATATGAGGCTGCAAAAAATATTTTTATTTCTTCATATTCTATACAGATGGCAGAGGGATTTTGCCTAATCACTGCATAAGTACAGTGTTAAAAAGGTTTATTGCCTTTTGAGCTGCTGTGGTATACTTCATAACAGTAAACAATTATAAGCAAAGAAACATAAAAATACATGGTTCTTCACTTCTGTAAAGCTAAGATTTCCATAGTAATAATAATGTATTATCATAATAATGATGTGATATTAATAATGTATTATTATACCAATAACACAGCCAACACTGGGGCCACTTCTTATCCTTAGTCACCTGAGATGATCATCTAACAACCATTTGATTGCGACTCTTCTCCAGGATAAGGCCCCAAATTTAGAATAATAAAACTGACTTGGTGTTTTTCATATCCACACCATATCTGGTTCTCCCTTTAAGCACATGCTGTCTCTCCTCATAACAGAAGATTTGGCACTTGGCAAGAAGGAATACTAGCAACAGTGAGTTAAGATGGATATGCTCCGTATTTTCTTAGTTATTTGAAAAAGGAAGCTTAACAAACACTAGATTAATTTCATTCAGGGGAGGTTATTAAAATGAATATAATTTAGTGATTGTATTGCCTTTCAGGACAAATAGAAGCATGTTCATGTTCGTGAGCTTGGCTGACAAATCGAATCTCAACCATTTGACTTCTAAGATTTTATTCCTAGGTTTAAATACCTGAGTCAAGACTTTTGCTTCTGGCCAAAATGCAAATACAGGGATTGGCTTTTCCCTCCTGCCTGGAACAAAAGACAGACAAAATATATGAAGGACTTTTCTAGATATTGGCTACCAGGCAAGAAACGAACATGATCGCTGAGAGACAGGAACCGAATGAGGTGAATGAACCCCACAACACTGCCTTGATAGAGCTTCAGGCTGTGGCAGGAAGAGGAACCATCAATAAATTTAATAAATTCAACCACTTAAATGAAATGGAAAAATTCTTTGAAAGGTGCAAACTACCAAAGGTCACTCAAGAAGAATTAGATAACCTGACTATTACATCTATTTTTTAGTTGAATTTGTAATTTTAAAATTTTCCACAAAGAAAACTCCAGGCCCAGATGGCTTCATTGACTAGTTCTACCAAATATATTTAAAAGAATTATCAATTATGCAGAAAATCTTCTAGAAATTGAAGTTTAGGGAACAATTCCCAACTCATGCTAAGAGGAAAAGCAGTGCCATGTTACTAAAACTAGACAAAGACATCACTAGAAAGGAAAACCACAGATCAATATCCCTCAGGAAAATAGATGCAAAAATTCTAAACAAAATTTTAACAAGCCAAATCCAACAATATGTAAAATGTACAATATTTCTTGAACCAGTAGGGTTTATCCAATGAATGCAAAATTGATTTACCATTCAAAAAGCAATCATTGTAAATCACCATATTAAACAACTAAAAAGGAGAAAGCACATGATCATTTTAGTAGATGTCAGAAACGCATTTGACAAATCCAACCATCCTTTTGTGATAAAAACTCTCAACAAACTAAGAACAAAAGGGAACTTCCTCTACCTGATAGAGGGCACGTATGAAAAATTTACAGATACCATTTTACTTTATGGTGAAACACTGAATGCTTTCCCCCTCAGATCAGGAACAGGACAGGGTATCTATCTGTTCTTACTACTTCTATTCAACATTGTACTGGAAGTTTCAGCCTGGGCAATAAGGCAAGAGTGAGAACTAAAAAATTCCAGATTGAAACAAAGTAGAACAGTCTTTTTTCACAGATAATACAATTGTCTATGTATAAAATCCAATGGAATCTACAAAAAAAAAAAAAAAAACTGTTTTAATTAATAAGTGACTTTGGGAAGTTTTAATCCAGAGAGCTTGAATATAACTAGTAAATTCTCAGAGTTTAAGGATAATGCCTATAATGATTGGAATTCAGAAGAGTGCTTTTTAAATGGGTTGAGCTCAGGAAAAAAAACATAAAATTGTCTTTTTTAAAGGGCTTGTGATAAAATTCACTTAATCTAACCACAAAATATCTATAAATAATTAAACCATTGATGCAGTTTATGATGATTCTGGAAAAATAGCATACATGTTGATTGGCCTTGCTACAAAACTACTCGTAAAATAAGTCAAATATTATGCACTGAATCCCTGTACTGTCTGTAGCAATTTCATTAGTTGTTTGCATAGTTTCAACATAATTTCAACCAAATTTGTAATCATAACTGTGCCAGAAATGTCACACTTGAAGGCAAAGCTCATTTAATTTAGTATGCAAGTCCACTATAAAGGAAAAAGGACTTACTTCATTTATGGAATTTGGTCTGGTACCTGCTCTATGGCTAATAGAGTTCTAACCCTACAGGAGTTTAAAATATACATATACATATACATATACATATACATATACATATACATATA